>CM056058.1:107347386-107849425 GCA_029574335.1 Rana kukunoris
TAAGGAGCATTCCAATTCAATTCTTTTTTTTTTTTTTTAATTTGTGTTTATTGTATTCCTATTATCTGTTTCACTGGATCAAAAAACAGTAATGTACACTAATCTGCAGCAACCAAAACAAAAACCAGTTTTCACAAATTTAAGCTGTTGAATTCCATGTTCAGATTGGTTGCTTTTGGATAATATAGCGAATTTGAGCCTTTGCTTGTATTGCCCATTTTGTCTTATAACAAAGCACTTGTGTGCTTTTTCCATTTGTTTTACATTACCACAACCCCCGGTGATTTGACTATACCCATTCACAAAGAGGTTCATCTAAGAGCAAAATGAAATAAAATAAGAACGTCATTTAATAGGCTTATCCTGTAAGTACTTATGCTCTGTGTTTTTCAGGAATGGTAGCAAGAGGGATTTTCCCACATTAACCTCTTTTTAAGTATGTTTAGCACTGCCACTTATCAAATCCCCCGGCATCTGAGAGAAGGCAATGGACTTAAGTGATGTCCCTCGCATAGTTCAAGGCATCATTCATTATACTCATTATAGTCGTCTACAGGCGCGCAAGGAATGTTATATACTGCGTTGCAATGCAATCTTCTGAACTATCTAGTGAAAGCATAATGAGTTTCTTTTCCTTTCTTATGTAATATGTTCAAGATTAATAAAATAACCTTTTTAATATAGACGTTGCTTTTAGGCCTCATTCACACTATGGACTGTTCAGGTCCACCTGTCAGTTTTGACGGCGGACCTGAATGGCAGCTTCATGCACCCCTATGGCGCGTCGGATGTCAGCAGAGACATGTCCGCTGACATCCGACCCGATCTGCTAAAAACAGAAGTATGGGGGATACGTCCCCATCCGTCCATTCGGATCGTGTAAGATCTGATGAAAACGGACATGCTGTCCATTTTCATCAGATCGCTCCATAGCAATCAGCGGTGCCCGTCAAGCCCCTCCCCGCTCAGTGAGCAGGGAGGAGCTTGTCATCCGTCTGCTCAGCACAGATCTGCAGACAGATCTCCCGCTGAGCTGGCGGAAGCAGGCGGACTCCATCGCGATGGACTGCGATGGAGTCCATCTGTGTGAATGAGGCCTTAAGGCATGGTTCACACTGATGTGACCTAGGATCTGACTTGTGAGACCCCAGGTCAGATGACACGTGAAATTCAATGAGAGCTGTCTTAACTAATGCTTCATAAGTCTGTTCGACTTTAGAAAAGGTTCCTGCGCTACTTTTTGGTCTGACTTTGATATGACCTTAATGTCACAGAGTTTATAAAAAGTCACTCCAAAGTTGCACTGAAAGTTGTGCGACTTTGGAGTGCGGCTAGTGTGCACTAAAAAAGAACAAGGTGGGGAATGACTTGGGCGAAAAGATATTGCTAAAGACCATGCTCATAAGAAAAGGGAACTTTAAATGGTCCCTAGTATTCTTTTAGGCGAGCTCATTCCCCACCTTGTTCTTTTTGACTACCTGGATCACACCTTAAATGGTGAGTCAGCGGTTTTAAGGGATGCTGTGCTTGCTCACACATTGAGCTTTTCAGCTTTTATACCCTAGAGCAGGGGTGTCAAACTAAATTTCATTGTGGACTGCATTAGCATTTCTATGATTGTTCTCAAAAGGGTCGGTTGTATATGTAAGACTAGATGTCCAGCGAATCCCCTCCCTTACATTAGATGTCAAGAGCCACCCCACCATCAAAAGTTGAGTCCCCTAATTTCCCTTACGTCACAGTGAACCCCATTTCCTTTCGCTGCTTTGCTGGGAAGATGCTGGATGCATTGCTTTAAAGCAGAAAGTAGTGGTCTGGAGGAGGACCAGAGGAGGGCTGAAGCTCTCCTGCAGCTGCAGGAGTGGTGCGAGGGCCACATGAAATGGCCTGGAGGGCCGGATTTGGCCTGTGGGCCTTGTATTTGACATCTGTGCTCTAAAGAGTTACTGGCAATCTCTTTGCTTTTTGCACTAGTGTGAACCGAGCCTAAGGCACGTAATGTGGAATACATTATATCAATATTGCATATGTATTTCAGCTAGCAGGTGGGACAGGTTTTGAAGTAACTTGTTTTCTACTTTAATGTGAGTACAGACCTAAATAGCAGGAACTCTGATGGCGTGCATGCACAGCTGAATAGCACAGAGGAAGAGCACCCCCCTCCTCTCTTAGTAGGGACAGTGTCCTCTACATCTACAAAGGTGGTGCTGGGGTTTCCTTTTTAAAATCCAAACATGATCTGTAGTCACTGTAAAAGGAGAAGCACCTAGAAGTTCCTTCTATTAAGTATTTATTTTCAAAATGAGGATTTTATAAAACTGTATTTCCCGGATCCAGTTCCTGAATGCAGACAGTGAAATTTTGGCTTTACGAATCTCAACTTCGAGTACCGAATGAAGTATTTTAACACATTTTTACTCACGTTTGAAAACAATATGATAGTCTAGTGACTTTAGTTTGTAGAAGAAACATACAGACTCTCTTGAGAAAAAGATTAATTAAGTTTCCATTTGGAATATCTTGAGCATCCTGCATCTCTCTCCAGAGTATATTATTAGCTAACCATAAATAGTTAAGTTCTTGTGGCAACTCGTTCATTCTTGTAGGCCTTACCTTTGGGAAAGAGGCTACAGCGTAAAACTAATCTATTTTTCTTTCATTGCCTTTCGTAGGATGGTAATCCTCTGGCTAGATAGAGCGGAGACCTGGTCTAGGGATTATTACACGTGACAGATTTAGAAATCCACTTCAATGTGCTGCTGAATGTTGGTCTGTTTAGTTTTAGCAAGTGGGGGGTTTCAAGCACTCTACCGAAATGCATCCACTTTCTGCTGAAGGAACCCATGTTTTTGGTCTAGTGGGAAAGCTGCAGAATAGGATTAGAATTTAACTTCATACTTTTTTTTATTTTTCTTGACTTTCTGAAGATTGCAGCTGATGCTTGGAATTTACACAAAAGATGCTGAACTTTTATCGGAAAATTATACTTTATTGCTGCGTGTTCGCCAACTGAATTTGTTTTCTTTTAACTTTGGCTAGACATAAGTGTGCATATATTCCTATAAATGTATCCTGTTGGAATATGAAGTACACGGTTAGTCAGATGTTCCTAAAGCCATCCATGTCTTCCCGTAGATTGGCTTCTTGGTGGGTTTTTCTTTGTGGTACTCGGGATATTTTGGCTGCCTACTCCTATGGAGTTCTTTACTATTCTGTCTTTGAAAGTTAGCCAGAAGACTTTATTCTAGGTTCACTTAAATATTTGCACCTAAAACAATGGAGAGCTCCAAACCATCTTTACACCAAAAGAAGTCTGGGATCTCTTGGCTAGCAGAGGAGTTTTTATGGATTGGGGGAAGCATCGTAGCATCACCAAACATGAAAATTGGCCAGATTGGTAAGAAGAAAAATCGAATAAATGGAGTCAAATAATTTTATTTCATTACAGTTTTTATTTCACAATGTTAGTATATGTATTTATTTATTTTTAATTTTTGTTGTGCTATAAAGAAATTGTTGCCAGTTTTTATGATTGTGTACTTGTACAGTGTGAGAAGTTGACTCGGAGTTGGGCATATAGTTGCTTGCAGCAGGTAAATTAAAATATGTTCAAATTAGAACAAAGATAGGACAGTGGGGAAATTATCCTGATCCATCCACTGCAATCCTTTCTTCTGCTGTTGTATTTTAATTCTTAAGTCGCTGACCAATTTCAAGGCTTTTCAATCCCACATCTGTTCTGAAAATAAGTAAAAGGTTCATTCTTGAATTGTTGCGGAGATGAGTAGACGTCACAAGGCAACTGTAGGTAGGAAAATGTGCGAATATGCATACTCCTTCATATATTTGGGATTAGAACCTCTGTCAGGTTAGTGCACTTAATGTTGTGTGGTGTTTCTGTTTTGTTTTTTTCTCCTTTTTTGTGTCTTGTCCCATAAATTTTGAATGTGTGTGTGTATACTATGTAAAAAAAAATACATAAATAAGAATATCTTTACAGTTTTCCCCTGGAAATGCTTAAAACTGAACTCTGATATAAAACAGGGATGCAGATTTGTATGTTGTATTTTGAAAGTGCAATTGGTATAAAATACCTTTTATCTGACTTTTTTTTCTAAAGAAATCAAAAGGTCGCTACTGGGAGTCAAGCAGGCTTTGATACAGATGGTAGAAGTAAGATCAGAGATTGTATGACCACCAAAGTGTGATATGTGTCGGTTTTGAGGGCTAAGTAAAAGCAGAGAGAGAGAGGGCCTTGCTATTGGATTTCTGATCCTTCACTGACCAATTAGGAGGCAGGTGATGTGTTTTTGTCCACATATTTTGATCATGTTGTGTTGCTACAACCGTGGGAGCTAAGGATCTGGCTGTGCAATCTGGCAGGTAAAGCAATGCCCATGTATGAATTTCAATTATGTATATTTCTGTTACTGGAAACAACTTATTTTTTTATTTTTTTATGTTGTTCGTTTGATTACAATATTTTATCTTGCGCCTGTTTGCAGGGGTCCTATTATGTGCTGTGCTCTGTAGCCATGGTCTGTCGCACATCCAATTAGAAGTGACATACAAGTGCATTTCAGAAGATCAGAACAGTTAAAGGAGTACATGATCAGGTAGAAGGCATTTACAGGACCAATTTGTTTTTGGGTTTAAAAGTAACTGGAACATCTGATCGAAATCTATGCAAAGGGAGAATCTTCTCACATTTTTCGTGGAGGGAATTTATCTCCCAGACCCCAACAATCCAAAACAAGATTGCTAGCTTATAAAACATAGAATAGGCACTGGATGTTTCAGTCTGTGTCCCATTGGTGCGATTTTTCTTTCACTTCCTGTCCTGCATACTTGACAGAATGTGTGAGGAACTCTCTCCAAAGTGTGGATAAACGCTCTTTTAGACAGCTGTCGCCAAAAGAAGCATCCCTATTTAAATGTCTCTCCTCCTCTTCTGGTAACGGCCATAACATTTTTGAGTTTCTGTCTTTGTTCCCATGGACCATCGTCTCGGTGTGGACACACAACAATCTTGTGAGAGGTGCTAACCCTTTCCTAGTATTATTAAAAATTGGGAATTTTTTTTTTGGCTATATGCAGTTACAATAATATGAAATAAACTTCTTAAATCTAGTTCTGGTTCCTCTACTTGGGAGATTTTTAATGACTTGGTTATGTGAAATGATCACCTTGATGACAACTGCCTCATTGAACCTGTGATATTCATGTACTGCAAATGAGCCATCACAGGGTTTGATCTTGGGCTAAACAACACCTCAAATTTCACATGTCATTAAGCACATAGTACATTTGTGATGATGGAATGTAGCTTCCTGTGGTCATCCTTAACTAACCTAGATATATATATTTTTAGCAGCAAAGTATCCCTGCGAATGTTTTTAATATGTTGGAATTCTTTGTATGGATGTTGTACATGTTTGTGCTTTTATAGATTTTGCTTTTTATTTAATGGAAGAATAACAAATCTGGTTCCCAGAATGCATTCATGGGGCTCTATTCCATCCTCCTTACAGTGTGTTATAATCATTTAAAGTGACATTCTCATCCATAGTTGTAGCAGCAGTGACAGTATTGCCTAAACCTCATAACTGAAACCTGCAAAATAGCCTTAAAATTATCATGTGAGCAGATGAGACCAGATGATATTGGCGTAATCCGCCCAGGCTTTTGCTTTGTTATTTTCAGCTTTTATTTGTCCATGCCTTAAGGCAGGAGAATTGCTCAATGTCAACGCAAATGTTTTTCTGGTTTAGATTGACTTTGGATAATACATTTATTGGGAGGGAGGGAGGAGCTTGTCATCCGTCTGCTCAGCACAGATCTGCAGACAGATCTCCCGCTGAGCTGGCGGAAGCAGGCGGACTCCATCGCGATGGACTGCGATGGAGTCCATCTGTGTGAATGAGGCCTTAAGGCATGGTTCACACTGATGTGACCTAGGATCTGACTTGTGAGACCCCAGGTCAGATGACACGTGAAATTCAATGAGAGCTGTCTTAACTAATGCTTCATAAGTCTGTTCGACTTTAGAAAAGGTTCCTGCGCTACTTTTTGGTCTGACTTTGATATGACCTTAATGTCACAGAGTTTATAAAAAGTCACTCCAAAGTTGCACTGAAAGTTGTGCGACTTTGGAGTGCGGCTAGTGTGCACTAAAAAAGAACAAGGTGGGGAATGACTTGGGCGAAAAGATATTGCTAAAGACCATGCTCATAAGAAAAGGGAACTTTAAATGGTCCCTAGTATTCTTTTAGGCGAGCTCATTCCCCACCTTGTTCTTTTTGACTACCTGGATCACACCTTAAATGGTGAGTCAGCGGTTTTAAGGGATGCTGTGCTTGCTCACACATTGAGCTTTTCAGCTTTTATACCCTAGAGCAGGGGTGTCAAACTAAATTTCATTGTGGACTGCATTAGCATTTCTATGATTGTTCTCAAAAGGGTCGGTTGTATATGTAAGACTAGATGTCCAGCGAATCCCCTCCCTTACATTAGATGTCAAGAGCCACCCCACCATCAAAAGTTGAGTCCCCTAATTTCCCTTACGTCACAGTGAACCCCATTTCCTTTCGCTGCTTTGCTGGGAAGATGCTGGATGCATTGCTTTAAAGCAGAAAGTAGTGGTCTGGAGGAGGACCAGAGGAGGGCTGAAGCTCTCCTGCAGCTGCAGGAGTGGTGCGAGGGCCACATGAAATGGCCTGGAGGGCCGGATTTGGCCTGTGGGCCTTGTATTTGACATCTGTGCTCTAAAGAGTTACTGGCAATCTCTTTGCTTTTTGCACTAGTGTGAACCGAGCCTAAGGCACGTAATGTGGAATACATTATATCAATATTGCATATGTATTTCAGCTAGCAGGTGGGACAGGTTTTGAAGTAACTTGTTTTCTACTTTAATGTGAGTACAGACCTAAATAGCAGGAACTCTGATGGCGTGCATGCACAGCTGAATAGCACAGAGGAAGAGCACCCCCCTCCTCTCTTAGTAGGGACAGTGTCCTCTACATCTACAAAGGTGGTGCTGGGGTTTCCTTTTTAAAATCCAAACATGATCTGTAGTCACTGTAAAAGGAGAAGCACCTAGAAGTTCCTTCTATTAAGTATTTATTTTCAAAATGAGGATTTTATAAAACTGTATTTCCCGGATCCAGTTCCTGAATGCAGACAGTGAAATTTTGGCTTTACGAATCTCAACTTCGAGTACCGAATGAAGTATTTTAACACATTTTTACTCACGTTTGAAAACAATATGATAGTCTAGTGACTTTAGTTTGTAGAAGAAACATACAGACTCTCTTGAGAAAAAGATTAATTAAGTTTCCATTTGGAATATCTTGAGCATCCTGCATCTCTCTCCAGAGTATATTATTAGCTAACCATAAATAGTTAAGTTCTTGTGGCAACTCGTTCATTCTTGTAGGCCTTACCTTTGGGAAAGAGGCTACAGCGTAAAACTAATCTATTTTTCTTTCATTGCCTTTCGTAGGATGGTAATCCTCTGGCTAGATAGAGCGGAGACCTGGTCTAGGGATTATTACACGTGACAGATTTAGAAATCCACTTCAATGTGCTGCTGAATGTTGGTCTGTTTAGTTTTAGCAAGTGGGGGGTTTCAAGCACTCTACCGAAATGCATCCACTTTCTGCTGAAGGAACCCATGTTTTTGGTCTAGTGGGAAAGCTGCAGAATAGGATTAGAATTTAACTTCATACTTTTTTTTATTTTTCTTGACTTTCTGAAGATTGCAGCTGATGCTTGGAATTTACACAAAAGATGCTGAACTTTTATCGGAAAATTATACTTTATTGCTGCGTGTTCGCCAACTGAATTTGTTTTCTTTTAACTTTGGCTAGACATAAGTGTGCATATATTCCTATAAATGTATCCTGTTGGAATATGAAGTACACGGTTAGTCAGATGTTCCTAAAGCCATCCATGTCTTCCCGTAGATTGGCTTCTTGGTGGGTTTTTCTTTGTGGTACTCGGGATATTTTGGCTGCCTACTCCTATGGAGTTCTTTACTATTCTGTCTTTGAAAGTTAGCCAGAAGACTTTATTCTAGGTTCACTTAAATATTTGCACCTAAAACAATGGAGAGCTCCAAACCATCTTTACACCAAAAGAAGTCTGGGATCTCTTGGCTAGCAGAGGAGTTTTTATGGATTGGGGGAAGCATCGTAGCATCACCAAACATGAAAATTGGCCAGATTGGTAAGAAGAAAAATCGAATAAATGGAGTCAAATAATTTTATTTCATTACAGTTTTTATTTCACAATGTTAGTATATGTATTTATTTATTTTTAATTTTTGTTGTGCTATAAAGAAATTGTTGCCAGTTTTTATGATTGTGTACTTGTACAGTGTGAGAAGTTGACTCGGAGTTGGGCATATAGTTGCTTGCAGCAGGTAAATTAAAATATGTTCAAATTAGAACAAAGATAGGACAGTGGGGAAATTATCCTGATCCATCCACTGCAATCCTTTCTTCTGCTGTTGTATTTTAATTCTTAAGTCGCTGACCAATTTCAAGGCTTTTCAATCCCACATCTGTTCTGAAAATAAGTAAAAGGTTCATTCTTGAATTGTTGCGGAGATGAGTAGACGTCACAAGGCAACTGTAGGTAGGAAAATGTGCGAATATGCATACTCCTTCATATATTTGGGATTAGAACCTCTGTCAGGTTAGTGCACTTAATGTTGTGTGGTGTTTCTGTTTTGTTTTTTTCTCCTTTTTTGTGTCTTGTCCCATAAATTTTGAATGTGTGTGTGTATACTATGTAAAAAAAAATACATAAATAAGAATATCTTTACAGTTTTCCCCTGGAAATGCTTAAAACTGAACTCTGATATAAAACAGGGATGCAGATTTGTATGTTGTATTTTGAAAGTGCAATTGGTATAAAATACCTTTTATCTGACTTTTTTTTCTAAAGAAATCAAAAGGTCGCTACTGGGAGTCAAGCAGGCTTTGATACAGATGGTAGAAGTAAGATCAGAGATTGTATGACCACCAAAGTGTGATATGTGTCGGTTTTGAGGGCTAAGTAAAAGCAGAGAGAGAGAGGGCCTTGCTATTGGATTTCTGATCCTTCACTGACCAATTAGGAGGCAGGTGATGTGTTTTTGTCCACATATTTTGATCATGTTGTGTTGCTACAACCGTGGGAGCTAAGGATCTGGCTGTGCAATCTGGCAGGTAAAGCAATGCCCATGTATGAATTTCAATTATGTATATTTCTGTTACTGGAAACAACTTATTTTTTTATTTTTTTATGTTGTTCGTTTGATTACAATATTTTATCTTGCGCCTGTTTGCAGGGGTCCTATTATGTGCTGTGCTCTGTAGCCATGGTCTGTCGCACATCCAATTAGAAGTGACATACAAGTGCATTTCAGAAGATCAGAACAGTTAAAGGAGTACATGATCAGGTAGAAGGCATTTACAGGACCAATTTGTTTTTGGGTTTAAAAGTAACTGGAACATCTGATCGAAATCTATGCAAAGGGAGAATCTTCTCACATTTTTCGTGGAGGGAATTTATCTCCCAGACCCCAACAATCCAAAACAAGATTGCTAGCTTATAAAACATAGAATAGGCACTGGATGTTTCAGTCTGTGTCCCATTGGTGCGATTTTTCTTTCACTTCCTGTCCTGCATACTTGACAGAATGTGTGAGGAACTCTCTCCAAAGTGTGGATAAACGCTCTTTTAGACAGCTGTCGCCAAAAGAAGCATCCCTATTTAAATGTCTCTCCTCCTCTTCTGGTAACGGCCATAACATTTTTGAGTTTCTGTCTTTGTTCCCATGGACCATCGTCTCGGTGTGGACACACAACAATCTTGTGAGAGGTGCTAACCCTTTCCTAGTATTATTAAAAATTGGGAATTTTTTTTTTGGCTATATGCAGTTACAATAATATGAAATAAACTTCTTAAATCTAGTTCTGGTTCCTCTACTTGGGAGATTTTTAATGACTTGGTTATGTGAAATGATCACCTTGATGACAACTGCCTCATTGAACCTGTGATATTCATGTACTGCAAATGAGCCATCACAGGGTTTGATCTTGGGCTAAACAACACCTCAAATTTCACATGTCATTAAGCACATAGTACATTTGTGATGATGGAATGTAGCTTCCTGTGGTCATCCTTAACTAACCTAGATATATATATTTTTAGCAGCAAAGTATCCCTGCGAATGTTTTTAATATGTTGGAATTCTTTGTATGGATGTTGTACATGTTTGTGCTTTTATAGATTTTGCTTTTTATTTAATGGAAGAATAACAAATCTGGTTCCCAGAATGCATTCATGGGGCTCTATTCCATCCTCCTTACAGTGTGTTATAATCATTTAAAGTGACATTCTCATCCATAGTTGTAGCAGCAGTGACAGTATTGCCTAAACCTCATAACTGAAACCTGCAAAATAGCCTTAAAATTATCATGTGAGCAGATGAGACCAGATGATATTGGCGTAATCCGCCCAGGCTTTTGCTTTGTTATTTTCAGCTTTTATTTGTCCATGCCTTAAGGCAGGAGAATTGCTCAATGTCAACGCAAATGTTTTTCTGGTTTAGATTGACTTTGGATAATACATTTATTGGAGTTTGTATGATTCCATCTCGGGGATTCTTTTATTGGAATACAAAGTACTGTATTGTTGAAATATGGACGGACCACTTACTGGCTGCAGGTAGAGCTGTTGGCAGTGTTGGAGCTACAAGCTTTGCCTAGGGGGTCTCCAATTTGATGCTATTCCCTCTGTCTGTCACTTTATGCTACCATATTCTAGCCACATCTTTCATGCATTGTTAAAGTTCAGTGTTAAAGGGTACAATCATTTATGATTCCCCAAGTTTCCCCTACAGAGTTGACATAGTTTACTTAAAATTATATTTCATGAAAATAGCAAACTTTGTTTCTGGGCAGGAATGCTTTAATATGTTGCCGGGGAAGAATACAAAAGGACCATGATGCATTACAACTGTTGCGCTAACGTTAATTTCAATAGTTTTGGCAATTTGTGTATTTTGAAAGGAAACTACGAGCAGTTTTCGAGCTATTTTTTATTAATTTTATTTTTTTAGGCCCTGCTTACACCTCCATTTGGGAAAGAGGGGTGATAAAAACATGCATTAAACTGCAATTTTACTGCTCCCAAAGAACCGCTTCCCCTCAACTGCAAAGGCTGCAACAATGATCCCCTTGCTGTATTCTGTATCCAGTACCATCAAACAAGATTGACACCCACGATGCCCGTCACTGGGAGCGAGCTCTGAGCTATGTCGCTCCTCCCGCTCGCCGCCCCCAATGGATTCCTATGGGGGCGGCAAACGCGAGAAGCACCGCCTCGTATCGCCGCTTTCCAGCGCGATCACATCGCACTGGAAACACAAAATCGGAGACACCTACTGTATGTATTTTACTTCACCAACTTAGACTATTGTGTTCTGATCAATCACGTATAATTCAAAATAAAAAAAAAATATTGAACTACAGACCGTGATGTAACAAAATAAGTATAAAGCTAAGGGGGTGAATACTTTTGCAAGGCACTGTACCTGCTTATAACCATATATATGGCATGATATGTGTTGTGCATCATAAAAATAAAAAAAAACAAGGGGGGGTACGTCTGATTTTTGGTCTGTGTTAGAGCATTGGTATCCCATTCAAATGAGGAGACGGCATTAACACATAATGCACGTTAATGAATTGCAACTATGTGAAAAGATCTAAATGGGCCTATATTGTACTTTTTTTTTTTTTTTTTTATTCTTTGCATTTCTTTCCATTGTCCACAACATATATTTTATTTTTATTTTTTTGAAACGATACAGTCACAAAAAAAAAAAAAATCTTTACTTCAGCAGTAATCTGACACTTTTAGCCATTATTAGCTTTGCAGACAGTCCTGCTTTCTGCTTTGATAAGTTGAATCTGAAAATACACAATAGGTATTTTTCTAAGTTTGCGGTGGCACAGAAATATGAAAGCCCAGATCCTTAGTGTAAGGAATAATTGCATCTGTGTACTGATCCATCATATCAACAGTTCAATACTGTATGAAAAAAAAAAAAAAACAGAGGGAAATTTATATCCTGGTACCTTGGAGATTAAATCTAAAGAGCAGACGGAAATGAGAAATGTCTCCAAATATTTTGAAAGTGCCCGTGATGTGCTGAATTACATTTCAATTTGCACAGCTAAAAACAGACTGTCAGCAAAAAAACTAGATGCCGATTGATACTAATATTGAAATCTGTGCTAAGGTTAGTAGACAGCAGGGGCGGACTGACCATTGAGGAACTCGGCCCGAGGGCTCCATGCAAGATTGCCAGGCTCATTAAAACCAGGGACAGTATATCAAAATCTGTTTTTCTTTATCGTACATCACGGGACACAGAGCGCATAGCCATTACATATGGGTTATATGGGTACCTTCAGGTGTGGACACTGGTGTAATCAACTTCACAGGAAGTTCCTCCCTATATAACCCCCTCCCACTGAGAGTGCTTCAGTTTTTTCGCCAGTGTCTTAGGTGTTGGTCACGTCTAGCTGTCCTCGGAGGTCTCGGGACCCAGGATAGCTAGCCGGATCCGTCCGAAGTGCTTCAAAGCCAAGGTGTACGGTACCCGGGCCCTGCTGGAGTGGGGTTTTGCCTATAATGCCTCTCCTTGGAGGGCTGGATTCTGGGCTCCAGTGCCTTAGTCTCTTCCAAGAACTAAACGCTACTGATGCCAGGATGCTATATAGGTCCAGGGGTGTGGGTTCCTTAAACACAGGACCCCGGTCCCTGAAGGTCCGAGACAATACCCACGGAGATGGGGGAAGATTGGGCCTCTTGCAGTTTGCAATACCCTGCGGCGTGGAGCAGGTAAGAGGGAACCTGCGGGACTTGGTTCGACAGTAGGTATCCCCCTGGGGGTTCTGGGTTGGCTAACAGTATGCTTGTGCATCAGCCACTATCTCCACTATGTCTGTGTGGGCAGGATGGGATACTAATGTTTACCCAGATAACATGTAGATATATGTATACTTGTGTAAGATATATATTTGCTACTCACCCCAGGTCTGCTTGTTAGCATTGATACTGCAACCCCACATGTTTTCAAAGAGGAAAGTGCTGGTAAAACTCCTGTTTCTTAGGAAGCCCATGGGGACAGCTTCCTCTCTGTGTGTGCACTACAATAAGATTAGTGCTTACCTGGTGTCTGTTGGTGCTGCCTGGCGCTGGTCCATGTGTTTCCTCTGCTCTGCTTCCTCCATGTGGTTTCAGCGTGGGGGGGGTGCGCGCGCGTGCGCGCGCGTGCACGCCGCCTTTTATAGCGTCGGCGTGCGTTGGGGGGGCGGGCCAGCAGCGTCAGGGTCTGTTTAAAGGAAAAACTTTTTCTCTGGCTGGTCTTTCCCTCCTGGAGGCAGAGGAAGAAGGATACAGAGCGTGCAGCTGGGTCTTTTGGCCACACAGGGACACCTAGTGGCGGTTTTGTGGATCTTCAGGTCTAGGACTTAGTTCCACTATTGACCAGAAAAAAAAAAAAGGAAGTTTTTTTTTTGCTTAAAGGGACTCAGCCTTAGATCCAGCAGTATCTGAGTCTACCTTGGACTCCGGCTAACGGGCATTGGTGTGTCAATACTCACAGGTTTCCTCAGTATTGCCACCTCCCAGGCGGGTAAAAAAAAAAAAAAAAAAAAGAATTTTTCATTTTCCTCAACAGTCAGGTGTTTGCTATAGGGGTGACTCAAGGTTGTACAATGGCTCCAAAGGGATCTGGACCAGCCAAGGCTGCTAAAGGTGCCAAGAAGCAAAAGGGGTCTCCATCGGGGTCAGAGGATTTGGGCCAGGCTTCAACGGCCCCACCCTCGCCAGTTAGAACACCGAGTGGCATAGTACAAGAGCCATTGGGGGTGCTGGGGGCAGAGGCGGCCCCCGATCCACCCATTCCCGTTTACGTGACGGAAGAAATGCTAGCAGCCACCACGAGTGGGCTAGAGAAAAGGTTAACTGCGTTGTTTGCCCGTCCTTGGCCAAGTAGCAAGCGGGCTAGATCCCCCTCACCCAGTGTGGGGTTTTCAGATGCGGAGGTCTCCTCTTCAGAGGAACGGGACCCACAAGGGGATCAGGCAGACCCAAGTCCCGACGGTTCAGACAGGGAAGGTTCCACTATAGATGAATATTTCTCGGCCTCTCAAGCAGAGAGCCGGTGGATCCAGTCTTTGACAGATATGGTTCGCACTGCCTTTAAACTTCCAGTGGCAGAACTAGTAGCCCCGGAGGTTTCCTCATTGGGTTCTTTAAAGGCTCCATTAACTTGTGCATCTTTCCCAATGCACCCCCTTCTGCGGAACGTGATTTACCAGGATTGGGCTCGACCTGATAGAATCTTTGTCCCTCCTAAAAGATTCTCTATTCTCTATCCTATGGAAGAGGAATATTTAAAGAAATGGGCACTCCCCACAGTGGACGCGGCCATTTCCTGCGTGAATAAATCCCTGACCTGTCCGGTTGAAAATGTCCAGATGTTCAAGGATCCGGTCGACAAGAAATTCGAGACCCTACTGAAAGCCGCTTTTACCTCAGTAGGTGCCATGGTTCAGCCAGCAGTAGCAGCCATTGGTGTTTGTCAGGCCTTGAAGGATCAGGCAAAACAGATATTAAAGGACATGCCGGCTCAGCATACTCATGAATTAGCAGAATTCCCTAGGGCTCTCTGCTTTGCAGTAGATGCTATTAAGGACTCCATCCAACAGGCATCCCGTTCATCTCTACTGATGGTTCACATGCGTTGTCTTTTGTGGCTAAAGAACTGGTCAGCAGAGGCACCCTGCAAAAAGCTCTTAGCAGGGTTTCCCTTTCATGGGGGAAGACTATTCGGGGAAGACCTAGATAAATATATCCACACCATATCAAGTGGAAAAAGTACTTCCTTACCGGTCAAGAAAAGACCGCGTGGGCCCACGTTTAAACGACAGGCCATTGTAGGCTCGGCCCCTTCGACTTCTCGTCAGTATCGACGGCCTCTCGGGCGTCCAGCGGTTAATAGCCGCCCACAGGGTCAAGCCGCGGCAAACAAGAGACCCTGGTCTCGCAAACCGGCTAAACCAGTCATCAAATCAGATTCATGAAGGGGCGCCCCCACTCTCTCGGGTGGGGGGAAGACTTCGGTTTTTCTCCGAAGTCTGGAAGGCCAGAATTCCCGGCTCTTGGGTTCGGTCCGTGGTAGCCACGGGATACAAACTAGAGTTTCGAGAAATCCCCCCTCCTCATTTTCAGGGGTCAAGTCTTCCAAGCGACCCATTAAAAAGGGCCTCTCTCGTAAAGGCGTTGGATCGCCTATTGCTCCAAGGAGTAATTGTAGAAGTACCAACCCAAGAATGGGGTCGGGGATTCTACTCCAACCTTTTTGTTATACCAAAACCCAATGGCGACGTCAGGCCTATATTAGACCTCAAACGCCTAAATCGCTTTCTAAAGATTCAGACCTTTCGTATGGACTCCATACGTTCAGTGACAGCCAGCCTGCATCAGGGCGACTTTCTAGCATCTATAGACATAAGGGATGCATATCTGCATGTGCCGATTTACCCAGCACATCACAAGTTTCTTTGTTTTACGATAAATCAAAGTCATTACCAGTTCGTAGCCCTCCCTTTCGGGTTGGCAACAGCTCCGCGGGTATTCACAAAGGTGTTAGCCCCGGTGCTAGCCGTCCTAAGGACAGAAGGCATCTTGGTCCTGGCATACCTGGACGATCTCCTGGTTATCGACAGATCAGCTTCCAACCTCAATCATGCAGTAGTCCGCACAGTGCGGCATCTAGAAGAATTCGGGTGGATTGTGAACCAAGAAAAATCAAGGTTACAACCCACAAGACAGTTGGAATATCTAGGCTTTCGGTTAGATACAGAATGCCAGAGGGTATTTTTACCTCAAGAGAAGATCAGGTCGTTGATTCAAACGATTCAAATAGTCTTAGGCAAAAAGAAGCCGACTATTCGCCTATGCATGCGACTGCTGGGAAAGATGGTGGCCGCCTTCGAAGCAGCGCCCTATGCCCAGATCCATACCAGAGTTCTTCAGGCAGCTATTCTCTCTGCTTGGAACAAGTCCATACAGGCATTAGACCGTCCATTAGTTCTTTCCCCAGGGGTCAAGCGCAGCCTGTACTGGTGGCTGATCCCTCAAAAATTGTCAAAAGGGAAAACCTTTTGCCCCATCACGTGGAAAATAGTAACCACAGATGCCAGCCTAACAGGTTGGGGGGCAATCTTAGGAAAACGGACCCAGCAGGGACAGTGGTCAGAGGCAGAAAGTCTGCTTCCCATCAATGTCCTAGAGATCAGAGCTGCTCGGTTGGCCCTGGTCGCCTGGACTCTCCCCCTGCAGGGTCTGCCAGTAAGGATACAGTCCGACAATGCCACGGCGGTGGCATACATAAACCACCAGGGGGGCACAAGGAGCCTAGCGGCTCAAAGGGAAGTAAACCTGATTTTCTCATGGGCCGAAGCCCATGTACCCTGCATCTCAGCAGTGTTCATCCCAGGGATAGACAATTCTCAAGCAGATTTTTTGAGTCGTCAACAGTTACTCCCGGGAGAGTGGTCTCTTCACCCCCAGGTATTCCAAGAGATTTGCCAAAGATTCGGAGTTCCCGATGTGGACATCATGGCAACAAGATTCAACAAGAAATTGGACAAATTCGTATCCCGAGCCAGGGACCCCTCGGCCTACGGGACCGATGCGTTGGTTTGCCCCTGGCACCAGTTTTCTCTCCTGTATGCGTTCCCTCCACTACAGATGATTCCCCGCCTTCTACGAAGGATCAGGGTGGAGCGCAGGCCGGTGATCCTGGTGGCCCCAGCCTGGCCCAGAAGGGCTTGGTACGCACTCATCGTGAGGATGTCAGTAGGGGCACCGTGGCCACTCCCCCTCCGCCCAGATCTGCTGTCTCAGGGCCCGATCTACCACCCTGCTTCACAGCAGCTAAATTTGATGGCTTGGCGGCTGAATCCCTAATTCTTAAGGACAGAGGCCTCTCAGCCCAAGTCATATCTACGTTAATTCAGGCTAGAAAGCCAGTCTCTAGAAATATCTATTACAGAGTCTGGAGGACCTATGTGGACTGGTGCGAGTCTCAAGGAGGGCATCCTCGCAAGTTTTTTATTGACAGGATCTTGCGATTCCTCCAGGTTGGCGTTGACAAGGGGTTGGCTCTTAGTACTCTAAAGGGGCAGGTGTCTGCCTTATCGATATGGTTTCAAAGGCCTTTGGCCACGCATTCGCTTGTGAAAACCTTTTTGCAGGGGGTCTTGCATGTGAATCCCCCTATTAGAGCTCCCCTCTGCCCCTGGAATTTAAATCTGGTCTTGTCAGCTTTACAAAAGCAGCCGTTTGAACCTCTGACAGAAATCCCTCTTGTGCTGCTAACCCGAAAGTTGGTTTTCTTGGTGGCTATGGCTTCGGACAGAAGGGTCTCCGAGCTGGCAGCCTTGTCTTGCAGGGAACCGTACCTGATTCTGCATAAGGACAGAGTGGTTCTGCGGCCTCAGCCTTCTTTCCTTCCTAAGGTCATATCCAGTTTTCACTTGAATCAGGACCTAGTCCTACCATCCTTCTTTCCTACTCCCCAGTCCAGAGAGGAAAGATTGCTTCATACTTTGGACGTGGTCCGAGCCATGAGGGTTTATCTCAAGGCTACAGAAAAGATTCGGAAAACAGATGTGCTTTTCGTTCTCCCGGATGGCCCCAAGAAGGGTCAGCCGGCTGCCAAGTCTTCCTTGGCTAGGTGGATTAAGCAGCTGATTTTTCAGGCCTATGGTCTGAAGCGCGTTCCACCTCCCTTATCAGTTAAGGCCCATTCTACGAGGGCCATGAGTGCCTCTTGGGCGGCACACCATCAGATCTCTATGGCACAAGTTTGCAAAGCGGCAACCTGGTCTTCCGTACATACGTTTACTAAATTTTATAAGTTGGACGTCACAAAAGCTACGGACGCAGCATTTGGGCAGGCGGTCCTACGGGCAGCAGTATAGAATCCTCTGGCCCGGATTACGCCCCTTTTTTCTGTTGGTGGAGCTATTTTTTACCTCCTGATATATTTTCTGTTTGGCTAATTTTGGCCTTACGGTCTCCCTCCCCTCATGGAGCATTGCTTTGGGACATCCCATATGTAATGGCTATGCGCTCTGTGTCCCGTGATGTACGATAAAGAAAAAAGGATTTTTAATAAACAGCTTACCTGTAAAATCCTTTTCTTGAAGTACATCACGGGACACAGAGCTCCCACCCCTCTTTTGGGGAACATTGTGTAACCTCAGAGAAATTGCTTGCTACAAAACTGAAGCACTCTCAGTGGGAGGGGGTTATATAGGGAGGAACTTCCTGTGAAGTTGATTACACCAGTGTCCACACCTGAAGGTACCCATATAACCCATATGTAATGGCTATGCGCTCTGTGTCCCGTGATGTACTTAAAGAAAAGGATTTTACAGGTAAGCTGTTTATTAAAAATCCTTTTTTTTTTGTTTTTTTTTTACATCTGTCCCCGATATGTCCAAAACCTACATGCTTCATTTGTAAGTAGGTAAAAAGACCCTACAACCCAGAAATCAGGGAACCCACTATATAACTAATATGTCTAGTATATATAAACCCAATCAATAAACGTACATATTTGTTTTAAAATGTTAAATACATGTTAAAATTTCAAATGTTCATTATTTTTAAACCTGGTGATCCCACCATGAGGGTTCTTGTTTAGACACTTCCTGTTATAAAGTGACCATTGTGTTTCTGCCCCGTCAGCCCGTCACTCGGTCTTCTGATTGTGAATACAAGTGTCTGTTTTGATGCACAGTATGCTGGCGCAGTTCAAAGTTATCAACATCAGGAAACCCCTCTCGAGAAGTACCATGTAATTATCACTAGAGTGTATGTAAAGAACCTGCAGGAGATGGCAACCTTGAGTTGCAAGCAAGTATTTTACTTAGACCACTTTCACACTAAGGCGTTACAACTAAAAATAGCGCCTGTAAAACACCTGGAAAAACGCCTCCCCTGCAGCCCCATTGTGAAAGCCTGAGTGCTTCACTCTGGAGTGGTGCGCTCCTCCACCACCCCTTGAAATGAATAGGCAGCGCTGTAGAAGCCTCTGTAAAGCGCTTTGGCGATACACTGGCGCTTTTAACCCCTTCTAGGGGGTTAAAAGCGCCCGATTCCGCCTGAATAGTGGCGCCACTATAACAGCAGTAAAGCGTCACGGTAAAGCGCTTTAATGCTACCGCTCCCCCCCTCCCCCCCCAGTGTGGAAAGGGCTCTTGGAGTAAGTATGTACCTAATCTATCTAGATATCCTCTTCCAGGAGTATTAGAAAAGAAGATTCTAGAGGCTGAAAAAAACAGCACGTTCAGGAGATAAGCTTTTGGGTAGAAAAAATGGTAGACACATTTAGCATTTAGCGTTCATTGATTCGAATGGTCAGAATAAATGTATATATTGTGACCAATGGATTCTTTGTTTGACACGCCTATACGTGTGCTCAATACAACGTTTTGGGCTTGTTTTTTAAGCTGTTCCTACCATGAGCAAAGGAAAGAGCAGGAAAAAATGTTTTCTTGAAAAAAAAATTGAACAGTACAGTAATTGTGGTTTTAGTAAGGTAAATTCCATTTATCCCAAAATCAAATGTTAAAAGTAAACCAAATTTTCAAGTGCTTTTAAGTCCAGTCACCCAATGTACTGGCAACTTTTCATACAAGCTGTATTTTAAGTACAGTGATGAAAACTGAGGCGCAATCCTGGCTATGTTGTCTAGGGCAGCCTTTTTGAACCAGGCACCTGGGGTGCCTTGAGGTTTCTAAAGGGATGCCTTGGCAAAATGCCTAAAAATTTCCACAAAATTGTATACAAGCTAGTGGGTGGAGGAAACCTTCCTTTTAGTTGCACAAAGCCACTGTTTTCATTGTGCAACATAACAACCCTCCTAGCTGCCAACCTCCTAGCGATCAATGATATTGATAAGTAGGATGTCGGTTGCCTGCATATCATCCTTGTTTGACCCTTCCTTGCCTCTCTCCATCAGCTTTGGGGTCTCATTAGCTAAGTGATGGAGGAAAACCGAGGGAGAAGAGAAACCATAGCATACTAGACAGTGCCAGTTTGCAAAAGTATTTTTCCTTCGGAAGAATAAATCCTCTTAACGTAGGCTGTCCTACGTGTATTGCTGCATTATGTAAAACTATCGGAATAGTTTTTACATTTTTATGGGGCGCCTCAAGACTGTCGATTAAATTTGGAGGGTGCCTCGATTGTCCATTTTAAAGGGTGCCTTAACTGAAAAAAAGGTTGAGAAACACTGGTCTAGGAGGTTGTGTAATATCAGGACTGTATGGACAAGATCCTGTTGGCGAGTAAACACATATATTTCAACTTAGTGCTTGAAGTTTAGCTTTACCTCTTAAGTTGGGCTGGGTAGCATTGGATATAACCGTCCCAAAGAATAGATAAAGATTTGCCTTCTGTCCTATTCCCTCAGTTAACACCAATGTGCTGTGTTGGTGTTCGCTAAAAAAAGTTTTGTATCGCAGCATATTGCCAAGCGCTATAACAGGGCAGAACCTGCTGCTGTGCATGAGTTGAAAGAACTTTCAGGGTAAATAAGTTTGTAAGGTCAATAAAAGACAAAAACTAACACTGTGATGTGTTATGCATTGCAACACACATGCACACTAGCAGGCACACGTATTGCGCACCTTCATTTAGACATGCAAGAAAATTTCGGGCCCGTTACCTAGCCTATTTCATTAAAGCGTTTGTACAGGAAAAAAAAATATTGTTTAAAATAACGAACATGTCATACTTGCCTCCACTGTGCAGTTCGTTTTGCACAGAGTGGCCCCAATCCACGTCTTCTGGGGTCCCTCGGCGGCTGTCTCGGTCCTCCTCGCAATTAGTAACCACAGTAATGCGAGAGCTCGCATGGTGGTCACTAATTGCGGGCGCGCTCCCGTGATACAGTGAGCAGCCATAGCCGCTCACTGTATTACTCGGCGCGCCAAGTCACTGGATGTGATTGACAGCAGTGCCAGCCAATGGTTGCGCTTCTCTCCATACCAACCGCTATAGCCAATCAGCGGCCAGGCTGAGCGGTGAAGAGGATCTCGGGACCACACGGGACTTTCGAGGGGTCAGGTAAGTATAACAGGGGCTCGGGGGGGTGGCCTTATACGATGTTCATATACAACTCCTTTAAGACATATATTTTTTGTGATGTGTTCCTAAAGTGTTTACGTTGCATTAAATAATGCTTTCCGGATGTCTCATTTCTATTGCATGGATTTCTCTTATCTTTGCTAGTAAAACTTTAACGCATCTCAAGCTCGCTATAAAATCATAGCACGTTTACATTGAAATGAATGGAGACATTTAGGGTGCGGTGAAGCCGGCCAAATGACTCCTATCTGGTGCAACGCAAATGTGACCGGCAATGCACGCCATTTTGACAGTTGTTTGTGAGGCTTCAAAAACACCCAATAAAAACCTACTTTGAGGCTGGTGTAACCTAAATGAGTAAATGTTGGTTTTTCACGTTTAGAAATCTTACTTTTATAATAGGTCTATTGTGTTTTGCACCTTTTCTATCTAAAATAAACCCCCCTCTATCATTTCCTGGGAATGTATTCTGGAACTCACATTTTGACATTTTAGCCTTTTTTTTTTATTAATTTCAAAGAGAATTGCTGCTTGTATTTTCTATTTCCTGAGCATCACTTTCAAAATGCGTCATTTCAAACCAAAATCGATAAAACCTTTATTTCGTGATAGTACATTATTCCCCAAGAACCTGGTGCCCATCTGTGCTACAGCTTTAATACACACCAGTTCAAGCACCACTTCTCTTCCAGTGCTTCTCAGAAGGTTTTATTTTTCAACTATTTTTATTCGGAGGTCAGAGATTTGTGACACCAAGATCCAACCAGGTTTTACAGCTTGATGATTGTTAAAAGATGCCTTCCTATTGTGTTCTAATGTAGTACAGACAAAGGTACGAAAGGATGGCATGAATGGTAATAATTCATAGCAGCTGGCCACATTCCCATTCACATCCATGACTTAAAGGGGTTGTAAAGGGTTTTTTTATTTTTTTTTCCAAACCTGTTTCTTTAAGCTAGTGCATTGTTGGTTCACTTACCTTTATATACTCGAGTATAAGCAGAGTTTTCCAGCACATTTTTTTGGTGCTGAAAATGTCCCCCTCGGCTTATACTCAAGTCACCTATTTTGTGCCTTATCTCCTGGATTTCGGGGGTCCGGTACCAGCCCCTGGACCCCAAACTTGTAGTCCCATTTCTCCTCTACAAGTGTGCAAAGTTTGTCTGGGGGAGCTATGGCTGGGGAGCACCGATTTTTCAAAGCTGGGCATCCCTTCCATAGACTCCCATGTTAAAGTCAGTCTAGTCATGGGCACAGGGAGGCATGCACATGGGCACAGGGAGGCATGCACATGGGCACAGGGAGGCATGCACATGGGCACAGTGAGGCATGCACATGGGCACAGTGAGGCATGCACATGGGCACAGTGAGGCATGCACATGGGCACAGTGAGGCATGAACACAGTGAGGCATGCACATGGGCACAGTGAGGCATGCACATGGGCACAGTGAGGCATGCACATGGGCACAGTGAGGCATGCACATGGGCACAGTGAGGCATGCACATGGACACAGTGAGGCATGGACACACTAAGGCATGCACATGGGCACAGTGAGGCATGCACATGGGCACAGTGAGGCATGCACATGGGCACAGTGAGGCATGCACATGGGCACAGTGAGGCATGCACATGGACACAGTGAGGCATGGACACACTAAGGCATGCACATGGGCACAGTGAGGCATGCACATGGGCACAGTGTGGCATGCAGATGGACACCCTAGGCTTATACTTGAGTCAATACGTTTTCACATGTTTTTGTGCTAAAATTAGGTGCCTCGGCTTATATTCAGGTCGGCTTATACTCGAGTATATACAGTACCTTTTCCTTCGATTTCCCTGAATTTCTCACTTCCTGTTCCTCCTCAGTAAGCTGTTCTGGCTGACTAACCCCCATGGATGATGGGGGCAAGCTTACTGAGGAGAAACAGGAAGTGAGAAATTCAGACAAAGAAAAAAAACACTTAGAAGGGAAATCTAAGGAAAATGTAAGTAAATCAACAATGCACTAGCTTAAAGGAACCTATTTGGAAAATAAATGAACCTTTACAACCCCTTTTAAAAAAAATGGCAGATTGCTGGCTGCATGGACTTGCACAGATCCACACCCGCACCCCAGAGTGTAAATCTATGTGGGTCTGCTGCATGGATCAGGACGTAGACGGGTTGTGTGGGTAAAGATAGTGTGGTAAAAGCCTGTCGGAGTGAGAAAATCTCTCTCATGTACCTATTGGTGCATCATTGTGATGGGTGGCTTTGCTGGTCAAGAAGACGAGTGCCAACCGTTAAATAAGCAGAACATCAAAGATGAGTATCCTGGAGCCTACAAGTCAACAAAGGTTGCTCTCATATCTCTATCTTGATGATCCTTTTAAAGGCTTTTCAAATCCTTTTAACAAAGCACAAATTATCTCTGCACTAAAAGGAACATCTTATCAGCGGGTGTGAAGTGTGGATTGATGGAAGACATTAGTAGCATTTCTGTACCCAAGAGATACTATTTTCCTAGAAATACATGGCACTAAAGGGAAAGCCTGCAAATGTAAAATATGTGCACTCTGAGGACTTTTCTTTCATAATCAAACTCTGCTAAAAAAAATGAATTTGAAGACATGCACCATTTATTTTTATGACGTATAACTGTATTGTTTAACCGGGACCTACTGTTTTTGTAGTGTGTATTGTTCTGGTGGACGTAAGTAACTGAAATAGAAATCGCATCCATGTTGCTCAATGAGGTGCTTAGTTGAAATTGTTTTGAGAAAAAAAAAAAAATGTGCTGTCAATGCATGAAAAAACAGAACCTGCATATTTTTTTTTAAAATGCAGCACACCGCAGTGTACAGAGCATTGTGCATTGTACAGATAGGCTTTGAGTGAATAATTCCAAAGTAGTATTTCCCCTTACTTTGGAAAGAGGGTGTGAAGGGAAATCTCCCCAGTGGGACACAGACCCATGGATTTTAATCATTCCCTAAACTATGCCAAACTGAGAATTTCTTTATCTTTCGATATACTTATGAACACAGAGCTGAAAATTCATTTCAACTTTTTTTTTTTTTTAATGACCTTTTTATGAAGTATTTTTGCAGAAGCGGTTTAGATCCATCAAAAAATAATCTAGAGTGGCCATTGTTCCACAAACTACCCCAAGCAGTGTAGACTTGGATACTTTGGGCCAGATTCATAGAGCAATTACGCCTGTCTAACTGGGGTTAGACAGGAGTAATTTCAAATTTCGCGCGCCGTATCACTAGTTTAAATCCTCAAACCATGATACGGCGGCTTCGGGCTTCGATCCGAGAGGCTTACGTCTTCGTAAGCATTCGGATCTACGCTGCCATCTATTTGCGGCCGCTGGGAGGAGTTCGCGTCGTTTTGATGCGTCGGGATATGCAAATGTTTTTTTACGGCGATTCCCGAAGATACGAGTGGTCTTCGCAATCGCTTTCGTCTATTTTTTTGTACGTAATGTTAGAGCAGCTTTTTGCTGCTCTAACGTTACGTAGCCCATGTTGAGTATGGCCGTCGTTCCCGCTTCGAATTTATTTATTTTTTATTTTTGTTCACGTAACTCGCTCGGGACTAGGATCGCCCGTAAACGACGCTACATAAACAACGAATGACGTCACAACGTGATTTCGCGCAATGCACGGCGGGAAATTTGCGAACGGAGCATGCGCAGATCGATCGCCGCGGGAACGCGCCTATTTTAAATGATTCACGCCCCCTACTCGCGCAGATGGATTGCGACGGGAGAAATACACTACGCCGCCGTCGTTTACTGGACAAAATCTACCTGAATTCCACGTAGAGCCAGGTAAAAAACGGCGGCGTAGTGTATTTCTGATACGCTACGATAATCTATTTCTATGTGAATCTGCCCCTTTGGTTCTTGTTCAGACCACTTCAGCCCTGGACCATTTTGCTGGTCAAAGACCGGGCCACTTTTTGCGATTCGGCACTGCCTCGCTTTAACTGACAATTGTGCGGTCGTGCGATGTGGTTTCCAAACAAAATTGTCTTCTTTTTGTTTTCCCCACAAATAGAGCTTTCTTTTGGTGGTATTTAATCACTTCCTGCGGTTTTTAATTGTTTGCACTATAAACAAAAATAGAGCGACAATTTTGAAAAAAATACAATATTTTTTACTTTTTGCTATAAATAAATATCCCCGTAAAATATATAAAAAATATTTTTTCCTCAGTTTAGGCCAATACGTATTCTACATATTTTTGGAAAAAAAAACAACGCTTATTAATCAGCTTGCGCAAAAGTTATAGCGTCTACAAAATAGGGGATAGTTTTATAGTATTTTTATTATTATTTATCTTTTATTTTAATTTTTTTTACTAGCAGTGGCAGCGATCAGCAATTTTTATCGTGATTGCGACATGGTGGACACATAGGACACTTATGACACATTTTTGAGACCATTGTCATTTTTACAGTGATCAGTGCTATAAAATGCACTGATTACTGTGAAAATGGCAGTGAAGGGGTTAACCACTAGGTGCCACTGTAGGGGATTAAGTGTGCCCTATTGAGTGATTTTTACTGTAGGGGGGATGGGCTACACGTGACAAGACGGTGATCACTGCGTCCGATTACAGGAAGCGGTGATCACTGTCATTGTCACTAGGCAAAGCGGGGAGATGCTTGTTTACATCAGCATCTCCCCGTTCTTCCTCACCGTGAGATGATCGCGGGTATCCCCGCGGCGCGCGCCCACAATGCTGTCATCTTAAAGGGGATGTATATGTACGTCCTTCTGACTGACCGTGCCATGCTGCCAACGTATATAGTCGTGCGCTGGTCGGCAAGCAGTTAATGTGCGCTTTACGCGCACGTTGGCATTTGACATTACCTTTTTAGTTTTTGACCTACATGGTATAATGTTGTTGTTTTTTTTTTTTTTTTTAAATGGCAAAAAAAAATGCTGCTTCTTTTTTTTGTTTTTTTATGCTATTGTTCTAGTGCCAACATAATATGTAAAAATGTTATATATATTCTGTATTCACATCAGTCCCTGCACTCAAGGATTTTGCAATCTAGGCTGGTACTTGACGTTTTCCCTTTCTTCTGAGATCCATTGGCTGGAACTGTTTGCAGTTGTCAGAAGACTCGCTAAGACATTCTGACTCTATCATAATCAGTAGATTCTTCCATCAACCTCCTTCCATTACCATCTTTTCTAGCTATTTTAAGTAGATTTTGTTGGGAGATGAGCTGTTTATACGAAAGCAAGAGTCAACAACTAGGTCAGGTTGTAATTATGAGATTGAACAACTCTGATGTTGAATGGATTAATACTTCTCCTGGAAATTTGAAAATGAACTGTTCTTGTGTTTTTTTTTCTTTCGTTCTTTTTGTTTATTTTCATGTTCGAGTTTATGAAGAGTGCGGTATCTAGAGATTTATTTAATAATTCCAGCCCCGCTGTTGCAGCAGACTGATGAAATTGACTGCGTACCAAAGCAATGCTGATAATTGGATTGACTAGAATAGAAGTTCTGAACACTGTAGATTGAACAAGAACATTCCAAAGTGTTTGATTTATTCATTTATTTACACATGTGAACAAAATTTTCTTAATAAATTAAAATAATTCAACTCTTTCTTCATCTTATCAAAGCAAATTAACAATTTAAATGAAACAAAGTATAACAAAAAGCACTGTTTGCAGGCTGCACTCCGGCTCTGCAATGCTTCTCTATACAAAAATGACTGGTTGGTTGCTTTTGGTAACTGCACTGTGCACTTATTTGTTAAAGAAGCCCATTTGAGTCCAAAAACAATGACATACTAAGGTTTCGGTAACTTTTTCTTGTTCTAAAAAAAAAAAAAAAAAATGCACCTCTCCTCGTAGGTTATGGAAATCATTATTGTTACAGAAGGGCCTGTGGTACCCAGAAGCTCTTAGAAAGTATGAGCCAGAAAATAATGGACATTCAGAATAAGTCTTGGATTGCTTTAAAATGTGTCAGTAATTCACAATATCTCCCAGGATATATGTCATATTGGAATAGTGACTCATTCTAGTGTGGCTGCTCTGCATCTATTCGTGGCTTGTGATAATTGACCTTGTAATTGTGCAGGTGTATTGATGTGTATTGTACGTTGCCAGACTGGGAAGCCTAAAGGTCAGGTGTCTGAGTCATCAGCTGTAGTCAATTAGCTCATGTTAATTAGGTCAGGTCCCGGAGTCAGTGTGTCTGCTAAGAGATGTATTGAGGATGATGTGCATTGGTGGGGGGGCTCATTATGTAACCATTGTGTGATGTTGCGGGTGGAGTTGGGTCATTGTTCATTTGGGTAGTGGAGTATTCTTTTGGTGTGTATATAAGAGCCTGCTTTCTCAATAAAGATGGTCAGACCTGCTGGAAACCTTCAAACGGAGCTGTGTCTCTTTATTAGGAAGAATTATTCTTATGGGTCTCGTTTGCCTGACTGGAGTGTCGGTAGCTGCCTTGTATTCAGAAAGGGAATATCCTAAACAGCGTTAACTCCTTTCGTATTTGGGGGTGCCGTTACAAATATTTTCTGTATATAATTTCGTCTTCTTTTTTTTCCAAAATGTTAAATGTATTCCGTAGGTTCACAACTTTTCTTTTTGCCAAAGAGTTAAAAAAAACAAAAAAACAATTTTATTATCTTGCACCCTGGGCATTAGCTATCATCTGTGTGCATAAAGATGTGTTCTCTTTTTGATATCTATTTCTGGCAGAACAATCTCGGTAGCTCTCTCTACAGAACTAGTGACTATTACAGCATGCATCATGCAGACAAGCTAAAAGTACAGGGAGCTTTGAATCCCTGGATGAATTTTGTATTCACACAGGTTGTTCCTCTCCGTGTGCATATTTACCAGTAAATATGATCAGTGCAGGTTTTAACATTCATCTATTCATGTATTGGAATATCTCTTGAATAATATGTCAAATGACCAATAATGTATATGAAATAGTTCAGATATGTGGTTCAGTGCTCCCCATTAGTGCCGCATAGTATAACACACTGATTATAATACAATACATTAGGAGTATTTACACTACATGTACTACATCCTTTATATTAGAACAAAAGACATTGTGTGGAATATAAATAATAAACAAAAAGACACTTTAAATAAAACATCACTATGATGCCTAAACCAGTAATGGGAGTTTCCAGTGATATAAAGTAAGCTTGAAATACAAAAAGTCCAATATAGTGAAGAGGCTAGTCCATGGGTCCCATGAAAGGTTCACAGCAATTTCCAGTGCCTGCCACCTTCCAAACAGTGAGGGCTAAATATTTGTGGGGGGGGGGGGGGGGAATTAACAGCAGCCAACCCCCTCGCCCCATAGGAGCTAACCGGGCTGTTGTTTCTCCTCCCGGCTGAAGAGGAAGTGTGTCCTGACTGAGACACAATTGGCCAGGGAGACCTAAGCCTCCCTGGCCAATCGGGTCTCAGGACTGGCTTCCCGATTGTCCGGGAAGAGAATCTGGAAGACAATGACGATTATTGACTTTCTATTGTCACACAACTGGGTGGATTCAGGGCGCAGTGCTCTGCCCCTCGAGTCTACCCTTTTTTATTTTTTATTTTTTAAACCAATTGGAGACTCTGGTTCTAATCGCGTGCTTCTAAAAAAAAAAAGCTGCTGACTTTTAATACACAGACACTTACCAGCCCAGGGAGTCCAACACTGTCTTCCCAGCAATTGATTCTTCATCGGATGTCCACTCTCTGACGGATGTGGGAACTGGCTGTGACTTCCTGATGCCTCACAGTCAGCTCACCACGGTGTATGCACATGGGACAGCAGCTCTGGTCTTGCAGCCTCCTTGACATCTTGTGTGCCCCAGGAGATGGTGGCGGTGGTGGGGGACGTTATAGAACCAACTCTGGCCTTTTCTGCTACTTTTTTCTTTGCTTTTAATAAATTATATATACACACACAGCCCTCAAAATTTCCACTCGCCTACTAGCATTTGGCGAGTGGATTTAAGCTGGGGGCGAGTGATGACAGGGATGCATGACCAATCTCCCTCCAATCTGTGCCTACACCTAGAGACTCAATGAGATTACCGGCCGAGGAGAAAAGGTGCATGCTCTGGAAAAGTAGTCTGGTGAGCCGGGCACAGGCAGAGCAGTACACAGGTACTCTCCTTACAATTCTCATTAAGCTATGGGACCTAACAGTATGACCTCTCTGAGCCTGCCCCCCTCCTCCCTCCTCCCAACCAATGTAGCTGGAGAGCAGAGAGCAGGAAGCAGGAAGTAATGAGTGAGGTGGAGGATTGCGAATATTACCACTCTGGTGCAGCGCTCACTGAAAGTTGCCCTGAAATGAGAGCGGCAGCCTTCCAGTTTTCTTTTCCTTGTGCTCTATGTAAGTGTCCAACAGTACAGCCTGAGCACTGCGAACAGACTGGTCTCAATGTGTGCTGTGCGGTGTCAGTGTGCGCTGTGCTATGGTGTCAATAGCTGTGCAGTTGGGTGGATCTCAGCGCTTGGTTTGTACTCTCTCCCTCTGTGCTGCAGCTCCTCTCTTCACTGCCAGCCTGAATAAAAGGGGGAAGTGGGGACATGCAAGGAGAGAGAGAGAGAGAGAGACCCAGTTCTAGTGCCCCAGTTCTAGTGCCCTGTCCCTCTGGTCTGCCCCCAGTGCCCTGTTCCATTTTGTTAAAGTTGTTGTTGGTAATATTTAATTGTGTAACTTGATTCTGCATAAAACATTTAACAGTGTCATTACATGAGATAATCTACGAGGGCGTGTTTACGGGTGAAATTAGGCGCAGGGCAGTGTATGAATTAGGTAGGGCAACTGGTGGCGAGTAACACTTGAGGCCTGGCTAGTAGCTCCAGACTTGAAATTTTGAGCCCTGTGTGTGATATTATATATATATATATATATATATATATATATATATATATATATATATTTGTTATGCTTTAATAACTTCTATAAGAATGCTGATAGAGCCTCCCTAATCTCAATATTTACTCAGGAAGGCGGTATTGTGCTTTAAGGTACTGGGACTAATTCTTGACCTTAACCTTCCCTAACCTCTCCATGTAACTAAGCTATGTGTGACCTACAGTTTATTGTAAAGTCATTTCATAATTATTTTCATATTTAAACTTTGTGCAATAGGTTGATAACACTTTCGCGTTTTAATGCCTTTGGTAAACTGTTGCTCTACTTGGTCAGGCTAGGGCTTTTTGAGTTATATGTACTTTGGCCTTTGCTCATATTGGAGGGTACATTCGTTTTTTGACATTTAGTGTATTTGGTATTTGCATTCTTGCACTATATTAAAAACTTAGAAACAAAAACAATTGAAAGAGAACTTTTGAGGTTGCATTGCACCATATCACTTTTAGCTACAGAGGTTAGTGACTCAGTGCAAGGTCACTGAGCGCTTACTGATGCTCATTTGCGGCTGGTTAAAAATTTGTAAATACTTGAATGCGTATAGCCTTTACAACAGTTTACTTTAACAAGGAGCAGCCCCTGCATTTCTTTTAGGAAGTGCTTCCTTTAAGAATATAGACAGTGACAATCCCTGTTCCTTCTCACAGTATGTTTTGTTCGCTGTTGCACTACTAGTCTATTGGTGAAAGTTATTGGGGTGCTATTCCAGCCTGATGGAAGGGGTGACACAGACTGGATGCTGCACACAATACAAGGATAACTCATCTATGCCAAAAAAATTGCACATCTGCCAGAAAATATTTTGGTTTACTGTTTACAATCGAAAAATAGCATTTCAGGTTACCATAACTTGAGATTGTGTACAGTATATGACCTGTTTTTTGCTGAGATTGTCAGTGTTGGTGATGTTCGTCTCGGATGTCATCTGTCACGTCCTATATCTTCTGATGGTCTTTAGGCTTCATGACATGATGCCTTTTATACTCTATGCCCTTGTTTATCTTTCAGCATAGGTATCTGCGACTTATACTGTAAGGTGATTATATTGTTGAAGTCAGCTACAAGGAGCTGCCTGCTCTTTCAAACACTGCCAAAGCCAAATGATGCTGGAGACGGCAAGCAAAGCAGGCGAGTAACCTGCCAGAATATGGTGCTTTGTAAATAGGTCGCTTCTAAAGGGAGATGGAAGAATTTAAATATTTTATACTTTTTATTTCTGTCATATCCTATTCTAAATGCTGAAATCACTTTGCCGGATACAGAATGTTGCTGTAATTGGACTCTGATTAAGAACGGGTTGGTGTAAGTGTTACTTGCCGAATCTGTTCTAATAAAGCTGGCTTCTATAAGAGGTGCTGGTGATCTTTGTTCATGGAGAACAGACGAGAACTGTGCGCGGCACGTGCCATGAGGACTTGCATTTCTATGATGGGTGAGCTGCTTATTTACACAATTATTTTACTAGATCCTTGCTGCAAATCTTTGCCGTTAAGACCAAAAATATGTATGCTTTACTTCAGCCTGCTAGGATTTATTATTGTTGGGTGCTGTACAACTGTATGGGAGCAAGTACTGGGGCTCCAGGGTTCTATCCAAGCTTCTGCCATTTTTTTTTATAGGCTCCAATAAATCATGGGATTGTGTCAACAGCCTTTTGTTTGCATCAGAACTGCTTTTCTCCTTTACAAGTTAATGGGATTGTAAAGGCAGCTTGAAATGGGTACACAGTGGGTCAAAATCAAATATGAAAAGATATATGTAAATTTATCTTAGAAGCATCTCTAATTGATCACTAAATGCACCCCCTGCAGGGGTATAAGGATCTGGTGAACGGGGAACTAAAGGGGAGCACGAACGTCACTTTCAGCTGTTTGCACAGGATCTGATATTTCTGCACAAGTCACTTTGGATTGGTTGCACCTATTATTAATACTACAGACTGGACTTAATCATCAGTTTGGAATTGATTTGCACATGAGATCTACCTCCTTGATGAACTTATTTTATTAATTTTGATTTTTATATTACAATTTTTATGTAATTTTTGCAATCTATTATGCACTTCTAAACATAGGAGTGAGGTTTAAGTTATCATATATACACAGTACCCCAATATTCATCCTAAGGTTGGGGAAATAATTTGTCTAATTAGTATGCATAAAGGGATATATATAAATATATTTTTTGAAGTCACTCCTTGATACACATATAAGGACTCACTACTACACTTCCATATAGCACACTTGCAGTTTTTACCTGGAGGGATAGCCCAACAGGATGATATCAATTGATTCACTTGGTACACCCATTCACTGGGCTTAATCACCAACTTTACGTGCTTAAAGGGGTTGTAAAGGTTCGTTTTTTATTTCCTAAATAGTTTTTTCTTTTGTTTTCTTTGTCGGAATTTCTCACTTCCTGTTCCTCCTCAGAAAGGTGTTCAGTAAGCTGTTCTAAATGACTTTCCACCACTCAGATGATAGTGGAAAGCTTACTGCGGAAAAACAGGAGTGAGAAATTCAAACAAAGAAAACAAACATATAGAAGGGAAATGGAAGGAAAAGGTAAGTGAACCAACAATGCACTAGCTTAAAGGAACCATTTTAGAAAATAAAAGATGAACCTTTGCAACCCCTTTAAGTAGCCTGTCAACTCTGAAGGTCTATCCCCCAGGGGTTAGATTTCGTCACATTTTCCCACATTACACTAACTATTTTTCATTGTGGTTTAACTAGCACTTGCACTTTAAAGCTGTTCGTCAACACTGAAAGTTATCCTCAAAGTGATGGGCAGCGGCACTGACCTTCCGTATTTATACACAATTTTTCCGTCCGGCCTTCACTAGTGGAGCTCTTAGGGGAGGTAACAGCCTAGCCCACCTTATCCATCTATTATAAATGCACCTTTAAGCAAACTGCATTTGCCTGTAGACACAAGCCCTAAATGTCCTCTCAACGAATGTGGGCAAGCACTACAGGCCATGTTGTGGTGTGTTGGAAGACGAAGTTCATGGATTGAGGGTGTAGTCCATGGTTCAAAATATAAGGGGGAAAAAACACTAACCATATGACAGCAGCCTACTTGCTATAGGGGTGTTCGTGTGGGCTCGATCCCAATCAAGCCTTTTTGCGCCTCTTGACACAGTGTGGCTTGGCCCCGCTCCCACTCCCTCTTCGCTGTATTTGACTATTAGTAGAAAACAATGGCTCCCACTGCTCTAAGCCAAGCCCATGGATGCAGGAAGAGAGAGCAAAGCAGGGCTACCTGCGGGATCAAGATTGGTGTCAGTTAAGTGTTTGGGGGTGAAGGGGTACAAATACTGGAATGTTTTCCTTTATTGTAAAATAACCTTCTACCTTTTAGAACCACTTTAAGTGTCAGTAAGTGCTTGTAGCACCACAGCACTTTGTACCGGCCAAGTGACATCAGGCCACTTGTGTGATATCAGGACAAGCAATGCAGGGAATGGGTGATCAGGATAGGAAGGCAAAAAGGTTATAGCCTGACTATTCTCTACTTAAAAGTATTATGTTGCTGCCTCTGTCCCCAGAGAAGACCTTTCCCTTTTCTTCTTGTCCATCTAAACCCTTTTGCAAGCAAGTGGAACTCTTCCCAACAGAGACACAGACACCCCGACACATGTCTAACCTATTCTTACTTTATCCACAATTAGGAAACAAAGGGTTTTAAACGCATTTCTAAAATGCCTCACTTTCTAGAAAAACCTGCTGTGGGCTCCTACACTGAGTGCCTTGATTTTGGTCTCAGAATTTCATCTGAAAGGGCTCAGGAAACTGACATTCGGACCAGACGCCTGCTTTGCCTGAACTCTGATCCTCACATCCAGAAGATGTAGAAACATTGGCAAATGCCAATATAGAAATGGCTTTTCCATCTTACCAGATTGGCAATGGGCTGTTGTTGAATCAACATTGATTGTCTGTAGCATTTTTTATGATTCCATGTGCAGGTTAGAGTGCTCTAAGCTTATACTTGGTTTAATGCTCACCAGAGACGCTCTCTGCGTGGTGCTGTTCTTTGCATGCTTGCTTGGGTTTCCAATGTGTGTTCTGATTTCTTCCCACATTTTGAATGCACGCTGGTAGGTTAATTATCTTCTGACCAAACTAGTCCTTGTGTATGTGAGCATATAACCTTAGAAGGGAGATGAAAGCAGGGATTTATGTGTGCATCTACTATGCCAGTAAAATTTAATAAAATATAATAAAGCTTAATGTACATGAAAATGCCAGCTAGTTAAATCTCTGTAGTAATTTTCTTATCCATGTCCAATAATTTTCACTAATAAAATTTACAAGTTAAGACCAAAAATGGAAATCAATTTCCTGAGAGTCCCATGATTGGATCAAGGTCCTTTTTATATAAACGTTCTCTGCAGTCAATTGGGCAGTCTTCTGGTGTGTTGTGTGATATTTTTGCACAGTTCTTCTGATATTCTAATGGAGAGCCGATTGATCACACTATTGGAAGCCATGATATTTAGAGATTAACTAAAATTGGTGCTCACAGAATCTGTTGCAGCTGTGCAATGTAACCAATCGGCTTCTAACTTCACCTTTTTTAATTTAGGCTTGGGCAATAAAACCTGGAAGCTGATTGGTTACTATGCACAGCTGCACCAGACTCTGCGTACACCAGTTTTTTTTAGTACATCCCCTCCATAGTCACTGTGTATCATAAATGTTTGCTAACAAAATACTTCTTCCTTGGCTTTTCTCCTCATTTTTTTACATCTCAGTACTGCAGCCTCTTTAAAGCCACATCCTGTCTACATGCAGTCCAGTGATGATAGTTTTTCTTAAAGGGGTTGTAAAGGAAATTTTATTTTTTCATAATAAGCATCCTTTACCTGCAGACATTCCTCTTTTCACTTCCTTATTGCTCGTTTTTGCTCAGAAGTTGCTCTATTTCCTCTCTGTTCTGTTCACTTCCTGCTTGTCTGATTATTACTCACCACCGTGAAGGGAGGCTTTACTGTGGTGGTCAGTGACGTGCTCCCCCCCTCCTGGGAACTAGATCTGTGCAGCAGGACGCTCTCTACGTGTTAGAGACTTCAAGCAGGTATGAATTACTGGGCGTGCCACAATTCATACTGGGAAATGTAGTTCTTACATGAATGAGCACCACAAACCAGGAAGTGAATGAGAGAACAGAAACTAGAACGCCGGAGGTGATATAGATGAAGGAATTTAATAGGTATTTACTCGTTTATTAAAATAATCATTACACTATTCTGTCTGTCTACCTTTCAGACATTAGTCTTAGGCAAAAAAAAAATTCCCCTTATAACTCCTTTTTAAGGATGGTGACAACAGGTGGCTATTACATGCATAATGTGTTTTGAGGCTGGGTTCACATATGTACAGCTGCGATTTCCAGCCTGGGGTCCGATGCGTTTCTGGTCACCGCTTCAGGTGCAATTCAGGTCCACATTTTTGCCTGAATTTGCACCTGAACCGGACCCAAAAAGGATCCTTTTGAAATCTGCACCACAACCGCCCCGGAAATGTGTGAACCGGCTCCATTGAGAGAACCATATTCGATTTTCATATATGTGAACCTGGCCTCAAACGGCACTCAAAGTCTCCATTGAAAGCCTGGGTGATAACTGGGAGTCAAGTACTGTATAGTGTTGTCACCCTGCTGTTGATCTGAGTCACTGCATTTATTTTTCAATATTTTTAAATCTACACCTTGCTTTAAAATTATACCTGGTGATCCTGCTATTAAGATCTTAGTACAGGCACTTCCTGATACTATCTCCTGAAGAAACTATTTTCGCAAAACATGTAGAGCTAAACATTTTTGTTACTATACAGTAAGGTCTCACACCTTCCTGGTGACGTGTGGACATCCTCTGACCACTAAGGCTACATTCACACATGACGGACTCCGTCGCTGTCCGTTCCGACGGAGTCCGCCTGCGTCCGCCAGCTCAGCGGGAGATCAGTCCGCAGATCTCCGCTGAGCCGACGGATCACAAGCTCCTCTCTGCTCACTGAGCGGGGAGGGGCTTGTCGGCACCGCTGTCTGCTATGAAGCGATCTGATGAGAACGGACAGCATGTCCATTCTCATCAGATCTTACCCGATCCGATCCGTATCTTCCATCCGTCTGTTTTCAGCGGATCGGATCAGGTCAGATGTCAGCGGACATGTCTCCGCTGACATCCGACGATGCATGGAGCGCCCGTTCGGGTCCGCCTTAAAAACTGACAGGCGGACCTGAACGGACTGAAGTGTGAATGAGGCCTAATGGAGAGTTTTCAGCTGTTACTGCAGCTTTTAGCATACTAATGTGTGTTTTCTTGTTTTTAATTATATTATGTATTCATTTGTAAATAAAATTATTATTTTCATACAATTGGTGCCTAGAAAGTCACTTCCAACATTCATCCTGTTACAGGGTGACAACCCTATCAGTGACTCAGATCAACAGCGGGTTTGACCACTGGAGACCCAAGCCACTGCATTGTGTAAGCAGTGGTTTGACTCATTTGGACCTTAACATGTTAAAGTATTACTAAAGCAAGACCTTCTTTTTTTCTTTTCTTTTTTTGGACAGAGTGGAGAAGGATTAGAGCCTATTTTTTATTGCTGTCTGTGCCCCCACCAGAGAGATTCACCCTCTCTATTCATCCTGTTTACCATTAAAAGTAATAGTAAAACAAAATCCCAAATTTTGGGTTGTACCTAGAAAAGTAATAGAGGAGAAATATCCTATGAGGATATTGGTTCTGGTGACCGGGTGGGTGGGTGAGGGACTCCCTCAATTCTCAAAGATTTCCTTACTTCCTGTTTGGCTATGGGACAGGAAGTGAAGGTAATCCTCCCCAATGGGGCGCAGATGGCAAAAAAAGTTAAAAAACTGATGGAGTTCTAACCCTCCTTTACTCCATCCAAAATGAAGAAAAATGTTTGTCTATAGTCCTACTTTAAAAATACTAGATTTTTGTGATTTTAGGTTTGCATATGCTTTAGGTTTTCTTTCCCTGTGGCATTATTATGTTTTTCTTTTTGTAATATTTGTGTGATGCCCTTGAAATGGTAGTTTTGTATTGTACAAAATAATTGAAATGTTATTGTATAAATTTGGCATGACAAATGATGAGCTTTGTGCTCCCCGCTAGCTCTCTGCATATCACTATGCTGCATGCTAATAAACACTACAGACATAAATTTACAAAGCAAAAACAAGCTGTAAAAATGTGGAGCATATGTTACCTGGCAAAGTATTTTCACTCAATTGATTTGACTTTTTTCCCTTTTTTTTTTATTGTTCTTCCCACTATAATGCGGCTTTTGAATGGCTTATGAAACAACAAAGTAATTTAAGGATTAATGTAGAGTTTAGTAAAACAATTGGAGATATTTTTCATCTTGCAGTATTAAAAGTTAAAACAATAAACGTACATCTATACCAGCCAGAAGCAGTGACTTCCATATAAAACCCTGGTTAATACACAGAAATATGAGACTATAAACTGACCATTTAGAGCAAGGCTGAAAATCGCTGCCAAAATATGAACAAACTATATAAATGAAAGATGTCACCGTTTTATAAAAGGGCAGGGGAGAATTTAAAAATGCAGCCAATTCACATATATTACTATGAAATGGGAGCAACATTTGTAGAGCAATCTTAAATTATGGCAGCTATAGTATGGATTCTATGAATAGAAGAGGAGGCATATACAGTGGTCATGGTCGACACTCTTGACAAAGTCCAGAGGCTGATTTTAACCCCCGTAGTACCAGAAGAATACAGTTACATGCGCGCGTGTGTGTGTGTGTGTGTGTGTGTGTGTGTGTGTGATTGGGTTCAACTAGGACAGCCAACACTAGCACATGTGACACTTCTCATTAAAAGTAAGTACCATCCCTGTGGTGATAAAAAATATATATACTTAAAGCAGTAGTAAACCTCCATCCTTATTTTTTTTTTGTTTAACCTGCAATATAAAGTTATAATGTGAAACTTATCTTAAAATGAAGCCCTCCAAAGATGAGCTGTTACCGCTAACAGGGCTTCCATCTTCACCAGTTCTTCCTTCCGGGTTTGCGTCCTCTGGCCGTCTGATTGGCCGCGCCACGATAATGTCACTCATGCGCGTTCCTTCTGAGCAAATGTGCCGATTAATGTTTCTGGCCCATTCACAAGTAATCCCCTAATTGGTGCACATTTAGGAGATATTTACTGTTCCTATAGTTAAGCCTTATTATAAGCTTACTCAGGGGCGGACTGACAACTCATGGGGCCCCTGGGCAATTGAAGATTATGGGGCCCCCCGGCTTACAGATGGCCACCACGCCAGGAGGCAGTGCAGCTAAAATCTCTGGATTTTCACATCAAAAGCATGTCAGTTTTGGACATATTAGGGACAGATGTAAAAAAAAAACACAGATTTTTACAACCCTAATGGGGCCCCCTAGTGGCGTGGGGCCCTCGGGCAGTGCCCGAGTGACTCAATGGTCAATCCGCCCCTGAGCTTACCTATAGGTACATATCAACCATGGGAGTTTACTCCCACTTTAAGCTTTGTCACCATACCTATGCAGGAACTGCAAGATGGCATAGGGTCTGGGGATCCCCTTTCTAGAGAACTGTATAAACATGGTGACAATTTTAAATGCTAAACTTTGTAACTGATGAAGGCGGCATGTAGAAACACATGAGATGAGGAAACTAAATATTTTACATTGGACTCCTAAGAAGCTGTGCGGCGCTCCAATCTTCTTTTTGTAAACTTGACCAACATGCCCCCTTATGGCTCCTTTGCGTATTTAGAGCAGCCTTGTCATGAATGTTATGTCCCATCATGGTCTCTTCACCCAAATGAAAGCCAACAGTCTTTGGATCCATCGCCTTCTATCTACAGGTTCACACAATGGCAGAGGTTCTAGCCCTTCCCTGTTTTATTGTAATCTCTGTCCCTACTAGAGAGAACTTTTTATCGCTTCTTGCTCTAACACTTTTATGACATCTTTTCCGTCATCTATTCTCCTGAAAGGTGTACTGTATAAACTCCAACTCAGACCTAAGTGTTGGTCTAAAATGGGACTTTTCTGCAACCATTGCTTGCCTGTATAGGACATCTACTGACTGCCTGGCTAAGGCTATTGCCTCTTTATTGTAACTGCCCTAATTTGGCTCCTGAACAGAACAATTTTCTCTCATTCCAGCTTCCCACACTGTAAAACTAATGAAGTATAATTTCTTGCTTGCTTAGGTGTTAACAAAGTTCTAGTAAATCTTGGTATAGTTTGGCATGGTGAAAGAGGCAAGAATCAGTCTTTTGAGACTAACGCTATTCTTTCAACAGCTGGCTTGGGAAAAGATCCCAGAATAGGATTTTAATAACCTTCTGCTGTTTTACCTTATTATTTCTTCTCAATGCCTCATAACTCTTAACTTGTTTCAACTCCTGAAAGCGTTGCAGATGCTACCTGTCTACCTAGCTTATCTGGCGTGAATCGAAAAAACAGCCATATGGTGTCTCCTCCATTGTGAGTTGTATGCTTTGTAGATGAAGGGAAAGGATGCCAGTTTCAATGTGTTGCGTACCATGTCAATGTCTTGAATAGCATCGGACTAGGAACTCATAATTATCCTTCATTTTATGCCTATAGTACATTGGAAAAGGTTCAGGAAGCCTAGTTAATAAAATTTAGTTAGACAAATTCCCCCAACTTCTGCAGTACCCCAGTCTTTTGGAATTATGCTGGAAGTTTGAAAAATTCAGAATATGTATGCCCCATCCCATCCCATTAACCACTTGCCTACTGTGCACCTACAGCCCCTTCCTGCCCAGACAAAATTTTAGCTTCCGGCACTGCGTCGCTTTAACTGACAATTGTGCGGTCGTGCGATGTGGCTCCCAAACAAAATTGACGTCCTTTTTTTCCCCACAAATAGAGCTTTCTTTTGGTGTTATTTGATCGCCCGTGCGTGTTTTTTTTTTTTTTTTTTTTTTTTTTTTTTGCGCTATAAACAAAATAAGAGCGACAATTTTGAAAAAAGACACAATATTTTTTGCTTTTTGCTATAATAAATATCCCATTTAAAAAAAAAAAAAAATCATTTTCTATTGAGTTTAGGCAGATACACATTGTTCTACATATTTTTGGTAAAAAAAAATTGCAATAACCGTATAGTGACTGGTTTGCGCAAAAGTTATATTGCCTACAAAATAGGGGACATAATTACGATTTATTTTTTATTTATTTTTTACTAGGAATGGCGGCGATCTGCGATTTTTTTTTTTTTTTTTTTTTTTTTTTTTTTTTGGGACTGGGACATTATAGCGGACACATCGGACACTTTTGACACATTTTTGGGACCATTTACATTTATACAGTGAACAATGCTATAAATATGCATTGATAACTGTATAAATGTAACTGGCAGGGAAGGGGTTAACCACTAGGGGCGGGGAAGGGGTTAAATGTATATCCTAGGTGTGTTCTAACTGTAGGGGGAGGGGGGGTGACTGGGGGAGGTGACCGATTTGTGTCCCTATGTACAAGGGACACAATCGGTCTCCTCTCTCCCTGACAGGGACATGCAGCTCTGTGTTTACACACAGAGCTTTACGTCCCAGCTCAATTGTCGGCAATCGCGTGTGCCCGGCGGCCGCCGGGCACACGCACGGGCTTCTCAGTGACGCGACAGGTGCGCGCCCCTAGCCGATTTAAATGACATGATATCATATGAAGTGCAGTTAGGAACAGAGAGTCACCCGCCCACCGTCATTTGACGGTGGGCGGGTATCAAGTGGTTAAGCTCCAGCTAAAATTCAAAGGGCCTTACTATGTAATGTATGTTTTAACTTTTCCACTCTGTGTGGTGTCCCCAATTTTCTGTCTGCAACTGCAACATTACCCCTGATGCATAAGGCTGTAATGCTGCTTAAAGGCTAAGTTCACCTTTTTACGAAAATAATATATGCATTTCTATTTATAGAAAAAAAATTGTATATGTATTTTATTTTGTAAATCCGCCTCCAAAGCATTACAATGACCATCCGCGAGTGCAATGCCAGGCTCCTGCAGACTCTTCCTCCAGCTCTTTGCAAGTACCAGGTTACAGACTTTCAGTTAGAGAGCTGGAGGAAGTGTCAATGGACTATGAATACGGTGATTACCGCACTTGTGTTCTATTGAGAAGTATGGCAGACAGGACTTGTAGATAATTCATTCACGCATCTCTCAAATATCAAAAAGTGGTTTGGGGGGTTCTATTTGTAACATTTTACATCCTATATATGGGTGTAACATGGAATCTTTATAGTGTTATTAAACACCCTGCATTCACTATATCTTGTCTCGCACAGTACACAGAATATGGAAATGAAATCGTTTTAGTAAATGTAAACTAAAAATACATTTTCTCATTAGCAGTTAGAACAGTCTTGTGAGTTGTTACTTCTCATAGTGTCTGGTTTACATCTTTTGTAGGAGGAGTTTTCCTTCTGCTCTGAATGCGGCTGTGGGACCCCTGACACTCTGTCTGGACAGTGCTGATTGGCGCTGTGCTGATTACATGCACTCTCCAAGAAAAAAAGCTCTCTAGTGATGCACACCAAGCTGAGAATGTACAACTTGCCCCTAAGGCTCTATTCTATCCAGTGGCGGCTGGTGGACAAAATTGTGGGGGGCGCAAACAAACTTAAAACTTAAACACATCGAATGTTGCCACTGTGATCCCCCTCCCAGCACTTACCCTGCCTCTGTGGGGCAGCTGGTGATGGCGGCAAGCTATGTCCTCCATACGTCTTTTCCCGTCCTCTCCTATAGCCGATTGGATGCCTATAAAGCATCCAATCACAGCACCTGTCCGTTCAGCCAATCAGGGGACGGGTAACGGACCCGAGCACCTGATTGGCGGAGAGGCGGTTCAGTGTTAGGAAAGCAAATATTCATTCGCTGTTCTAACACACCTGGGTGAACTGCGAGCACCAATCGGAGCCCACTGAACCCCCCTACCCTTCCTTAGCAACACATATACTTACTGTTCCTTTGCTCTATCATCACTAGTTGACTTAATGGAATAGCAGAGGAGCATGGCAAGGTGGGTATAACCAGCTGGGAAAGTGAGGTAGTTTAAGGAAAACTTTGCTTTCATTTAAAAAGCTGTTGTGTAATTTTAAAATGTATAGGTAATCAAAAATATATATTTTATTGTAATCTGCAGCCATTGTGATTTTCTAAAAAGGTAAACAATTTAAATGTAATATGGCAACCTGGAGGTGATCTGTATACCATGTGTCACAGAATTGGCCCTAGGAATGTCATTGTCTGCTTTTGTGAAAGTCGGCACTACTATGCAAGTAAAATTTTAGGCATCCTCTGCAATATGAATAGTAATTTTTGTCGGGGTACTCTCTAAGGCTTGTCTACTAAAGACTTACAGTCCCTACAACTTTCCTCAATGGAGCACAGAAATTCCCTCAGGTGGTTAAGATGAACACCGCCTCTGCCACTTCAGGAATCATCTGGAAGGGGTATAGTGAACCAAACTGATATTTCTTCTGAAAAATATAGGAATCTGCAACAACGGTTTATGAAATCCTTTAACCATACAGAGATCACCAAAAGTATTTTTATTTATTTTTTCACAAACAAAATATTCTTTAAGGGGACTTTTTAGTTCGCCATGCAAAATTAAAGATTGCTGTAAGGCATACTAAAATGACCCCAGGTACTTTATTGTACATCTATTTCTGGGACACGCTCTCCCTGTCAGAACTATGTAGCACTTTGTTAAAAAAATAAAATTTCAATAAATGAGACATCTCTGTATTCTCCTGAGCTGCCTTTTCTTTTTTGTATTAATGGAGTTGATGTATGCTTGATGTGCAAATTGGACTGATGTGTTAGCTGACGCCCACTTCCCTTTAATGTAGCTTGGAGCAGCTGCGTTCTTCAGTAAAATGATTGTTTTTAGTACTTGTTCAGTACTTGGTACTCTTCATCGGATGGAAAGTGCGTTACTCAGGCAATTCCTATTTATTTCTGTAGCTGTCTTTCACATCACTAAACTTCACTCAGTTTTGAAGAGAAATTAAAAAGAAAAGTCCTGCTGTACCTTTTTTTCTGTTTTAATGTGTACAGCCCATGGTATGAAACGGTTATGGACTAAGTTGCCTATTTGAGATTTGCCACTGGGATTCCATGCAATGGGAATGTTGACTAAAGTAAAAGGGGGAAAAAAATACATACAATTGAGTTTAAAATACATAATAAAAACATTTGATAATGAGTAAAAAAATCCAGTGTTATCTGAAGTCTGCATTGAAACTGTCTGCAGGTCCATTAATACAAGCATGAAATGGGATTCGGACATGACTCTAGTAAACTATTTCACTAGAAACCAGAACAAGTAGCTAGTGCTTCCCATTGTGAATGCATTTAAGCTGAAGTTCAAAAAGTGCACTTCATTTACTTTGTACAGAGTTTTGTGCATGCTCGGTCTTGGTCTGCCGTCGTCCTCGTGCTTCATTATATGGAGACTCCCAAAGGACCGGGTGTGATGGCACTAATACGATAAGATTTGACTTTGTGCGTATATCTCAAATGTTGACACATTAGGGTTAATAGGTATTTTTAGGCTACATTTGTTGTAAAGATAAATGAGGCATTAGGTTCCTGAACTGGTAAGGATAAAGCAAAAACAGCCAAGAAACTCATGCTTCTAAAGTTCTATTTTAGTTTGTACAAATGTCAACCTACGCATTTCATTGGTCAAAGATCACTCCCTAGATCAGGGTCATAACCAACTGTTGGGAAGGAGCACTGTTTTGGGTCGCGAAGGAAGCACTCGTTGACTCTTTTGCACGCCATAAAACAAAATTTGAATCATGTTCCTTTGGTGTTCTTCCTATAACTACAGTACTTGGATAGTCACTGACATGAAACAAGTGTATACATATCAAGTGTCCTGGCTATTCAATGGGTACATTCAAGATTGTGTCTACCTAGTGAAGCTAGGCTAATGATGACCCCATTCACGTTCAGAAACAAGTCTTTGGGAAACATTAGCTCAATTTGTCTTAGATATAAGTTTCACATAACCTGTTGCACAATAAATTGTAGTTATACTCCCACGGTGCCCATTGATTTTACCTAGTTCTACCCCAAACAGTACAGAGGCCACCAGACACCCAAGCAACACTCCGTTCACTCCAGCTCCAATAAACCACCTAGGGGTTGTCTTTTTGTGATTTTATTTCTGATAAAAATTTGTAGCAGGAAAGGCATTCGGGCATGGGATCCTCCAAAATGGTTAGTATTTATTAATTAGAGGACAGTCTATGCCTTAAGCAACTGGGAATATCGGATAGCATTAGGTCTCACAGCTGGGGACTGCGTTGCAAGTTTTTTTTTTAGCATCTTGTTACCCTGCACCACTGCACAGCTATTGGTACCCAGTGTAATGTCAGGAACACTTCAAAGTACAGGCGGGCACTCTTCTCTGAGGACAGGGAATGGCCAGTATCTGAAACCCTATGAGAGGTGTCTCAGTCCAAGGTACTTCTGGCACTTATATCCCAAAAACACACAGTCACAAGGAATCAATTTGGGGTCATTGCTCAGAAGTCCCCAGGACAGCTGCCACCTACCTCCAGCCACAATCCAGTGAGTGACAAAAATCTGTTCCAAACTGATTCCTGAAGTGGCAAAGTCTGCATTCATAATCACCTGAGACATTACAGAATAGCACAACAGTCCATAGCCTGCCTCAGGGGCATAAGCCCACTGAAGCTTGAACTTTCCTTGCTGGGGAAAGACAGTCTCTCCAGGGCTTCAGACTATTTATCAGCTTCCGACACCATCTAGGCACACCTCTCTAGGGATTGGCTAGGCCTTGATCAATATTTAGACTAGTTATTTATTTATCTTTTAAGTCTCCCTCCCTAAGCTCTAAAACTCTTCTAGAGGCAGGGGGAAGCAATCAAACTCGGTCTGTGAAACTGAACAGAATAGACTAAATAACTTCTGCTATCCTGATTACCGAAAGAGTCAAAAACAAGCCGCTAGAAAATCAATAGGTCTTTAGAGCAGGACTGTGGTCTCCTTTTTAATATTTGTCCCATGCAACTTCCCAAACAGAGACCCCAGCAGGATGAGGCTTAGAACCTGAAAACACACTTCCTTTGTATTGTAGTAGGCTTCAATTCAAGGCGTATAATGAAAGGATACTAATAACAAAAAGAATAGACGGCTACAGAGAAGGAAGGCTAGAATAATAATTCATAGATATTGTGAGGTCAAATAGACTTTTAACTGGAGTGTAAATGTAGTATATTCTGATCTATTTTGATCTTGAATTTCCCAGTACAGATACTTAAAAATGACCTCCTACATTAGAGGAAATCGAGCAGATTAAGATTCTGAAAAGTCTTCTGTATTTCATAGAAATTAATTCTATGTGGTAAGCAGGGCACTTTCACCATAATTCAAAAGGGAATGTAGAGGATATCTGGGGCTTTTTGACATATTGAATTAATTTATTTCCCCATCCTTGTCCCGTACATTTTATAAGATTAATGTTTTTGTCTTTTGACTTCCCGATTGCATGCCATATAAACCACCTGGCAGGGGACAGAATGTTGCAAGGTTATAGAGGAGCATTGATATTGTGTCAGTATAGCTTTACATTTATCTCTCTAAGACTATTGCATGTGGTTTACTAGCTTTTATGAATTGGAATGCAGTTGCCTGGGACTCTGTGCTAGAATTGTGCATCTGTCCCGAAGTAGAGGGGAGGGTGCAGCAGATGCAATAGAAATCAGGACCAAGAGGAGCAGGGGTTCCATTCTGTAAATCTCTGCTAACACTGATTACTTGGATAAACGCAAACTGCCTTCGTCCCAGGCCTCTGCCTGTATAAATAATAAATATAAAACTGTATAAACTTTTGATGAATGCTGTCAAAAACCAGTTGAAAATTCTAAAAGACCAGGGTCGGCATTAGTCAGTTTAGCAGTACCACATTGGCAACATGCACACACTCCCCACCGGACACTTTATTAAGTACACCTGTTCAATTGCTTGGTAATGACAAAAATTGTTAAAAGGCTAAACACATGGTAACCACTCATTGCATTTAGGCATCTACATGTGGTGAAGATGACTTGCTGAAGTTCAAATGGAGCATCAGAATGGGGAAGAATGGGGCTTTAAGTGACTTTAAATGTGGTATGATGATTGGTGCTAGACCGGCCAGTCTGAGTATTTCAATATCTGCTGACCACCAGGGATTTTCAAGCACACCATCTCTAGGCTTTACAGAGAATGGTCCTAAAAAAAGAAAATATGCAGTGAGTGGCAGTTGTGTGGGAAAAAACGCCTTCCTTCTTTTTGTCGGGAGTCAGAGGAGAATTGGCAGACTGGTTAAAGAGGCAAGAAAGGCAACAGAAACTCAACTAACCACTCATTACAACCAAGGTTTGCAGAATACCATCTCGGAATGCATAACACATCAAACCTTGAAGCAGATGGGCTACAGCAGCAGTAGACCACAACAGGTGCCACTCCTTTCCGCTAGGAATAGAAAACTGTGGCTACAATGTGCACAGGCTTACCAAAATTGAGCAATAGAAGTTTGGAAAAACATTGTCTGATATGAGTCTCGATTTTAGCTGTGAAATTGAGGTGGTAGGGTCAGAATTTGGCGTAAACAATATGAAAGCATGAATCCATTCTGCTTTGTATCGTTGGTTCAGGCTGGTAGTGGTGGTTTAATGGTGTGGGGGATATTTTTTGGCACACTTTGGGCCCCTTAGTACCAATTGAGCATTGTTTTAAACTCCACGGCCTACCTGAGTATTGTGGCTGACCATGTCCATCTCTTTATGAATACAGTGTACCATTCTTCTAAAGCAGGGGTCTCCAAACTGCGGCCTGCGGGCCAGATGTGACCCTTGAGGTGCACTATTCCTCCCACTGACACAAACGATGGGGCACTATATCTGCCACAGTTACCAACGATGGGATACTATTCCTCATCCTCCTATTGACCAACAACCCTATTGCCATAATTATTTTCACTAATGTTGGGCCCAAGACACATCTATTGCCCATGCTGGCCACAATCCGACCCTCCTAAAGTCTGAAAGACAATAAACTGTGCCTTAGTTTGAATAGTTTGGAGACCTCTGTTCTAAAGGCTACTTCCAGCAGGATAATGCACAAAGCTCAAATCATCTGAAACTGGTTTCTTAAACCTGACAATGAGCTCATTGTATTTTAATGGCCTCAACCATCACATTCTTGGAATGTGGTGGAATGGGAGTATCGCATCATGGATGTGCAGCCGACAAATCTGCAGCAACTGTGTGATGCTATCATGTGGACCAAAATCTCTGAGGAATGTTTCCAACACCTTGTTGAATCTAAGAGCTAAGGCAGTTCTGAAGGCAAAAGGGGGTCCAACCCGATGCTGGCAAGGTGTACCTAATAATAATAATAATAATAATAATAATAATAATAATAAAGTGGCCGGTGAGTGTATATATCTTTATCCAAGACTCATTTATTTTTGCCCTTTCAGAAAATGGGAAGAATCCACTAGTTTCTCTGAAATAACTTTAAACAGACAAATGTTTATTATTCCATATTTAAAGGAAAAGTATGGGAATTCAGAAAATAAAAAGCCTTTACACTTCCCTCTATGCTTCAGCATCTGTGTGATGCTGTAATTGTCCCACACCAGCTTTATAGCGGAGGTCCACCTGATTCCCTACTGAGCATGTGCGAGGATCGTGGTGCGCTGTCACTGGTCCCCGCTCTCTCCTGGGAACAGTGTTTTCCAGAAGACAGCGATGGTGCGACGTCACAAAGCTGGACTCCCCGCGGGAGTCAGAACCCGAAAGTGGTGCAAATACCTGTCTCAGACAGGTATCTGCACACCCCTCTCCCTGAAAGGTGCCAAATGTGACACTGGAGGGGGGAGGGATCCAAAAAGCGGAGGTTCAGTTTTTGTGTGAACCTCTGCTTTAAGACCAAGAACCGAACATTCACTCAGTTCTCAGTCAGCTTGGAGTGGAGAGTGGTGACTGCCTGAAATGAGGGCTGGAGAGGGGGCAAGCACAGCTGGCTTCGGCTCTCCGCCACATGAGAGGCGCAAACAACTGTCAATCAGGATTGTTCAAGAGCCTGGAACGGCTCTGATGTTTCCTGACATGTGGTGCATTCCTGTGACCCTAAAGAGAAGCTTTGGCCATACTCTTTTTTTAATAAAAATCAACCATACCTTGTTTTTGAGTCATGATTTAACAGAATATTTTAAATCTAAAACAAAAGGACATGGCATGGACAAAAGATGATGGGACCCTTCGCCTATTATTTTGCTGACTAACCTTTTAGAGGTAATCACTGCAAATAAGTGATTTCTGTAACTTTGAATGAGACGTCTTCCCCTGCCAGCAGGTAGTTTGGACATTCTACAGAACAAACTGCTCCATCGGTCTTAAACAATGCTCTTTCCATATACTGAATGTTTGGGATTTAGATCATGGCTCATAGAAGGCCCTTCAGTATAGTCCAATGTTTTGTTCGTAGCCATACTTTGATGCTTTTAGATGTGTTTTATGTCACCACCATGTTGGAGGACCTGTGACTGAGGCAGAGCTTTCTGATACGGAGTGTCATGTTTCTCAACAGAACCTCTCAATAGGTTTGATATTTCATTGTGTGATGTACAGGTTCAAGCAGGGGCGGACTAACAACTCATGGGGCCCTGGGCAATTGGAGATTATGGGGCCCCCGGGCAATAGATTATGGGGCTACACTGTATATACACACACGCGCAGTATACATACACAGTATACACAGTATATACACACACACACACACACACACACTACAAATACACACACTGAATGGATACTGGAGAGGCAGGGCAGCTATAATCTTGGGATTTTTAAAAAACACAGATTTTTACATACTGTCCCTGGTTTTACTGAGGCTGGCAACCCTGATGGGGCCCCCTAGTGGCATGGGGCCCTCAGGCAGCGCTCGAATGGTCAGTCGCCCCTGGGTTCAAGTCACCCCATGCCAGATGTTACAAAGCAAGCTCAAAACATAACGGAGCCCCCTCCATGTTACACAGTAGAAACGGTGTTCTCTGCTAAAGCTTTTTTTTTTTTTTTTAATCTGTTAATACAGAGCTGATGTGAGGTTCCAAAAAACTTCAGATATTTCTTATCTGTCCCAGAGGCATTCTCCGGGAAGCATTTTGGTTTGTCAATATGCATTTTAGCAAATTCCAGTCCAGCTTTTTTTTATGTTTTTCTTTCAGCTGTGGAACACTCATGGGACCTATGTTATGCTTGTAACATTTTGAGTTCTAATTGCAGCACAATAATGCCAAATACACCACTAGTAGTAGATGGATAGTCCTTGATAAACAGAAACTGTAACGAGATGGATATTTGTTTCATTATGACTCAAAAATCTACATAAGAAGTGCTACTGTTATCAACCAGTGGCTCTCTCTGCTTTGTGACTTGCTGTTAAGCTTGGTGTTGTTCTGCAGTGCGCCGTCATTAGGAATATGTTTTCAATTTTTTATGAATTTATACCTTTTTTCAATATTACAAATTATGGTCTGAATTCCAGAGGGGCTGAAACATTTATTATATTCTGCCTTCCTGCTGGTTTTGCTGAGATGTTGCTTAGAGACATTCCGAGAGGCGTCTCTACCTTTGCGTTACAGCCACACCGCATTGGCTCTGATACATGAAATTCTAAGCCAAGTGCACAACTGTTTACCAAGCTGTGAATCCTTTGCAACCCACTAAGGAATTGGCACGAAAAAAAAAACTGTTTTCATACATCTACACATGGAGATTCACTCTATCCTGGGCATAAATTTGCATCTAGTTGATTTTTGTTTTCTATTATTTACTATTATATTATTCTAATATTTACTATTTATTTATTTAGTATTGTCACCAAATATTGTATTGATTATGCACTAAAGTTACTATGGCCTGAGGAGGTTAATAAAGGGTTATAAAAAGATATTTAAAAATCTCAGTTCTTTCTAAAACACAAAACAAATACTGTATTTATCGGCGTATAACACGCACAGGCGTATAACAAGCACCCTAACTTTAAGGCCCCATACACACGAGCAGACACATTTGTTCAAATCGGTCGGACATACCGATCTGAACAAATCTGTCTGCCGGGGACATATTGGTTTGATCGTGTACACACGATCAAACCAAAATCCCCGCCAGCAGACGGCGCGATGACGTGGCGGTGACGTTGACGCCGCCACGTCACCGCACCAGGAAGTGAAACACTTCCGCCCATGCGTCGAAACCATTCGACGCCTGTGCGAGAAGACATGTCTGCTGGTTAGCGTACTAACCAGCAGACATGTCGGGCGGACGGGTTCCCAGCCGACAGATTTGAAAGCATGCTTTCAAATCTGTCTGCTGGCCAAATCCGGCCAATTCCGTCGGCTCGCCCGTACATACGATCGAATCTGTCTGCTGGGACAGTCGGGCCGACCGTTTCCAGCAGACAGATTTGATCGTGTGTACGCGGCCTAGGAGAGAAGTTTCACAAAAAAACTTTCCATAGCCCCCTACGTATAACACGCAGGCACGGTTTATCCTCTATTTTCAGGGTAAAAAGAGTGTTATACGCCAATAAATACAGTAGATTCCTTTATGATCTCATCAGATTTATTGATGACTTTTTCCTTATTAGCGTTTGTGCCACTTTCTTGACACTTCTACTCTTTACATTCAATTAAAGTGTAAAAATAAAATGTTTGTTTTTGATAAAGTAGGGAAGGGATAAAATCCTGTGATTTTTTTTTTTTTTTTTTTTTTTTTTTTTTTTGCGGTCCTTGTGGAGATTTCTCTTTACTCCCTGTCCCAGAGACACAACAGGGAGTTGAAGGAACTCTCTCAAATGGAAGAAAACTACCCTTTTAGAGAGCTGTCCTGAAGATTATGCCTCAACTCTTGTTCTAGTGGCAACTCCATACTCGGAACTAGCACAAAGTGAGGTGAATCTCCCCATTGGGGACACAGGCAGTATTAAAAACTCCATAAATGGTCTAGCCATTTGCCCACTCTATTCAAAACTAAAAAAAAAAAAAAAAATGGTTATGCCTGCACATACTTTTTAAGTTTCATTTTATATAAATATTCTTATTGCCATCCAAGTATACAACCAGTTCTAGCAGACACGGACGAACAGTGACATTGTAGTTTGTAGTACTGTGAGGGCCAGCTAGAGACTAGGAGAGGACTTGTAGCCTTACAATATCTCAGGCTTGCTTGTTGCTTTTTCTTCTTGGAGCTGTATAGTAAATGTTTTATTTTATTTTTCCTTGCAGTGGAAAGATGTATGAGTTCTATGCAAGCCGGGACCCAAATGATCAAACTAAGAGGTAGTTCCAAAGGTCTAGTTCGGTTTTACTACCTAGATGAGCACAAGTCCTGTATACGGTGGAGACCTTCAAGGAAGAATGAAAAAGCCAAAAGTAAGTTGCCATCTTCCCAAAATTAAGTGCTAAATCCAGCCCTTATAGTTCATCTTGTGTAATTAAATGAAATTAAGTCTATGCAACTGCATTTCTGACATAACAGAGAATGTTGCAGGCAGCATTGGATGCAATACCCATTTTGAGCAGCCATTCTCAACCTTTTTGACATGGAAGAACTCTTGAAATACATTTCCAGGCTTTAATATCTGTATATCTACAACTTATGGAGCCCTATTGTGATGGCCAGTAACAAGAAAGCTCTTTACATTAGGTCAGTGGGAAGATCACCCCCTGTCTAATAGCTAAAAAGATCATTGGTCTTCAGTGGTTAATCTCAAGAATCGCCTTACCAACATCTGGAGGAAACCTAGAGTTCCATGGAACCCTGATTGAGAATGGCTGGCTGCATTTAAGGCTTCTCCATGAGCACTGCTAAACTGTCCTTGGCTCTGGCGTTCAAGTAGAACTCTAAGCAAATTACTACTGTTTACCGTTTCACCTCCAAAACGGTTTGTCACGATGGACAGCCAGCCTTGTGATACACCTCTGTAAGATCCCTGGTTAAGCATAACTGCTTTCTGAGTAAGCTCACTAGGCAGTGGTGATGATGCTGAATCGCTGTCTAGTTTGGAGGCTGGGTGTAGAGGGGTAACATTGGAAGCTGTGCAGGTTAAGGCCATTAACTGCTCCATTAACTGCTGTGCATTAGGGGGAGATCAAAACTGCCACTTTAATGTACTATGCTAATTCATCATGGATTTAGTTTGCATGGTGTACGCCATTAAATTCTGCCTAGGTAGTGGCATTGGCTGGCAAAGATTATTTTCAAATGTCTCTCTATAATATGGCTTACTGGTGTAAATTGAATCACATAGAAAGTGTATAACATGCCCAAATTATGTATCGACTGACTTTTTTTTTTTTTTTAATAAAATGGCCACCCTGAAAGCTTACAGCCCAAGCCAAACTTCAATCCTTCACAGCAAAGCTTTAAAAATTCCCCTAACATGTAATCATTGCTTGACCATACCTTCCATCAAAGTCTTTTGATATCCATAAGTGGTCATGGGAATTATTGTCAACACATATACTGTACATAAGGTTTGTCAGCTCGGTATTTGTCACAAAGCCTAACTTGAGCTATTAGATTCGTTTTTGGATTGTTCTTACAATATTTCAGTATCCTAGTATATACATTTGTGTAGAACATATTTGCAATGTTTTTTTATGGAGAGCCGAGCATTGCAGACTAATGAAAAATGTCAATGACAGACCATAAAGACAGTTTAGTGGATTTTATGATATTGATGCTACTCTGGGGTAGCTGGGTTATAAAATTACCTAGTGCATCCCTAACCTCTTTAACAAGTTGATATACAGCTGCTCGCCGGCCCTGACCTTGTCGTCCAAAATGGTTTCTTCAGTTATCAGTGTCAGTTCTGGCATTTGCTTATAATATAGAAGAGGCGATCACTGCTAGATGTTTTTCATTGTCAAGTTACAGTCATTACATTACTGTGGACATGTGTTCCTCTTCCCCGCTGGCTCCCTCCCAGGGGTTTGTGTTATCTTTGAGTGTAATGTATCTCCTGGTACTCTTTTGTTCCTGCTTTGTCATAGTCGAGCTGCACTGTATACAGCTAGATTGTCTTTGTTAGCTCTGACAGCCTTGTGCACAGGAGGATAATGGGTTGCGGATCATCAAGGGGGGCGTCTGTGTGCAAAAGAGCCAGATTGTCTTTTAAAGGAACAGGGTTCCCAAGGTATGGTTAACAATCTGTTACGGTGGCTCCTACATGAACACTGGATTGTCACAAGAAATTAGCTAATTGATATTGTTATTATCTAATGCCCTGTTAGTCTTTGCTTTGCAGAGAATCCAGCAACATAGGGGGTCTAGTACACAGTACACAGGGAAGTAATTGTACCTCACAAAACAAACAAATCTTTTGCTCTTAGTGAAGCAAATGTTTCAGCAAGATGAAGCACAAAGCTAGTCCGAATACTAAAAATAGGTGTGCAATCCCCTGGCAAATTCATAATACCTCCATCAATACAGAATGAAATATGTTCAATAACCAAATGTGCATGAATAAAGTGAAAAATATTAAAATTTGCTAAACCCACAAAGTGTATGAAATTGAATAAATTAAAGTCTATAAAGTCCAAAATAAATGTTCCAACCATAAAAATGTGCCCTCCAGTGCCTCTCTGTCTTGCCCCCGCCAAATGTCTTGCCCCCGCCAAATGTCTTGCCCCCGCCAAATGTCTTGCCCCCGCCAAATGTCTTGCCCCCGCCAAATGTCTTGCCCCGCCAAATGTCTAGCGCCGCCAAATGTCTAGCGCCGCCAAATGTCTTGCCCCCGCCAAATGTCTAGCGCCGCCAAATGTCTTGCCCCCGCCAAATGTCTAGCGCCGCCAAATGTCTTGCCCCCGCCAAATGTCTAGCGCCGCCAAATGTCTTGCCCCCGCCAAATGTCTAGCGCCGCCAAATGTCAATGATTTCTAGATTATAGGACATCTGCAGCCAGGTAACTAGCAATTCTAGGAAATGAGATTGGTAATACCAGCCCCTGTTTTGTCTCATGACATGTTTACTTTAACCACTTAAGCCCCAGGCCATTTTGCTGGTCAATGACCAGGCCACTTTGCGATTCGTCACTGCATTGCTTTAACTGACAATTGCGCGGTCGTGCGACGTGGCTCCCAAACAAAATTGGAGTCCTTTTTTTCCCCCACAAATAGAGCTTTCTTTTGGTGGTATTTTGATTACCTCTGCGGTTTTTACTTTTTTGCGCTATAACCAAAAATAGAGCGACAATTTTGAAAAAATACAATATTTTTTACTTTTTGCTATAATAAGTACCCCCAAAAATATATAAAAAAAAAATGTTTTCCTCAGTTTAGGCCGATACGTAAACTTCTACATGTTTTTGGTAAAAAAAAAATGCAATAAGCGTGCGTAGATCAGTTTGAGCAAAAGTTATAGCCTTTACAAAATAGGGGATAGTTTTATGGCATTTTCAATAATAATTTTTTGTTTCACTAGTAATGGCAGCGATCAGCGTTTTTTTTTTTTTTTTTGTGACTGCGACATTATGGCGGACACATTTTTGGGACCATTGTAATTTTTACAGCACAGTGCTATACAAATGCACTGAATTCTGTGAAAATAACATTGGCAGTGTAGGTGTTAAGTGTGCCTAGGGATGTGTTCTAACTGTAGGGGGGCTGGGCTGTGTGTGACACTACAGTGATGACAGCTTCCGATTACAGGAAGCTGTGTACACTGTCCTGTCACTAGGAAGACTGGGAAAATGCTTGTTTACATAAGCATCTCCCCATTCTTCCTCACCGCGACACGATCGCGGTTATGCCCATGGACATAGAGTCCGGGACCCACGGTCAGAGTCACGGAGCTCCCGGCGGGCACGCGCCCACAATGCCGGCTTCTTAAAGGGGATGTATATCTACATCCTTCCGCCTTTCCTTGCCATGCTGTCGACGTAGATAGTCGTGCGCTGGTCGGTAAGCAGTTAAAGTGTTCACCTTTATAAAAAAAAACACCTTTTCTCTACCACTGACCCAAAACAAAGCAAGTTCTATAAAGACCTGGATAAAGGAGTTTGGAGAGGAGGAACTTGACTAGCCTGCACAGAGTACTGACCACAACCTGATAGAACAGTGGAGACTGCGAGCCAGGCCTTCTCGTCCACATCGGTGCCTGACCTCAGAATTGCACTTCTGGAAGAATGGTCAAACATTCCCATAGACCAGTGTTTCTCAATTCCAGTCCTCAGGCCCCCCCAACAGGTCAGGTTTTCAGGATTTCCCTCAGATGAAAAGGCTGTGGTGATTACTAAGGCAGTGAAACTGATCAAATCACCTGTGCAGAATAATGGAAATCCTGAAAACCTGACCTGTTGGGGGGGCCTGAGGACTGGAATTGAGAAACACTGCCTTAGACACACTCCTAAACCTTGTGCACAGCCTTCCCAGAAGAGTTGAAACTGTTATAACTGCAAAGGTTGGACCAACTCAATATTGAACCCTACAGACTAAGATTACTCCCCAATACTTTTGACACTATAGTGTGTGTGTGTGTGTGTGTGTGTGTATATATATATATATATATGCATTTATTAATGTTTTTAGTGCAAAGTTGCATTACTGTGTGTATCCTACTATATTCACCATTGAAGTTTACTTTTAAAGGTTAGATTAAATGCTCTGGATAGGATGAGGTGTTTAGTAGGGGAAAGCTTGGGGGTAGTTTAGTAGTCGTGAACATTTTTCACTTCTCAATGTTGCACTTAGAACTGACATACCACTCCTTCCCGATTTGTACAAACACCACAGCTGGCCATGATTGGGTTGCACATCTGTCATCAAGCCTTCTTCAGTTACAGTACAGAGGCTTTCTTTACATCAGTACAGTGCAGCCAAGGAAGTAATCCTAATTTACGGATTTGTGTGATTCATCTGATTATAACTTGCGACAGCACTTGCTATGTATGGTCAATACCAAGCAGCCTAGCTAGCATATGCAGGGGTATTTTACCCATCTAAAAGCTAAATTTCATGAAGCATATGGGCATAGGTGGTATACTGGCAGCAGAATGGCATGGGAAGTAGGAGGGGCTCTAGCTCTGGTCTTGAACATGGCTATTTGAGAGCTACCAGGAATTTGTCTTCGCTGTGGACAGTTGATGCTATTTTGTTTCACGCTTGCTTGTCTATTTATTAAAGGTTCACTATGCAATTGACTAATAAAGCTGTTGCAAATAATCCCTGTAATGTAGCTAATGTGTATTTCCTATGATTTTCTGCTCCACCTAGTGGTCATGATGCAGTATTTTCCTGATTGTGATATTTCAGAAAAAAATGTAGTGAAGAAAAAAGAGCAAGATTGACATGTTTTTTTGCATTAGTGCTTATTCATAATGCACGAAACATGTCAACCTTGCATTTGTTCCCCCACTACATGTGATTGTTGGAGTTTTTTTTTCATATCAATAAAGCGGATCTGTTGGAATGCGGCCGTCTGGAATCTCTACTGTGAAATTTGTTGTATTGGTCTGACAAAAAGAAAATGGACTCAAAACTGTTATAATTTAAATTTTTTATTATCCATACAAAGAATGGTGAAAAATGTGTATCCAGTTTACAAAAAAAAAATACAAAAAATAATTGCTGGTACAGCCATCAGCCCTGGTATAGGATAGGTCCCCCCAATCTGAGTATATGAGTCTATGCTGGAATAATAATCTAACCAACCAATACATGGGGTAACCCCTTTCAGGGATGATGAGATCCAGCATAAGGTCCTGCTCGACATGTTTCGTGAAAAGTGCGCTTCTTCAGGAGATTTAGATTGAAAAGGTTTTTTCTAAACAAAATGAAAACCCAATCGGCATCATATACAGACCGTTGGATCACAATACTGTACATAACTAATTTCTAGTGCGGAAGTGGCAATACTTACAACATAATGTAGAACAATAAAAAGGGCGGTAGAGAGAGGCGGCCAGGCGAAAAGTCACCCAGGGTCCCAAGGGAGTGGATCCTGCTTTAAAAATGGTAGTGACTGAGCTTTACCCCTATGGAAATCTCTCTAGAAGTGCATACTCTGTTGAATGGTCTGATATCTTGGTTATAAGTCCTAAGGTAAACACTGTTCTCAGCCTATTCTCGGTTCCATTATGCTGAGACCATTTGATCAGTTGAGTGAGTATATGGCTTGCTTGCATGGTAACCCAGTAATGGACATATGCTAGTTTTGGGACACTTTCAATTTTTAGGCTATTCACAAGGCCATTCACAACATCGCCCCCATCTACATCACCAACCTCCTATGCAGATATCGCCCAAATCGTCCCCTCTGCTCCTCCCAGGACCTCCTGCTCTCTAGCTCCCTTGTTACCTCCTCCCATGCTCGCCTTCAGGACTTCTCCAGAGCCTCTCCCATCCTCTGAAACTCCCTGCCTCGTTATGTCCAATCAGCCCCTACCCTGTCCACCTTTAGGAGATCCCTGAAAACTCATTTTTTTCAGGGAAGCCTATCCCACTCCCACCTAACAACTGTCCCCGAGCCACCCCCATCGAATCATTCTCTGCAGCTATTACCTTTTTTTAACACCCCCTCTCCCTTTTAGAATGCAAGCTCTACGAGCAGGGCCCTCCTGTACCTTCTGTATTGAACTGTACTGTAATTGTGCTGTCCCACCACTACATTGTAAAGAGCTGCGTAAACTGTTGGCGCAATATAAATTGTGAATAATAATTTTTTGAGTGATCCTGCTACACATCTCTCCAGTTTTGAGACGCTATTAGAACTTCATGTGAAAAGTAGTTCATATCATGGGAATTTTCTAATATGAGAACACTTTTTTTTTGTTGTACCAATCCCTGCTATTACCCCCATATGTGCCCCATATCCACTCCCTTGGGACCCCGGGCTGACTTCCTGCCTGACCATCTCTCTAGCTGCCTTTTTATAGTTCTAAATTATGTTGTAAGTATCGCCACTTCGGCGCTAGGAATTATTTGTGTACAGTATTATGATCTCACTCTCTGTATATGATGTTTGAGTTGTTTTCATCTTGTTTAGAAGAAACCTTTTTAATTCTAAAGCTACTAAAGAAACAAGTTGAGCAGGACCTCAAGCTGGAGCTCCTCCTCATCCCTGAAAGTGGTTACCCCCGTGGTTAGGGTATTATTATATATAGACCCATAAAACCAGATTGGGGGACCTATCATTTACCAGGGCTGATGGTTGTACCAGCAATTTATTTTTTGTATGCGATGTAAACTGGATACAAATTTTTATTTTCTCTCTGTCAATCAAAACCACTTAAAGGGGTTGTAAAGGTTTGTGTTTTATTTTCTAAATGGGTTCCTTTAAGCTAGTGCATTGTTGGTTCACTTACCTTTACCTTTGAATGTTTTTTTTTTTCTTTGTCTGAATTTCTCACTTCCTGTTCCTCCTCAGTAAGCTTGCCCCCATCATCCGAGCTGTTCTGGCTGGGGGTGAGTCAGCATGCTCCCTCCCTTGGGACTACATCCCTGCGGGGAGATGATGTGTTCCCTGCAGGGATGTAGTCCCAAGGGAGAGGGCCATCACGCTGACTAACCCTCAGCCAGAATAGCTCGTATCACTGGGGCAAGCTTACTGAGGAGAAACAGGAAATGAGAATTTTAGACAAAGGGAAACAAAACATTTTAAAAGGGAAATCGAAGGAAAAGGTTAGTGAACCAACAATGCGCTAGCTTAAAGGAACCTATTTAGAAAATAAAAAACAAACCTTTTACAACCCCTTTTATTATAGGAAATGCATAGTTTACTAGGTTATGTCCAGAGTACCACTCTGTGTTGACATGTAACATTGATTTAATTTGCAAGCTGGGTAAGCACCCTCTCGGCAGGTGTGTGTGGTGTGGACAGCATGGTACTTCAGTGTTCTTGAACAATTGTACTTTGGGATCTGTGCTCAGTTCGTGAATTTGGCCAGTGCGCCTCACGCGGTAAATTGTTCCAACAGAGTAGTTGGTGCTTAAGCATATAACCGACAACAATTGAACTTGTCCTTTGGAATTTGTAGAATAACTCCCTGCATATGTGCTCCCAATGATCATTTCACTTTCTCTACAAGACCAGGCCATTATTTCATTCATAATCTGTACCATAAAAATGTATATGGTTATTTTACGGTTAGCCATTACGTACATGGATACAAAAAATGACCTTAATTTAAATTGGTATTGCTGGTTATGCAAACATTATCATATCCTTGAAGTGCTGTCATGAGAAAAATTATTACTTCATGGCTCTCAGCCTGAATTGTACAGACTGGATAGTGTCTGCACTCACAGAAACTTCACAGAGGCTAATGAGAAATTAATATTCTTCTCACAAATGGGTACTGTAACAATGTAATGGAGTCATTTAGATCCAAATGGGGGTTTCTACTAGCTGGATGCCAGAAGAGAACATTCAGTGATTGATAGAGGCAGCATTTTACTTTTGTTTCTGCTACTCCGTATATTAAATTTATGTTCTCCCATCTTGGGTCACAGGGGAAATTATATCCTACATGCTATTCTATTTTATTTTTTATTTTTAAGTTCAAGTATTATGTTTCTCCTGAATTGTCCTTTTATTATTTGATAAGTTAGATGATGGACGGGAGAGGTACATTCCTTGGACAGCTATTAAATTATTGTCTAGAACTCGTATTTCTGATTTTCACAGTCACTGATAGTCATGGATCCTTTAAATGTCTTGCAGAAATCTGAACTTTTTCAACCTCTGAACCACATTGGATTGTTGCCACGCTAGGCAAGGGCTACTGCCAAAGTGCCCCATCAGGGCCATTGCTATGTTTGGTGTTTAGAAAATTTTAAAGCTTAACTCTGAGATCCACCTTGCAATGTTACTGAACCTTCCTCACCCCAAGCTCCGTATTGATGGGCTAAGTGTGCAACTGCAGCTTTCTTCTGAGATTGTTCATTGCAGGTACCCGGCATGTGTACACGGGCAAACTTTACCGAGCAGGTTCTCGGTTTTCCAGGCGGACTTTATACGTGTGTACAGGGCTTGAGAATAACTGTGGCACCTTTTTTGCTTGGCCCTTTATAAAAATCAATGGTGCTAAGCTACCAGTAAGTACTCAAATCATCAGCAAAAAACAAACTGATAAAGTTAAATTCTTCTCTGTTGTATGCTTGAGCACCAACTACTCTGTTGGAACAATTAACCAAGTGAGGTGTACTGGCCAAATTCACAAACTGAGCACAGACACCAAAGTACAAGTGATCAAAAAAATGTGTCCATGTGTAAAAAAAATAAAATAATCATAGGCATCAAAAAAATCTAAACATCCAAACCTGTTGCTTCACCAAGATGTGCCAAAGGGTCAATTGAATGTGCAAGTGCTCACCACCACCATTGTCCTCTGGCCACTCATCTTGTATTTTGACCTCTCTTTCACGAGCATGTCAAAATCAGCAGGTCCCCACTGGGGGTTATCAAGGGATCTATCTGGTGTGCTGCTCCTCTATCTTTCACTCCTCCCTGTCGGCTCCCAGAGCCTCGGATCTCACTTAGGTATTGGGTATAGAGAGGAACAAAAATTACAAAATCTAGTGCTCTCTGTCGATAAAACAAAGGCAGGGTACTAACAAATATAGCACTTAAGCAGTGCAGGCTATGCAGTCATTTGACGGATAGAGCTCCGTTCCTTTTGCGCGTTGCGTCAATAGGCGTGACCTCTTCAGTAGAAGATCCCTGAGTGAAATCAGAGGCTCTGTTAGCTGACAGGGAGGAGTGGGAGATGCATAGAGGAGCAGCACATCAGATAGATCCCTTGATTATACCCAGTGGAGACCTGCTGAATTTGACCCGCTGGTGAAACGGGTCAAAATACGAGGTGAGCAGCTAGAGCACACTGGTGGTGGTGAGCTCTTGCACATTCAATTAACCCTTTGGCACATCTGGTGGAGCAACACATTTGGATGTTTCAATTTTTGTGATACTAAGGACAGTTAATTTTTATATATGGACTATTTTTTTGATCACTTTATCACAATATTTTTAATTTAGTCACTTTTTTTATTCTTTGTTTTTTATGTATTTTTTTTTTTTTGCGTGTTTGTTAATCTTATCATTGTATCACTATGATGAGTTAGGTATTTATTGGTAGCACTGCACTGTTTTTTTTTTAATTTATTATTTAAACAGTGGAGTGAAAATGCTTGTTTAGTGATAGCAGCAACTAGGTCATTTTATATCTAATTTTGCACATTATTATTATTATTATTATTATTATTATTATTGGATTGCGCTGATTGAAGATTGATTTATAGTAATAATCAGGCAATACTTTTTGATTTTGATTTTTTTTAAATCTTTTTTTTTTTTTTTAACTGCTCTACTTAAACTTTTTATTTTTGTCTTTGTTTTTCCCAATAGTCTCGATTGATTCAATCCAGGAGGTGTGTGAAGGGAAACAGTCTGAGATTTTCCAGAGATATTCTGATGGAACTTTTGACCCAAATTGCTGCTTCAGTATCTACTATGGGGATCGCATGGAGTCTCTGGATCTGGTGTCGTCGAGTGGTGAAGAAGCGCGGACGTGGATAACGGGTCTCAAGTACTTAATGGCAGGGATTAGTGATGAAGACAGTCTTTCTAAACGTCAAAGGACTCGAGACCAATATCCTTTTCTGCAAAAAAAATCTTGGACATGCTGTTTGGGTGTGAAATGTGATCTGGATAGGTGTTCAAATTTGGCTGAACATACAATATATTAACTATAAGTCTTTTACACACTTCTCAAATGTTTAAAGCATTTTGTAGCTCACCATTAATTGGCTGTAGGGAAGTTGAAATTACCATTTTTATATTGGTTACCCTGGCTAACGCAAACTTTTCTTTGAATTTTTTTTTTTTTTTTTTTTTTTTTAGCATGTAGAAGGATTAGAACACATTTTTGGTGTTTCTAGAGGGATTCACTTTTATTTGTCCAGTTTACTATTATCATTGAAAGTGAAAGAAAATCCCATATTTTGGGTTTTCCACAGAAAAGTAATAGAGGGGAAATCTTCCAATGGGGACACTAGTTCTGGTGACCTCAAGGGATTAATATGCAGGAATTTAATCTGACTTCCTTTTTTGGCTATAGGACAGGAAGTGAAGGGAAAGCTCCCCAATGGGACAAAGGTGGCAAAAAACACAACTGACGGGGGTTTTTATAACCCTCCCCTACTTTTTCAGAGTTCAACTTTAAAAGCCAAATGGATTTTAAATAAAAATAATCCAGTAAATACCTACATATAACTTTTATTTCCTAGTAGAAATTCACTTTTTACCCTACCAAAAGAGTGGGCAATTCTGACATAATGGAGGTTTGTGGTCCATAACTCGCAATGTTCCCATGCAGACTTGTTGAGGAAGAGAAAGGGATCCATGTTTGACAAGGTCTGTCTGCTTACAAAGTGAATTGGGAAGTGTGGTCATGTTGCTAAATGCCTCATTATAGTATACATTTAGGGTAAGGGTTAAAAGTGCTGTATACCCTTTTTGATAGGAACTTAAAAAAGATCAATGTACACTAATCTCTGCAGAGTTTATGCAATACAGTGGTTGTGCTTTCCAAAAAAAAACCTTATACATACAGTGCCTTGCGAAAGTATTCGGCCCCCTTGAACTTTGCGACCTTTTGCCACATTTCAGGCTTCAAACATAAAGATATAAAACTGTAATTGTTTGTGAAGAATCAACAACAAGTGGGACACAATCCATGAAGTGGAACGAAATTTATTGGATATTTCAAACTTTTTTAACAAAAAACTGGGCGTGCAAAATTATTCAGCCCCCTTTAAGTTAATACTTTGTAGCGCCACCTTTTTGCTGCGATTACAGCTGTAAGTCGCTTGGGGTATGTCTCTATCAGTTTTGCACATCGAGAGACTGAAATTTTTGCCCATTCTTCCTTGCAAAACAGCTCGGTGAGGTTGGATGGAGAGCATTTGTGAACAGCAGTTTTCAGTTCTTTCCACAGATTCTCAATTGGATTCAGGTCTGGACTTTGACTTGGCCATTCTAAAACCTGGATATGTATATTTGTAAACCATTTCATTGTAGATTTTGCTTTGTTTTGGATCACTGTCTTGTTGGAAGACAAATCTCCTTCCCAGTCAGTCTCAGGTCTTTTGCAGACTCCATCAGGTTTTCTTCCAGAATGGTCCTGTATTTGGCTCCATCCATCTTCCCATCAATTTTAACCATCTTCCCTGTCCCTGCTGAAGAAAAGCAGGCCTAAACCATGATGCTGCCACCACCATGTTTTACAGTGGGGATTGTGTGTTCAGGGTAATGAGCTGTGTTGCTTTTACGCCAAACATAAAGTTTTGCATTGTTGCCAAAAAGTTTGATTTTGGTTTCATCTGACCAGAGCACCTTCTTCCACATGTTTGGTGTGTCTCCCAGGTGGCTTGTGGCAAACTTTAAACGACACTTTTAATGGATATCTTTAAGAAATGGCTTTCTTCTTGCCACACTTCCATAAAGGCCAGATGTGTGCAGTATACGACTGATTGTTGTCCTATGGACAGAGTCTCCCACCTCAGCTGTAGATCTCTGCAGTTCATCCAGAGTGATCATGGGCCTCTTGGCTTCATCTCTGATCAGTCTTCTCCTTGTATGATCTGAAAGTTTAGAGGGACGGCCAGGTCTTTGTAGATTTGCAGTGGTCTGATACTCCTTCCATTTCAATATTATCGCTTGCACAGTGCTCCTTGGGATGTTTAAAGCTTGGGAAATCTTTTTGTATCCAAATCCAGCTTTAAACTTCTCCACAACAGTATCTCAGACCTGCCTGGTGTGTTCCTTGTTCTTCATGATGCTCTCTGTGCTTTAAACAGACCTCTGAGACCATCACAGTGCAGGTGCATTTATACGGAGACTTGATTACACACAGGTGGATTCTATTTATCATCATTAGTCATTTGGATCAACATTGGATCATTCAGAGATCCTCCCTGAACTTCTGGAGAGAGTTTGCTGCACTGAAAGTAAAGGGGCTGAATAAATTTTCACACCCAATTTTTCAGTTTTTTATTTGTTAATATTTGAAATATCCAATAAATTTTGTTCCACTTCATGATTGTGTCCCACTTGTTGATTCTTCACAAAAAAATACAGTTTTATATCTTTGTTTGAAGCCTGAAATGTGGCAAAAGGTTGCAAAGTTCAAGGGGGCCGAATACTTTCGCAAGGCACTGTATGAAAATGTATTAGGCCTATTTTACACCAACATTGCTCTCTGATGAGTAATCTGTATTCATAGCGTGTTTTAAACCCTTAAGCCCCACACTAGCATGCTACAACCGCAACCATTGCATGTGACTGCAGGGCATTTGCTGGGCGTTCCCTTTCAGTTGATTAGGTGGTGTTCAGCTGGTGGTACTGCCCTCAGAACATGACAGCAGGGAACATTATTGCCTTACAATGCAAAATAATAGTGTCCGTGGCATATATAATCCCCCTCCACTGCCTTTAAAGGATAAACGGGTAGCGATTTGGGGGACTGTGTAAGAGACTCGGCTCAGCCTTGCGTTTTTAACCACCCTCCAAGCAGCATTGTGAACAATGCCTTAAGATGGCAAACTAGTGATAGATTTATTGTTAAATAACAGACACATACTGATGCTGCTAAATTTGGTCCAATCGTTGATGTGTTCATAAAGATGTAGGCTAAACACTGGAATACACTATGCTTTCCCTTTTAAGCGAATCATCAAAGATTATCAAAAATGAATTACCTGTAATGGCTAAACGAGATGACCAATTTAAATCTCATACCAGTGAGCAATTGAACCACTTGCGATAATCGAGTCACTTACAGCATGTTACTTTAAATGAGTTGCAAATGAAGTTATTGCCAGTAAATGGTAAGATGACTTTGTAAGATTACATTAAAACTGCCTGTTTAGTATCAGTCTACTTCGAAATTTTAGGCACTGCCAAGTCGAGCTTAATTAGGGAAAACCTATTCCAAGGGAAGTATTGGAGGCTTTTGCTAACTTGACATTCTCCCAATGCTAGTTGCCTAGCTGTCATGCTGCTACTCTGGGTCTGATACTTTGAGTGGCCGACACAAAGCAACAATTTTTATATATATTTTTTTTTTTCAGAAAAGGCTAAAGCTTCATTCCAGGCTCTGACCCCCCTCCATCCCCAAAGGCATGCCAAGCAGCATGTTATGCTACTTTGTTTTTGTATTCACATTTTCTTGAAATCTTCAGGCTGGTCACACTGTTTTACAGGGACCTCTTCCTCTAAGCCTTTTTGTTTTGGGCTAGCAGTCCTCAATGATACAGACAGCAGTACTGATACCAGTGTAATAAATGATTGGTACTCTTCCAGTGCCGCAAAAATGTTTTTGCCGCACTGGAGTAAAATCCATCATTCACTACCTCCAAAAAACGAGGTATGGTCTCCCAGGTAGTTCAAGAACATACACCTTAACTGTGACCACTGGACCTGAAAATGTGGGAGCCTAAATCTTCTGATATGCATTGGCCGTGCTTGTATAATGAAGCACCAATGATTGTTTTAAATTAAATCTTCTTTCTGACTGTTCACTTAGTGAACACCTAATTGCACACACATAGAATTTGGTCCAGTGCAACAAGGAGTTGAGCAGCCCAAGCACCTTTCTAAGGTGCCATCTGCTGCTCATCAGTAAGCCCCAGTAAGGGAACTCTGTGCTTTATTCAATACAAATCCTGTCCAACACTAGTCACAAGCAAGTTTACTACATCAAGTTGTTATCTATCATCTGTAGATAACTTTTATAATTTCTCAATGCTTCCCTCAAAGCATATGGTGAATATTAAATATATCCTGTGTGTGTTCACATGTATACATATCTACATTTCAAGAGTGTGGGTGTTGGGCTGCAAAGATTGAAGCAAAAAAGCCTGTGGGTGAAAAATTATTATACTTGCCTTAACACAAGTTAAGGCTGTGGTGTCTAGACAAGGACACCATCTTTCCTAAAGAGATCCTGGGCATTGCTGAATAGTGAATACCCCAACATTTTATGAGAAGGCTTTTTTGGCACTGTGCTGGATGATCATTCTGCAAGGTTTCAGGTAGTCGACCAATGCCCAGGATCCCACCAGAAGGGTGGCGACACCACATCCTGCAGTATGGAAACTTGGAGAAAGTGAAGTATTGCTACATTTTTCCCAACAAGCTTGAAACCTTTTCACAATGTATTATCTAGGGTGGTTGCCATAAGAGTAGTAGACTTTGCCTGGTGGTGCAGGTTATGCTTCAATTAGACTGTTTTTAAAGGAATTTGATCTTGCTTTTGAAAATGCTTGTCGGACTGCCATGCTAATAATATTAATATACTTTGGGTAGAATGCCCATATGCGGTCACTGACCTGGAAAAATTATAAATATAAGGAAACGTGACACCTCTCTGACTTCTTCTATGGGACCTGCACATAATAGCTACAACAGGCACAGAATCAGGAGATCAAGTGCAGAGATCTCACCAATAGTCCTTGAGACAGTAAGGTGGTTTAACCCCCCCGGCAAATGCCTCAAACAAAACAATTCGATTAGCGATGCTTGTTAAAAATGTGGTTTTGTATTTAGTAATAATTGAATTAATTGTGAGCAGTCAAAAGGTCTCTTGCTTTAATATGAATTCATCCTTTCTATTATTATCAAGCTGCCCTGGCGGGTGATCGCTATACAAAGTGATAAGAATGCTTTGTTGTAAAGCACAACCGGTCTTTGTCTGTCCTTTGCCACCTAACAGACAAAGATAGGCTGATATGTTGTATATGAACTTTTTACAATGAGAAAATAATGATGAATTCTCCCTGGAATTAATTGGGTCACAAGGGCATAAAACTGCAAGCCATGAAAAGTTTAACATTTTCAGGTGATTCCTCGGCTGTTAGTAACACTTAATTATAACGATGAAAACCTCTACATTTTGTATTTTTTAAAAGGCAACAAGCTTGACATTTTTAGAAATGGTACATAATGTATGAAGCATTCATCTGAATAAGTGAAGAGTCTTGTGTAATAAAATCCCTACTTCATAAATTATTACATTAATACATGATTTCCTTTTTTTTATGTATTTCCCGTGGTCTATTGGTGCTTGTGCAGAACATATTGAACCACAGTCCCTTAACAACCTGGCTGCTACCAGAAGATTTCTAGAGTAAAATATTTGATATCCTCTCAAAGCTTTGCCTGGGAGTGTTTATGCTGTGATATAATATTTTCTTCCAAAAAAAAATTTGTGCCATCAATTTAGGGTTTCATTTAAAGCCTAAAGGAAAAATAGAAGGAAAATTGTGTACTTGTACTAAGCAATAAAAATACACATACTCTAGATTGGAGCCGCATCTGGTAAATCCACTGAAACTTTTTTCTCTATGGGTCATAACTAGAGTTGAGCGGACACCTGGATGTTTGGGTTTGACGGGTTCGGCCGAACTTAGAACATGACCCCGAACCCCATTGAAGTCAATGGGGACCCGAATTTTTGACTACTAAAATGTCTCTAAAAAAGTAATGGAAAGGGCCAGAGAGCTGCAAATGACAGCAACATGTTGGTAAGAGCATGGCAAGTACTCTGCAAACAATGGAATATGGAAATAACTTAAAATAACATAAAATACATTAAAAAAAATCTTGACCTAGGAGGACGAGGTCCATATGGAGTAGAAGGTTGAGGTGGTGGTGGATGTGTAGGTGGAAGCGGCGGTGGAGGAAACACTGCAAACACTAGAGGAAATACTGCAAAATATTTTGTTTTGCCCTAAATGGGTGGTTTTTGAATATCAAAATAGAAGAACAGTAGCTAAAGTGTTTATCTCACACGTACAGATATGGAGGAAACACGGCAAACACTGGAGGAAACACTGCAAAATATATATTTTTTGCACCAAAATTCATGTTTTTTTAATAGAACAATAGAAGAACACTAGCTAAACTGTTTATCTCACATGTACAGATATGGAGGAAACACGGCAAACACAGTAACATATGCAGTGCTGGTGTAATTAGATTTTAGAAGCAGGACAGACTCCTATATATTTCTCTCCCTACAAGCACAAGCAGGAACCTTCCCCTAAAGTATCTTGCAGAGTATCTCACGGTAACATATGCAGTGCTGGTGTAATTAGATTTCTGAAGCAGGACAGACTCATATATATTTCTCTCCCTACAAGCACAAGCAGGAACCTTCCCCTAAAGTATCTTGCAGAGTATCTCACAGTAACATGTGTAGTGCTGATGTAATTAGATTTCTGAAGCAGGACATACTCCTATATATTTCTCTCCCTACAGGCACAAGCAGGAACCTTTACCTAAAGTAACTATCTAATGCTATGTAGATCGCTGAGTAATGTGATTTCTAAAGCAGGACAGTCTGACTCCTATCTAATTCTCTCCCTCAAAAGAGCAGCAGCAGCAGCCTTTCCCTACCCTATCTAAAGCAGAGTGACGAGCTGTCCTGTGTGCCTCTAGCTTATATAGAGGCTGGCTCACATGCTGCACTGGCCAATCACAGCCATGCCATTAGTAGGCATGGCTGGGATGGCTTCTAGGTCACACGAGTAAAACAAATAGTGATTGGCTGCCCTGCAGCACGCCATTACATTGCCGAACACCGAACCCGAACTTACAGTAAATTGTCCGGGTACAAAAAATCCAAAAGTCCGGTACGAACCCGAACTTTACAGTTTGGGTTCGCTCAACCATAGTCATGACAATAGATCATGGGGCCCCATAGTAAAAATGCAATGCCCCCCTTCCCCAGCAACCTCTCTGTTGCACCTTTCAGCATCATCTTTCAGAGTATGGACACTTGCACATAAGCACTCCGAGCCCTTGCAACTTAAATTCCAGCATATTTCCACCACTACAACCATGTCCAGATGATCCACACAACTGCGTATATACCTGAAAGACTAGGTTAAGTAAATTGATACTGTACTGCTACTAGGAGTAAACATATAGACGCCCGGCACACAACTAAGGTTCAGTATCGAAAGCAAACATCAGACTGGTTAGTGGTAAATTAACGTAATTGTTGTGGGGTATGCAGTAAATGCCAGGATGCACATAGGTAAGTCAAGATTAGGTCAATCACAGTTCAATATACAATATGTAAACCTGGTTACCACAAAATAAGCAATACATATGGCATTAGAAAATGGTAACAGCAATGATAATCAATACTGCAATAATGCCTCTGTAAACAGTAGACTATAGAGTCCACTCTAGGAATGGCCAAAATGAAATTTAAAACTCCGTAAAAAAGAATTTGTTACTATGGACAATGGGCACATTTTGTGTGAAGCAAATGAGTGAGCAAGCTTTAGCAATTGTTCTTTAGCCAGTTAGTATTGGGGCCCAGTCTTTATGGTGGTGCACATGCATACGGTCCCAGTAAAGTATGCATGCAGTAATTAATGTTACTAGTTAAATGGCTCCATTTCTGCTAGCAGTAAAAGGTTAATGGCAGCAGTGTCCTCTCACCAGTCTTGGCGATACAGCAATAGGGGTCCATCTGTTCAGATGTCAGTTCACCTCTAGGTCTGCCTGGAGCAACTCTGTTCCTCATTCCTTATTGCAGGTTGCTGTTTACACAGGAGCAGCGATGTGCACACCTCGGTCTCCTCTCAGCACAGAAGGACATCCCTCGATATTCAGCCTGTGAAAAAACATTTTTCCTTCTCTTTATACCTTGGCTCTCATTAGGAATTGTAGTACAATAGTTCATTAACTTCTATAATAGTAATGTTTCTTTTGTGAACTTCATCTCCCAAGGATTCAATGCTTCCAACCATCAAGTCTCATAAGCTCCTTCCTTCTGCTTGTCGGCACCCACTGGTGGATGGAAGCGAGGTAGTGTTAACTTATACAGCTGAAGTTCATTGGGAGACACAAAGAGCAATGCACCACATAAATCACACTCTGTCTCTAGCAAAGCACCTGGCTACATATGTAAACTATAATGAAAAAGGGAACAAAATGTCCTAATTTTCTAGTTATTAAAATTCCCTGTTTTAAAAAAAATGGAAAGACCTTTTGATTTATCTGTTCTGTGAATGGTGGCTTTGAAAATGTATCCTTATTTGTAGGAGAGATAGAGTGTAATTTTTTTAAATGTTTCACTCCTAGCCTGTTCCTAAGAAGGGCTGTCTGATATGGTAGCAAGTACAGCTCAATATTCATAATGGTTTTACTGAAGTGGCAGACTTCCATCCATGTTTCCTTCCTTAACTCCTGCTAAATATGGTTGAAGCAAACCTTTGATGAAGCAGACAAAAATGGAGATGGGAGCCTGAGTATAAACGAGGTCTTACAACTAATGCACAAACTGAATGTGAACCTTCCACGACAGAAAGTGAAGCAAATGTTCAAGGTAAGAGAATGTGGGTTACGGCATCCTGAACTTCTATTTTTGTATTCTGTGTACAAATATCTTGGCTTAAGAACATACAAAATGTAGTCACTGTACACCCAAAATCTCATGTAAGCTTTAATATTGTAATTACATTTTTTAAAGAGAAGTCTGGGTTAATGGGAAAAAAAAATCTTATACTCACCTAGGTAGATACAATATGATGTTGCATCTGTCCTCTGCTGCCTCTGTACTGAGAACTAAGTGATCAACCCTCCTGTTCTGAACAGAGCGAGGTGACTTTTAGTCACTGGATTTCGGCTGTTCTCCTTCAGTGCTCACTGGAGCGTTGGGGAGGGAGTGGCTGTCTCACTCTCCCAGTGGTGAAGCTGAGAGGGTGAGCCATCTGCCAGTCCAGGAATCTGGGTGGATCCTGACTGTAAAGTCTGAATTTTTTCCCAGCCTGGACCGGCTGAATGACGTCGGCTTTCACCCACTGTTGGCTGAAAATGGGTCCAGAACGAACTGGACTCCTGTGATGCATTGGAAAAGTATAGCCAAAAAAGCTTTGGCCATACTAATTGTTTAATGCTGCATCTTTTATTAAAATAATACACAATGAATCCACCCATGAGGAGCCATGTTCCGCCATTTCCTGTTGTACGTTGACTGACTGTCCCCGTGTCTCAGTTGTGCCTCTGTGCTGTCACTCTATCATATGGGCTTTTAAAGGAGACTACAAGTGGCCATTTAAGCACACATAATTGCACAAGCATGGTGCACAGTTGCCACATCATAAAACCCGCCCTGGAAAATGCTATAAAATCAATGAGATTTCTGTGGCATGTTTTTGAACAGCAGCAGAGATCTAAAGGGGGGGGGGGGTCATACCCTACCCCCCCCTCCACCCGAAACAAGGTCTTCGAGGCCGATTTATTAAGAGTTGAGAATCTTAATCCCATCCACCCCCCCCCCCCCCTCTAAGATTCACTGTAAATATCCAATCTTATAAGCCAACTCCTGTTTAATTGTTCTGCATGTCATTTTCTATGCAACATAAACACATTTACAATTTTGTAAGTGAAGGGACTATTCTCTCTAGTAAACCAAAATGTATCAATATATATATATATATATATATATATATATATATATATATATATATATATATATATATAATTTCACAAACCCAATCTAATCATTTTCTAAAATATAAAAGATGAAATTGTATTGAGCAAAGAGATACCAAATATATCAAGCCTTAAAATCCCTGCAAAACAGCGAAAAGCTGCAGTACCCAAAACTTGTCCCTAGGCGATGCTTTAGAGCCATTATAGCTTATTAGTTTAGAGTTAACCATAAATGATGGCCCTAGAATTATTGCTGTCATGTTACCATGAAGGGATTTGTGATGTAATTGTCATTTCATGCATTTGCATCCTATATATGCGTGAACATGGGTTTTGGGGGCTTTACAAATGTTTTTTGTGGTGTTTTAGTTGAAGCTTTTTTTTTTTTTCATTTTTTAACATTGCTATCCCATGTAATAGTATAGTACAGGTGACCTTTTCTCTTCAAAGGATATGTTCACCTTTTCTAACTTTGCTAAATGTTACACTGGTATTCCGGGTGTATCGTGTAACATATTGCTGATCCCAGCGTGTCAGGGATCTTCACCCCCCCCCTTTCACAATTAACAAACACACAGCTGGGTGGGCAAAGTCATTCATTCAAAGTGTTTTGTGAATGGTGGAATTACGACTACCATCAACCATTGCAGAAGATGACCTGTAGCTCTCAATGAACTATCAAAAAGCTAATGGACACTTTAGGTAGTTCATTGGTCCTTCCTGTCTTTCAGTAACTGCCTTCTCATATGCATTATGGTCAGACGGCTACACTGACAGTCTGCAGGAGCAGGAGATTGCACCCATGATCTTCTGAATATGAGTGCAATGCTTTACAGGCTCCTAATTAAAAAAAAAGTGCACATTCTTTTTACAAAGGTGAACTTGCCCTTCAAAGTAACACCAGGTGTCTGTTTGACCCCCTAATGTAACCCCAGCGCTCTGTTGAAGCTGATCGGGCATTGATTGAACCCAATCTGCTTCTTCCTGTTGTTTGAAAGCTCTGAACTCAGAAGTGTTCAGAGCAGACTGCTCTTGGATTTATATGATCCTGGGGAGTTCATCAAACAGATGTTCGCTGATCTCCCACTGCTCTATATCCTAACTCCTGCCATACCGGTCTCAGGCACACAGGAGGGGGCAGCACAAGTCATGGTAAAATCGCTTCTACTTAGCGCCTGAGTTAAAACATTAATTAAATCTTCTGGTTGCTGTAGCTACAGCAATTGCAGCAAAAAAGGTTAAACTGCATCTAAAGCCAATGCTGTTGTGTCCCTGCTGGGGCAATTACTCTTGACTTTTCTGTTTGACTTGGTGACCATTTTCATGAGCACTAAAAGTGCGAGAATATCCAGATTTTGAGTTTTTACCAAGACAAGAAGTTGAGAAGTTTTGGTGACAACTGTGAGAGGCTTTTTCTTGCGGTATATAAATTCCTCTCGCTTTTGGTTATATCTAGAGGACAGTAAGTAAAGAGAAATCCCCCATATAAGACGATAAAAGAGGACACACGTAGGAAGTAAAATAGAAAGGTTGGACTGTAGGGGCACTCATGCTTCTCCAATGCCTTCATTTATTTGTAAAATTGGCCCAATCTAGAATGCAGATTCAGAGTTCTGACTTTTATCCAACTTGGGTCATTCTGATGTATTGAAACCATTGGGTCAGAATAATACCCTGGCAACTAGCATTTTCAGAAGGATTATTACAGTTTATGTGTTTAGTGCTGTGTATACAATGGAGAATGGGGGAGCTCATGTCGATATAGGGGGTGGGAGTGACACAGCCCCAAATCCACAATGGCTCAAAAGTGATATGGTCCAGAAATATTTAGACAGAATAAAGGTGGATAAAGCACCTGGACCAGATGGCATCCACCCACGGATCCTAAAAGAATTGAGCTCTGAAATTTCAAAGCCACTGTATCTAATATTTAGGGACTCATTAATGACAGGAATAGTACCACTGGATTGGCATAAAGCCAATGTGGTGCCCATATTTAAAAAGGGAACAAAGTCTTTACCTAGTAACTATAGACCTGTTAGTTTAACTTCTATAGTTGGGAAGATACTGGAACGTTTAATAAAAGACCACGTGGATGAGTTCTTGCTGGAAACAAACTATTTAAGCAGCAGGCAGCATGGATTCATGAAAGACAGAAGTTGTCAGACAAACCTGATTTCCTTTTATGAAGAGGTAAGTAAAACCCTGGACAGAGGCGTAGCAGTGGATGTGGTATACTTGGATTTTGCAAAAGCGTTCGATACAGTTTCCCACACACGGCTCATGTGTAAGGTAAGGTCTACAGGATTAGATATATCAGTTTGTAAATGGATAGAAAACTGGCTGAAAGACAGAATTCAGAGAGTTGTGGTTAATGATTCTTACTCTGAATGGTCCAAGGTTATCAGCGGTGTACCCCAAGGTTCAGTGTTGGGTCCCTTACTTTTCAATATATTTATAAATGATATTGGGTCTGAGATCAAAAGTAACATTTCTGTTTTTGCAGATGACACCAAGCTATGCAGTGGAATAATGTCCTTGCAGGATGTCTCCAATTTACAAGCCGACCTCAATGCGCTGTCTAATTGGGCGACTAAGTGGCAGATGAGGTTTAATGTTGATAAATGTAAAGTTATGCACTTGGGGGCTAAGAATATGCATGCATCATACATGCTAGGGGGAGTACAACTGGGGGGATCTGTAGTGAAGAAGGATCTGGGTGTTTTAGTTGATCATAAGCTCAATAATGGCATGCAATGCCAAGCTGCGGTTTCCAAAGCGAGCAAAGTCCTTTCTTGTATTAAGAGAGGTATGGACTCCAGAGATAGAGATATCATTTTGCCCCTGTACAAATCATTAGTAAGACCTCATCTGGAATATGCAGTCCAGTTTTGGGCACCAGTTCTCAAAAAGGATATCGGAGAACTGGAGAAAGTGCAGAGAAGGGCAACCAAACTGATAAGAGGCATGGAGGAGCTCAGCTATGAGGAAAGATTAGAGGAACTGAATTTATTCACTCTTGAGAAGAGGAGAATAAGGGGGGATATGATCAACATGTACAAATACATAAGAGGTCCATATAGTGAACTTGGTGTTGAGTTATTCACTTTAAGGTCAACACTGAGGACAAGGGGGCACTCTTTACGTCTGGAGGAAAAGAGATTTCACCTCCAAATACGGAAAGGTTTCTTCACAGTAAGAGCTGTGAAAATGTGGAACAGACTCCCTCCAGAGGTGGTTCTGGCCAGCTCAGTAGATTGCTTTAAGAGAGGCCTGGATTCTTTCCTAAATGCACATAATATAACTGAGTACTAAGTTTTGTAGGTAAAGTTGATCCGGGGTAAATCCAATTGCCTTTCGGGGGATCAGGAAGGAATTTTTTCCCCTCCGGTAGCAAATTGGATCATCGCTCTGCTGTTTTTTTTTGCCTTCCTCTGGATCAACTGTGGGTATGGAGTTGGGTGTATGGGATTGTACTGTGTTTTACTTTGTTTTATTTTATTTATTTTTTATGGTTGAACTGGATGGACTTTTGTGTTTTTTTTCAACCTGACTAACTATGTAACTATGCTGAAAAGTTTTGTTTGAACTCTATCACTTGTGCAAGGATGTTTTGCCTTTCCTTGCAAAGATATTTTTCTTCGTCTAGGTGCAGCTGCTGTGATCTAGATTGTTAAATGATCTATATATAAATCCTAGAAGGGTTTAGAGAACAGATCTGTGTTGAAAAACTTGTACATTGTGAGCAGAAGTCGAATCTTTTGGCAGCCCTCGCCGCTTGCTTCCATATGATTGACACGATTGCCGGTGTCTGATCTTTGTTGCTTGTCAGATAAAGAGGATCAGGAGATGCACTGCTGGAGTCTACGTTTTACAGTTCTCAATGAGAAATACATGGATTGTCTGGTGAAAAATAACGAGAAATGGGAATGATGCCGCATGTGAATCATGTCAATGACCTGTAAAGGAAGACGCTTTCTCTGCACTGAAAGACTTTTGTAGTTTTCAAAAGCTGTAAAGTCACACATACAGAATATTTTTATAACTTTTTGAAACTTACAATAAGTGCAAGCACTCCATGTGTTTGAGAAAGATGGAAAACGTTATCAGTGTAGTATTTAGCATTGTGTGTATCTATATAATATATATAGGAAGGCCAGTATGGTGGCCTGAAATTATGGGAGGTGCCCGGGCAGTATTTAAGCAGACCACTCATGATGGTCTGTGTCGGTTCCAGTGCGTGGTATTGCTTCACCAGGCCGACATTGCCAACTCATAGCATGTCCGTAAGTTGGTGTTTTCGAGATCCACTGTGTTGCAGTTCCCCGTTTGTAGGTCTTTGTAGATCGTTCCATGTTTGCTGTCGCAGGTAGGACTTGTTGTTCCATTCCTAAGAATGATTTCTTGGTTATCATGTTCCCCTTCGTAAACCGCCCTTACCTAAAGTCAGCCCTTGCCTCAGCTTACTGCATGCGTAGGTCTTATGGTGTCATTCGCATGTATTCGTCCTTACTGCCTAGCTCTGTTCCTCATTCGAGCCCAGTCGCGTCCACGATGTAACGACTTATGGTAGCCCTCCGATCGGCACCATTCCTATCTAGCCAACTAGGCGATGAGAACAATACGAATAGCACGTAAAGCCACTTGCGAATCAAGTCGCATCAGCAAACAAAACCCCCAGTCCACCTATTGACCCCCTACACCTCTTACGGTACACCCACTTCACCTAACTGACCCCTACACCTCCTACCGGATACCAAGCACTCACCAACAACCAATCCGAATCTAGTTGCAGCATCGGCCCTAAGATTCGGATTCTCTGCAAAACACAAGCCCCTTCAACCACCATCACGGTCAGTCGGCCTGCTGACGCCCCGCCGTCACACTCTGCGGGCTCGGCAAGCAGCGGCATGCAGTCTCCCAGACCTTAGACCATTCCCAAACTCACAGCAGAACTGCAGCACAGGAGTATTTCCTACCCTGCCACAGCTAGGAAAGCCAAGCTCTTTAAGCTGCTGTTTCCACCGCCAGTGGCAGCCCTACCAGGCACCCAGGTGTCAATGCAGTCTATTTCCTCCGTGATTAGTCAGCTGCACTTCTTTGTGACCACACTGTCATTAGCGATCTGCAGACATTTCAACTTCCCCACTGCAAACGCCTTCACATTTGCTTCGCATTGCCATAAAGCTCATCCCAAAATCACGTGCAGCGGCAGGCAGCCTAATTCCTCATGACCGCATCAGGTGGCTCAGGTTCTACCTATCCTCAAACCCCTCAAACCCAACTCCCTCACTGGCCAACTTCCTCGTGCAGGGGTTCACTACAGGATTCCACACCGGACTCATCAGGCTTCCCAACACAACCCATGAATGCAAGAACCTGCTCTCAGTCGGTACCGACGGGGAAGCCGTCGGCACTTTGTTGCAGACCGAACTAGACCGGAGGTACATGATTGGCCCCTTTTTCACAATTTACTTTCACTGTATGGAGCGTCAGCCCTATCAGGCTTGTCAAGGGCAAGTTTTCAAATAAACCTAGTTTAGTCTATCTATTTAGTGCCTCATTGTTCTCACATACCAAGTTTAAACTCCCTCATAACTTCAGAAGAGTTCTCCCTTAAACAGTCATCAGTAGACTTGGCTATTCATGCTATCATTAGTATAGGAGCAGGTGTTTGGCTATCTAAAGTGGACATCTCAGACACGCCTTCAAGTTACTACCAATTGAGCCGTACCTCTGGCGATGGCACTGAATGAAGTGTAAAGGCTTGTACCATTTCACCACTAAATTGACCCTTTGGCATCAAAAGTAGCCCATGACTGTTAGATACATTTGCCCAGGATCCTGTCGCATTGCGCATGTTGTCAAAAAGTGATCCACTATCTAGACGACTTCCTGCTCATCGATAAACCTAGTGAGCCCCAACTAGATTTAAAAAGCTCAAGAGAGGTGTTCAACTATCTCAATGTGCCTACAGCAGAAAAGAAAGTGGAAGGCCCAGCACAGCTTATCACCTTCTTGGGCATCACGCTTGACACATGCGCCATCCAGGCCAGCCTGCCTCCCAACAAATTGACCCGCATTAGGTCAGTCGTTCATACCTTCACCATTATTCAAGGCTGTCCTAAGAGGCAGCTACAATCTTTGCTTGGCACGCTTAACTTTGCCATGAGGCTTGTCCCCCAAGGGTGATCCTTTTCTCTCTCGCCTCTTAGTGTTTCTGTCCCAGGTACAAGACCCTGACCAAATCCTTAAATTAGACGTGGCAGCAATAGCGGATCTGGCCATGTGCTCACGAACTGGAATGGTATATCAATGTTCATTCCGTCAGCATCTTCACCTCAGGTAGTCAAGGACGCTGCAGCCTCCATAGGCTTCGCAGCAATTTTTGGTTTGCAGGGCCATGGCCACCCGAAATTCTCTTGATTCCCAGGTTCAGTTAGTCCCCCTCTTTGTTCAGGCTCTACCCCATTGCTGCAGTAGCTTAAGTCTGGGGTAGCACCTCGGAAGGACAAACAGTGACGTTTGCCAGAGACAACCAAGCCACAGCCAGTATCTTAAATAAAGGCAGGTCCAAGTCGCTCGCCAACATGTCCTTCCGGCATAGGCTGGTGCAATTATCCCTACAGCACCAATTTAATGTCTTCTCTGTCTACATCCCAGGCAATGCACTATCTTGTTTTTCCCTGGAGCCGACCTGACCATGTCTTATTCCACATTGGTCGCAGCTAACCTTGGATTAAAACACCTTCATGATGCTACCTGCCTTGTTAATCTATCTTTATTTTGCAAAACCCTAAAGGCCTATCGTACTGCCTGGAAGACCTATGACAGGTTCCTAGCCTCAAACCCCCAGGACAGTATCAGGAGATCCCAACCACATCCTGGCCTTCATATCATACTGCCACACAATACCATTAGACTCTACTTAGCTGGCATCCAACATTTCATCTCCTTACAAGATCCTACCAAACCATCTTTGTTCGCCACCTATGCGGTGCAAACCATCCTGCGCAGTATTCACAGGCAACAACCCCAAACCAATAGCACAAGCCTACCTGTGACATGTCTACCATACTGTCACGTTCCCCTTTAGGTTATTGCCCATTCTGGTCATTCAAACAACCATCTACCTGGTCTTCTATGGATTCTAACGCTGCAGCGGATTGACTGTCACTGGCTCCAGTTGCCAGATATTACATAGACGCCACCAGAATTTATTCATCCTGCACCTCGTGGTGTCCAAAACACAACAGTCCAGTCCCAAGATAGATATCACACTTTCCAGACTCTCAATGCCTGGTGCCCCTTGGCCATTCTAGACCAGTTATTAGCTCTTCTATCTGACCTCTCAGATGCCAGCCCATTACTACCTTTCCCTACTAGCCCTCGAAGTAGCAACCAGTTCACTAGAGTCAGGATTCTTTTGTGCAACTTAGGCCTTGACCCCAGCCGATATTCTAGACATTCTTTCCACATTGGAGCAGCATCAGCAACGTCACAAAACAGGGTCCCGGACCACATCATCAAGAAGATGGGTAGGTCGAAGTTCACTTGTTTCACTCGATACATCCCCAATTCAAAAGCATAAATGTCACGAGCCTTCAGCTAGCTTGTTCTGTAGTATGTTATCAAACTCAAATAAATAATTACATCCCTAACCAAGTGTTTTGCCTCCTTCTCTTGGCATACCATCCAGCAGACCAGGGCACACTTCGGGTCTACTTTTTTATGTTGTTAGTATTGTGACGTATTTATGTGGTTCATATCTCTCCGGACAGAGGGGTCCAAGCATAAATAGGAAGGCCAGTATGGTGGGCTGAAATTTATGGGAGGAGCCTGGGGGATATTTAAGCAGACCATCCATGATGGTCTGTGTCGTTTCCAGTGCACGGTTCCCACACACCCACCCATTCCCATTTTCAGGGTACTTCTTTTAAAAACAATTTCTCTACAAAACTGTCCATTTACTTATCTTAGTGTATGCGCCCTTCTCTTGGCATACCGTCCAGCAGACCAGGGCACACTTCAGGTCTACTTTATGTTGTTAGTCTTGTGACGTGTTTATGTGGTTCATATCTCTCTGGACAGAGGGCTCCCACCATAAATATAAATAAATATATATATATATATTTAGTGTGTGTATGTGTGTGTGTGTATGTGTGTAAGTATGTGTGTGTATATATATATATAAATTATTATATACATACACACACACAGATACTCCCTTTTTTTTTTTTTTTAACGACTACTTGGACTTATGTCCCGCTCTCCTGACCCGAACAATGCACTTTACATCTTGTATTGTACAGTACATTCATTTTTTTTGAGCTGGAGTTTTGTTTTAAAAAAATTTCAGAATACAGTACAGTAGTTAATGGTTAAAATATTAATAACTTGTGGCTCTATTTAACAACCATTTTGTTTAACAATCTGGGAGCTGGAACGGAACCCGGTCATTAAGCGAGGAAAGCCTGTAATATATTAATCCAAAACTGGTTTAGAGGCATCGGTCTTGCAGAGGAGGAAGATGAAAAGAAGCCATGTTTTTTATTGTCAACCTTTCGATGAAGCACAATTCATCCTTTACAAGTCTTGAGAAAGATGGACTGTGCTTCATTGAAACGTTGACAACAAAAACACTGCTGTGTCTGATCTTCCTCCTCTGCAAGACTCGTGAGTGCCTCCAAAAAGTTTTTGATTTCTATGGGTTTCTTTGTGGGTGAGCGCATGGGCATTTTACTTGATTGCCATGGCTACCACTGGAAATAGAGATATGGGGTGTGTGTATATAATATGTGTGTGTGTGTGTGTGAGAGATATATATATATATATATATATATATATATATATATATATATATATATATATATATATATATATATATGTATATGTATGTGTGTGTGTGTGTGTGTATATATATATAACCACTAAGAAGCAAAAAAAATATTATATATATATTTATATATATATATATATATATATATATATATATATATATATAATATTTTTTTTTATTTTTTTTTGCTTCTTAGTGGTTATTGACTAGGGGGTGCTGCCGGTGCTAGGAAACTTTATCTACATTCCTGACAAGCAGCCAGACTTGCATTGCCATCAAAGCAATAGAATAAAGCACTCTTCCCTTCTATATTCTTTTAAGATAAAAAAAAAAAAAAACTTAAAAGTCTTTCTCATTCATAGTGTCTATCATAACAATAGAAAAAGTTTTTTTTTTTTTTGTAAAAAACCAAAGATATGTTCCTACCCAATCCCCTGTCACTTGTAACATGATTATCATGTGGTCTCTGCCAAAAAGTCTTGGGGTGAGATTGTTTCTGCCTGAAAGTGATCTGTCAGTCACTCCCTATTATTAATAGACTAATCAGATTTGCATGTCCAAGTATAATTTTGATATAAATGTTTTTTCTTTATTACACCACTAGAACTGAGCGATTATTTGCTGCTGTAATACCTTGTTATAGCAGCATTTTAGAGAGTCAGCCCACTGCTCAACATAGTGCAGCAGACCTGGGGTCCAGTGCTCCAACACACCCCCTGCCCAGTGCTCCAGTTACCGGTGCTGGTCAGGGAGCATTAATTCTACTGATTAGAACACTGGGCAGGGAAGGTGAGCAACTGAGGCCACTGTGCTCTGTGTTGAGTCCAGCTTGACAGTATGCCGCTAGCACAAGGTATTTTAACCCTTTGCTGCAGCAAAATGTTTAAAAGTAGAGAAGTCAAAAATATTACTGTATCATAGTAATAAATGACCACGCTTCAATTGGTCTTTAAAGGCAGAATCTCCCACTTAGTATTCAGTTGGAAAACAAGGGCATTAATATGGTTGATCTCAAGATCTACAAATTCATCCTGCTAGGAGTTTGCAAATGTTTTTTCAAAAACTGTATATATGTGGCCCAGAGGTGGAGGTGTTATTTCTCTGTGTATTTATACGAATTCAAACAATCTGTGTCGAATCACAAATATAACCATTACATTTACAACAGCTCAAGCAGAGTACAGGAATTCCTTTTGCTCATCTGAATAGCCATACTGAGGGCAACTGGCCAGTATTCAGGCTGTCTCGTAGATCCTAAATACCACCACTTTGTAAAACCGTGACACAAGTATTAATGTCTCTTAATCCCATATCTACTTTTGGTGTGTGTATATATACTGACATTTATGCCACTGACTTTTTAGGATTGACTGTTGCTTCTGGTTGGCATTACAAACAGACTGATCCCAGAAAGAACAGACCTGTCTATCAATCTCCGTAATATTTGAGATCTAACAAATAAAAAGTAATAAAGGTCAAACCTGTTGCTCAGACTTTGCACGCTTCTCATGATATTATTTTGTTGCTTTTATTGGATTTAATTTTTATTAATGGCACACAACTGATAAAGGTGTTTGGATATTCCTGCGTCATGTCTATATTTGGACTCTTCATTTGATGTTCAGTAGTAGTTTGTTCACAAAACCTGGTTCATGTATTAAATGCTTTAAGGGAAAATGTTCATGTTTGTTTGTGATTTTGTAGCTATAATCGCATATAGTACATTTTCAAAATGTTGTATTCCAGAACTCCAGAGCTCTGGCTGTTGCTTTACTGTGTCTCTGTCCATGGTGCTGAATATGAATGCTTATTCAAATACACTGCCACTAACAATTCTTGTATTTGCTCCTCTGGACAGAAAACTCTTTCAGGAAATTTTGATGCAGAAAAGTTTTAGAATGTTTTAGGGATGTCCTCTCCCTCTGCTGGTCCTACCTGTCCACTGTAACAGAGAAGGCCAGTTTATTTTTTACTTATTTGTTCCCCTTGACCGGTTTGGACACACCTTCTCATTTAAAGAGTTATCTTTATTTTTATGACTATGAAAATTGTAGATTCACACTGAAGGCATCAAAACTATGAATTAACACATGTGGAATTATAAACAAAAAAGTGTGAAACAACTGAACATATGTAATATTCTAGGTTCTTAAAAGTAGCCACCTTTTGCTTTGATTACTGCTTTGCACACTCTTGGCATTCTCTTGATGAGCTTCAAGAGGTAGTCACCTGAAATGGTCTTCCAACAGTCTTGAAGGAGTTCCCAGAGATGCTTAGCACTTGTTGGCCCTTTTGCCTTCACTTTGCGGTCCAGCTCACCCCAAACCATCTCGATTGGGTTCAGGTCCGGTGACTGTGGAGGCCAGGTCATCTGGCGCAGCACCCCATCGCTCTCCTTCTTGGTCAAATGACCCTTACACAGCCTGGAGGTGTTCCTGTTGAAAAATAAATGATGGTCCAACTAAACGCAAACCGGATGGAATAGCATGCCGCTGCAAGATGCTGTGGTAGCCATGCTGGTTCAGTATGCCTTCAATTTTGAATAAATCCCCAACAGTGTCACCAGCAAAGCACCCCCACACCATCACACCTCCTCCTCCATGCTTCACGGTGGGAACCAGGCATGTAGAGTCCATCCGTTCACCTTTTCTGCGTCGCACAAAGACACGGTGGTTGGAACCAAAGATCTCAAATTTGGACTCATCAGACAAAAGAGCAGATTTCCACTAGTCTAATGTCCATTCCTTGTGTTCTTTTTCCTTTCTTTAGCAGTGGTTTCCTAGCAGATATTCTACAGTACCATGAAGGCCTGATTCACACAGTCTCCTCTTAACAGTTGTTCTAGAGATGTGTCTGCTGCAAAAGGTGGCTACTTTAAAGAACCTAGAATATGACCTATATTTTCAGTTGTTTCACACTTTTTTGTTATGTATATAATTCCACATGTGTAAATTCATAGTTTTGATGCCTCCAGTGTGACTCTACAATTTCCATAGTCATAGAAAACTATTTGAATGAGAAGGTGTGTCCAAACTTTTGGTCTGTACTATATATATCTATCTATCTATGTGTATATATATATATATATATATATATATATATAAAATATATAATTGCTGTACCCTTCAATCTGTTTAAGGCTCAGGCCCTGATGTCCCTCTTAGAACTGGTATATCAAAATGTCCTCATACTGATGCCAGTTAAAGGGGTGGCAGGAGTTCTATCCATCCATCTTTATGGTTGAGAAACCCTCTAAAAAATTATGGTTTCTACTCATTCTAAAGTGTCAAGTCCATAGCTTACAAAGTGTTCTCTATGAACGTAACCTTTTCTACAAGACAGACCCTGACTCCAGGTTGTTATATGGATGGTATTAGTTGACTTAGAAGGTTCTTACTTACCTAGGCTCACACATCCAACCTCCCAGAAGCTCCTATGCCTGGCTGTGATATGGAAGAAAGAAGATTCTCCTATTCAGGCTCTTATTGTCCCACATGTTGTTCCAAGTTGATGGCCAACGCATTGGCACCAATTTCTCTGCAAGGGACTACAGTGATTCCTACCCGGATGAGCTGCTTTTTTTTGCAGTCAAGACCTATCAATGGCAACTTTCTTTTCTTCAGAATCTTGCCTGGATCATCAATTGGGAAAATGCAAACCCCAGTCCTTACTAAGTGATAATATTCCCGGCTTACAGTGTGGATTCAAGGCAGTAAAACATATTTCTGCCATCAAAGAAGATTCTAAAGCTCACATTAATGGCATTTAGAAAAAAAAAATTAAGCAACATTCCGGTCTTCCATGTCATTAGTGGGCCTCATGTCTTCATCAATTCCACCTCTATTGCCTGTGGTGTTGGAGCGAAGCCTCAGATCATTCCAAGTGTGGATTCAGACAAGATTTATAGCAGATTTGAGGAAACTGAGTTTATCGGTCAAAGCGCAAAATTATCATTTTGTGTTGCATTGATCAGCATCACTGAGATGCCTTATTCATGAATTTGAGAGTATTTTTATCAGTCAAATTATGAAATTACATGGTGAAAACAGAGATGCGATCAATAACTTACAATCATATCAATTAAGATTGACTTTTCAGTTTCTATCTGGCTCCTTTCACATGTGTGCTCAGGGCAGGGCCAGGACAAGGTCATCGAAAGCCCAGGGTGAAAATGCCAAATTGTGCCCCCCCCCCCCGCCAAATGTATGGGCATTATGTGCCCTTAAAATCCCCCCCAAAATAAAAAATTAAATCAAGCACTAATCTGCATGCTTACCCCCTTAGCATAAATTCCCCCTCTACCCAATACATATTTGCCTCCTACTGCATTTACAGCACTCCCCTGTAATGTAAATCTGTCATCTGCCAATAAAAAAATAGGCATTAGCAGGCAGCGGCGGATAACTTAATTTCATTGCCCACTGAAAAGCAATTCGCTGCAAATCATTTTCTGGGAGGCGGGAGATGCCGCTAGAGTTAAAGAAGCCTTATGGGTACTCTGACCATTGTTATGATCATAATGTAGGTTCTTTTTAAGTGAATTAAATCATATGTTCAAGGTTAAATTGCAACATTTTATTCATTAGTACATTAGTGTTTAACCTTCAACTATTACAGAACTTGAAAATGTTTTATTTTATTTGCAATATTAATAAATATAGTTACTTAGATAGAAAACACTGCATGCTGTAATGTTAAAATAATATTTTGAAAGCCACACGAATATTTGACATTAGAAAATACGGTCGTCTTTCTTCCCATGGAAGCATGGTTATTACAATGCTTGTCAAAGCAGATGTCTTGCTCTGTGCTTTCCCTTGACCTAATTGCTTAGTGCAGTTAAATTTAATTTGTATGTTGGCAGTAAATATCAATAGACATTGCCTTTAGCCCAAAATGAACAACCATACAATTGTTTGCTTTAGAAATCAAACCTGCTAAAGTGACTTCATAATGTTTTAAGATGTATAAGAGATTCTAATATGTAATAATAATTAAAATATATTCTGTACATAGTTTTATATTATACAGTATATGTACATGCAGGCAGCTGTATTTTTCCACGCATAGGTCTTGTCTGCTTCTCCCTTTTGTAGTGCTGCACTTAATTATTCCTTCTCACAATACAAGTTTGTGGATTGGAGTACTCCTAAAAAAAAAATCTATTCCATGTGTGGCTGAGATCTTATCTCAGCAGTTGTTAGGCAGGGAGGTAATAATAGTAACTCACATATATGGAACCGGACAAATTTCAATCCGTGTATGGCTGTTCCAGTTCATGAGAACTCTATAGATCGACTTCCAACGAACGAGACTGCTGGAAAAAATTTGGTTTGAACAGTCCTCAGCAAATAGCCTGTGTCACTGATCAGTGTAATCTGACAACGGGGATGTGGTTGAGTCTCCCCGCTCTCATAATACTATGACACAGGAGTATTTCCGCATCCACACTGGCGCTTTCTGAATGCAAAACAACTGTTTAATACATGAGCAGCTTTACTCTACAACTGACTCCCTGTATTGTTGTTGTTAAAACTTAGTGTTAGGAACCCCCCCCCCCCACACACACACTACAGTCCCCTCTGTACAGGGATTTGAAAAATGCCCGCTCTTCCTCTTCTCTGAGCAGTGCTTTCAGGATGGATCAGAGTGATTCTCATTGGTCACAGTCTACACAGTGATTCGCTGTGGTCTGTCCTGGAAATGTTGCACAGAGAGAGAAAAGCAGGGATTTCAAATCCCAAGACTGCTGGACCAGCTGACAAAGGTAAGTACAGTGGGTACCAGGGGATGGGCAGGGTGTATGGTGTTCACTTTTGCTAAAAAAAAAAATCTGTTAACGTGAGCTAAGACTCCTTTCACACTGGGGCATTTTGGCATTAAAAAAAACGTGCCTGAAAGAAGCCTCATCTGCAATCCCAATGTGAAAGCCCAAGTGCTTTCAGAGCCCTTTCACACTGCTAAGACCCCTTTCACACAGGTGGAGTTTTTCAGTCGCTTTGGCGTTGAAGCGCCCCTTCCCATTGAGGCGCTTTTTTTGGGAGAGGTGTATTCAACACTCCTAAAGCAATGCAAAGAAGCTGTTTGCAGGACTTTTTTTGATGCCTTGCCAGCGCGGCGCCTCAGTGTGAAAGCATGGGCTTTTACATTGGGATTGCAGATAAGACTCCTTTCAGGCGCTATACAGGTGCTTTTTTTTAACGCTAAGACCCCTTTCACACTGGGGCATTTTTGAGGCGCTAGTGTGAAAGCATTTGAGCTTTCACATTGGGAATGCAGATGTAGCTTCTTTTGAGGTGCTTTACATGTGCTTTTTTTTTTTTTTACGCTAAAGTGACTGAAAAATGCCCCAGTGTGAAGGGGTTTTAAAACTTCAATGGCTAACTCCATTCACAATAAATAAATAGATCTTGTCTTTTCATAATGTTGACACACTCATTAAGTTGTGATATGTTAAGGTAGCCCATTCATTTTAATAGGCTTCCCAGTGCAGCAAAATACACCAAAAAAGTTGTGTAGTGCTTACCCCCACAGTATGCAACTTAAGATGGGATCTCTATTCTGCTACAACTCTTTAAGCTGATTGGCCCCACTGGCACACTTTGTTATAAATTGAAAACTGCTTACACCGGGGCAAGCATTACTACTCTATAATTATACACAGAAAACAGCCCACAGGTAACTGAACGGCAGGTAAATAAGTACAGTATATTGGGGTAAAGCAAGTCAAACACAATATGTAAGAGTGTACACAGTGGATGGCTGATGGGCTACTAAGTAAGGAGCAGTCTCTACTGGTATGGTGTGCAACGTTGTATCCTGGGGCAGCACTTTGCAGGGGGGAAGCATGGAAAGAGTCCCCGCCGGCTTGCTCTACACTGTTTGTGTAACGCAAACTGCTTCTCATTTTGATTGTCTTATCAGCCTGGACCACAAACCTTCCTCACCATTCTATATGTTTTCTGCTGCACCATTGGCATGGTTATATCTTCTTAGTCCTCTCCATAACATTTCCAGAAATTTGTGCTTAAAGTAGACCTGTAACATTTTTTATTTTTTTTATTTTGGATAGAGTAAGGGATGGTTATAGCCCAAGTCAGTTTATTTTTTTTTACCATCCCTGTCCCATTGCAGAGATTTCCCTTCGCTTCCTGCCCAATAGCCAAAACAGGAAGTGAGCAAAAAACTAGTGTTAAACAGAAATGGGAGTGGTCTTGACAGGAAGGGGTGGGTCATATTTAAATTAGGGGTGCACGAGTTTAGTCAGGCCTAGGTCAGCACAAAACCTAAATACACTACTGATGCTGTGGGCAATGAGTTCACTCCTAGTAAGCAACAGATTTAGTTCAGTGTGCTTGGTGGTCAGTTGTCCCAGAAGGCACAGATTTCACAATCGGGTCCTCGTGAAAAGGACTTTACAAGGCATAGTCTCTCAGCTCTGGTCTTCATAGGCTCTGTTCTCTCTGACGTAGGCACACATGGCAACGGGTCTCCCCAACCTTGGTCCCAAGACAGTGCGACTCTCTATGGCTCAGGCCTTCGCTTGGATCTGCTTGCTCTCTAGTCACACAGAACACGAAGAGGCACCCTGTATTTCACACAGGCTCTGGTGTAGTGTACCGACCCCAGTAATAGGGCTGCACTCTCTGGCTTCCTTCACTAGACTGGCCAGACCACCAGCTAATTGCCTGGGAAAGGTCCTGTCCCTTCCTCCTCTGTGTGCTTTATCTCTGGGTAGTGAAGTCCACAGCCCATTCACTTGCACTGTACTGTGCTCCTTTAAAGACAACATGTCCCAGTTTCCTTAAAAGCAAGTCCAAGTCTTCTCTGCCGCTAATTGCTTACGAGCCGCTGCTGCCAAGATTGAGGGGTGAGGAGAATCAGGAGCAGGTGATTCACAAAGAGCCGCTCCTGACAATTATTAGCAGCAGCAGATATGAGAACACTACCCATAGGTGTGCGCAGCCTATTTCATTAGGGTGTGCACCCCAAAGCTAAAACACACACTAGTGATCACTCACGATCTTCATTCAGAAAGGGAAGGGGCCAATAAATTACATATTTACTGGCCCCTTCTCCCACTCATTCTAAAACATCCCCACAGCAACAGCCGGTGGGAAAGGCGGGGAGGGAAGCCAGCATCGCTGTAGGGAGAAGGGAAGAAGGCAGAGCAGGAGGGGGAATTTGTGCTGCACAGGGTGATTAGGATGTGCCTGGGCACACCTGGCACACCCTGTGTGCACGCCTATGACACTACCTACCATACTGCACAACGCAAGTCCTGGCACTGGACGACTGAAGGAGGAGAGCAGACACAGAAAGGCACAGCCCACTTCTCCAGCTGCAGTAGTACCCAGCTACCGGTGCATGTACTATTTTTTTGTAACATGCACTACAACGTATATTAGTTGCAATGCAGCAAATGTTTGTTGGTAAGGTGTTGCCTTTTAAACTGATTTGTACCCAGGGCTTTTTTTCAGGGGGAACTTGGGGCAACTCAGTTCCACCACCTCTGGCTCAGACCCTTTGATGCCTGCTCACCACAATCACTTGTAAACACAGAAGTCTGGTTTCTGTGTTTACAGGTGACAGCTTTGTAACCCCCTGAACTCTGCACTCTGTATGTAATGCAGTTCTGGTATTTAATGCCCCTTTAAGACCCTTCTACTGTTTGTGAAATCTGGACGGGTCGTGGTTGAGTTCCTGCACCTATTTTCTGAGAAAAAAAGCTCTGATTGTACCACATTAGGTGTGATGCAGTGTGATGTTGTGAACAGGCCCTTAGTGCTTGGGGTACTTTTAGTGAAACTTGGGGGAAACCGTATTGTTGGCCGTTTATGGCACCTTTACACCTTTATTGGCTAATTGAGTGTACATGCGTTGCCCTCTTCCCACATGGCAGTGCTGTGATTATCTGATCATGAACCCAGCACTATCACATGTGGGTCATCGGCCCTGTGTAAGCTCTAAAGCTTACCTAACACATTACAAGCTGGTCTCCTTTAGATCTACCAACAAGTATGTACTAAAAAAAAATAATGCCTTTTTAGATACAAATTGGTTGCATAGTTTGGGTTGGTCCTCATATTACATCGTTTTAGTAGATTTGAGGTTAATCAAACTGAGATTGTATGGTTAGTTAGATTGATAACATGTAAGGTGACCCCAAATCAGAAATTGGAGCTTTCACAAGTTTTGTGCTTCTTGATAGCAGAATAATGATGGGAATGGGATGCTGGAGAGGTAGTCGACCCAATAAAGGCTATCCCTTAAATTTCTAACTTTTATGAAGAGGACATGTCTTGGCGTCCACCTGAAGGGATTCTCGGAAATCATTCAGTTTCATAATAAAGAAAAAAAATACACTTGAGCATAAGGCCTACTATTTAAAAAGCTGCGTTCACTGAAGAGCATAACTTTCTCGTAGTGATAATGGACCCATTAAGCAGAAAATGTAAGCTGTGCACATTTTCGAAAGCCTTATTATCATTCCCATACATATTCAGTGCCTCCATGTGCGTTACATATACATCCCATAGAGCCCTGATTTACTAGTCTGTCCTTTTTTATGACTGTTGCATATGCACCATCTCTGTGAAAAATTAAACAAGCTCCTATTAAGAATATTATGCCCAGTATCTCTGTGAATACACCTTGAAATCATAACGGTTTCCTGCAAGGACCCTTGCTGTTTGTCTGTAGAAGCCACATGATGCTTCTCCGTGCTGGAAATGTGAATTTTGTTAACAGGAATTCATGGAATGTAAATCACATGAATGCTTAGAATATTTAGAATATCCTTGGAATAATGATGCACTTTAATCTCCATAAAATAAGATTGAGTATGTAAGGAAGTTACTGCATTAAGAGCAATACCCAGATTGCTGATAAACCTACTGCAGTTATTTGTGGGTATATATTATACATATGAAGATTGAAATGCATGCACAAAATTGTTTATGGAAACTACATTACAGATGGCCATACTGGTTATATTTAGGTTGTACATTTTCTGTATAGAGCCACTTTACATGTACCATATGTAATGTGTCAACCTTTTAAAGCTATTCCAACTGATATCCAAACAGGCAGTTGCTTGCATTTCATGTTGTTGGTAGATCACAAAATGTTAGAATTGCAATGTGTAGGGTCAATTTTGCTTGTTCACACCCGTGTGTTTTTCATGTTGGGCTTTCAACAAATACCCTGCTTGTTGGACCTTCCAGAAAAAGTCTCCTTCTAAAGGGGTGAATTGTAACATAAGATATATTTTAATTTGCAATGCAGTACACTACAACCATATGGAAAACACGTAAAAGTAGATGTAATGTTTTTAAAAATATAGCGCCATGGCTGACTAGCAAGTGGTAATCCTTAAAGGGTAAATTCACTTTTTTTTTTTTTACCAAAATAATTAAGGGTTGCTAACTCCAAATATTCTGCCTACCCCTCTAGACACCACTGCACATAATGGCCATCATGCCCCATCCTGTCAGTTTAATGGTGACTGCACCATTCATTGCATTGCACAGCCCCAGAGTGAATATCCATTATAATGCTCACAATAGGATGTGCATCTAAGGCTTCTTCTTCCAGTAAGGCCGTGTACACACGATCGGTTCAGACCGATGAAAACGGACTGAAGTTGGTTTTCATCGGTCCAAACCGATCGTGTGTAGGCCCCATCGGTACGTTACCCTTTTGGTCAAAAAACAGAGGGCTTGCTTTAAAATTGAACCGATGGACGGCTAACCGATAGGTCAAAACCGATCGTTAGTATGCAAAAGCATCGGTTAAAAGGCAGCGCAGGCTCAGAATCAAGTCAACGCATGCTTGGAAGCATTGAAGGTCGTTTTTTTCAGCACGTCGTGTTAAAACACGTAAACGTCACCGCGTACTGATACAATCGTTTTTTTCAAGTGATGGTTTGTAGGCACATCAGTCCATCAGTCAGCTTCATCGGTGAACTGCTGAAAACGGTCCGTCGGACCGTTGTCATCGGATGGACCGATCGTGTGTACGCATCCTAAGGTGTTCATTGATAAGTGTGGTCACTTGGTTCTTCGTCCAATGAGTGGCTGCCATTGTGAGCATTGTAACTGATACTCATTCAGGACTGTATATTTTAGTGTACGAAGCACTACGATTTCATTACTGCTAATATGCAACTGGGTCTGGAGGGATGGCCCTTCTATTTTGAGTTAGTTGACCTTTTCATTTTCATGAAAACGTCGACTTACCCCTTGGGCCTCGTGCACACTGGACGCTAAATGAACGTCCCATTATGCCTCTGCCTCTGGGTGTCATAATTGTGGCTGTCAGTCTTGCTATGCCTCATGGGACTTGTAGTTCTGCAACAGCTGAAGGTCCGCTGATTGCATATTCTTGTTGTGGAGCATACTAGGAATCCAGGACATTGCGAAAAGAGATGGCCACCAAGCAGGTAGCACTCACAACTTAAAGGGGTTGTAAAGGTTCGTGTTTTTTCACCTTAATGCATCCTATGCATTAAGGTGTAAAAACACATGGCATTCAACGGCCCCCCAGCCCCCCGTTTTACTTACCTGAGCCCGTTCATCTCCTCAGCGCGTCCCTGCTGTCCTCTTCTCGACGGAGTCCCGGCTTTGATTGAATAGATTGATTGATTGCTCGCACTGCTGTCAATCAAATCCAATGACCCAGGCGCCGGGGGGGGGGGGGGGGGGCGGCGAGTCATACACTCTGCGTCTATGGATGCCGAATTAATGACTCAGGAGCGCACCTGCAAGGTAACTCCCTTAGGAGAGTGTATCTCCAAGAGGTTTATCTAATGTTTGGAGGAGCCTCGAGAGCCGCCGAGGGACCCCAGAAGACTATGTTGGGGGCCACTCTGTGCAAGACGAGCTGCACAGTGAAGTTAAGTATGACATGTTTGTTATTTTAAAAAAATTGATCCTTTAGTGTGACTTTAGAGGAGCTTTTTCACGTAAGCTTAAATTAGATTGTCAAATATAATTATTGTTGTTATAATGCTAATGATATAAAATGGAAGTGCATGTTGTGACTGTACTATAGATCTCCTTTAAAGATTTTGCAGTAAGCAAAAAGCAGCATCCCATGTTAGACTGCTGCCCCTAGGTGGTAGTAAGAAGCTAGTCTTTGCTGGATCCCAGCTGTTGGCTTTCTGAACAGATGCAGACAGTGCGTGAGAATGAAAGCCTCTCTTTCTGTGACTACCGGAGATGCTGCAAAGGGTTATCCAATGCTCTTAATATACAAAGGCAGCAAGCAACAGAGATGAAATTTCTTTTTCAAGTTTCCCTACACTAGGAATTAAGGATGAAGCTGCTTTTTCATGTTTGTATACTCCTTTACTGAGGGCAAAGCAAAGGCTGGAAGATATACATCACTGGAAACTAGACAGCCAATTTTAGTGCCCTAAGCCTACCTGCTGGATACAGGGTAATATTTGTACATCAAATGCTTCATGTAGCAGATTGATAGTGCTGAAACCTTAGGTGCCAGTTTATGTGTTTAAAGTGGTTAAAAAGCAGGGGTAGTCAACCTTGGCCCTCCAGCTGTGGTGAAACTACCAATCCAATCATGCCTCTGCCTCTAGGAGTCAAGTCTGTGATTGTCTCATGGGAATTGTAGTTTAAAAACAGCTGGAGGGCCGATGTTGCCTATCCCTCATGTAAAGGCTCATGCTTTTTTACTTTTATACATTCTATGGATGAATGTAAAAAAAACCTCCTCTGTGCAGCAGCCCCATTTAAATCCAGCAATGTGCACAAAAGTCTCTACTCTCCGCGGACCCTCCCTCCAAGCCTCAATGATCACAACAATATTGAGGCTTGGTGCTGCGCCCTGTTACCCTGCTGGCTTAGATAAATACAGCCCTGGCGGAATATTGATCCTTCATTCATAGTATTTCTTGGCCCTTTCACTCAAAAAAATAAGGTTTTCTATAGAATCATTATTATTTTCTACTGCCTTTGGAAAGACATGTTAAAAAACCAAACGCTCATAGGCTTATTTAAAGGATCCAAGTCCTTAGGGCAGGTACTTATGGGAGGTTGCTCAAATCCTTGGATAATGTTCCTGGCACACTTAAGGCCATTGAAATGCTTTCTGAGTAATTGACAATAGAGAAAGTTAGGCTACAGGTGACAAAGTGAAAGTAGAACACACAAAGGAGCGTCTCCTGCGTAATAAAGGTAATATCGGGCATCTCTGCTCTTAGACAGGGCTTTTCATTTTAATGTTTGCCATCCCTGAACAGGTTATTTAGAGAATGTATGGTGATCTTTTATATATTTGCTTACAGTGCAAGTTCTCTTTTACAGAAAATCTTTAAGGTGACCTCCCTCTCCCCCTGGTCCTGCTATACCAGTGTCCCGCAATCCCCTGCTGTCAAGCATCGGGATGCCACTTCACCAGTCTGGGGATTTGAAATCCTCTTGGCTTTCTCTCCTCTTCTTGCAGTGCTGACAGGATTGACTAGACGGATTCTGATTGGGCAGAGCTGACAGGATGGGCTAGACGGATTCTGTTAGGGCAGTGCTGACTAATTAGAATGCCTCTTGTCTGTACACTATTGGGTATGGACAGGGCTGTTTGAAGGAATTTGGGGGCCCAAGCAAAATGGCACAGGAGATTGTTTCCTGTGTTTTCCCCGGCTGGACTGACAGGAAGTGAGCACTCAGTGTGCACATCCTGTCAATCTGGCCAGGAACAGGAAACTGAATCTCCTGTACCACGCGCGGTACCTGGCCAGACTGACAGGACTCCAGGAGGAAGGAAGAGGAGCTTGGCCACGCTACAGCCTGGGAAGGGGAAGTTGGGGGCCCCAGGCCAGCTTGGGGCCCCAAGCAATTGCTTGTTTTGCCTGTCCTGTAGCGACTGGCCTGGGTATGGATTGGAGATTAAGCTGCCTGGAACGGTGAAGCGGTATCCTAGTGGCTGACAACAGGGGATCGCAGGACACTGGTACAGCAGAATCGGGGTAAGGGGGATGGGGAAGGGGGTCCAGTGTAACATCACCTTACAGATTTTCTGTAAAGGTGAACTTACACTTTAAGGCAGTGGATTGAGCAGCAACTTTGAGCCTTGACCTGTCACTGCTGGAAGAGAACACCTATGATTGTAGACAAGTATGCATGCTTGCAAATTTTGGCAAAAGCTTACCATCACCATCCCACCCAGCAGATTTCATTTCCATTTTAAATGTTTACAAAGTGCTTATATTAATAGACAATTTGAATAAATAGTCTAAGAAAGTACTGTATAAGATTAACAGAAAATTAATCCTATAACCCTCCAAAAAATATTGGGCCAGATTCACGTACACCTGCGCATTATTGGACCGGCGTAGCACACCGCCTTTACATTAGACTGGCGCAATGTAGCGGCGCAATCACCCTATTCTCGCCGGTTTTGCACAGAAATTTGCGCCTGCGCAACTTTATTTCAGAGGCGCAAGGCAGAGTAATTCAAATTGGGAATGACGTGGGCGTGTTACATTGAAATGAGCCGTGACCCCATGCAAATGAAGGGCTGGCCTGCTCGCGCATGCGCGCTTGAAGCAGACCATGGTCAGCACCTCTGTGCGCATGTTCACAACTCGGGAACGGCGCAATCAGTGAAATTCGAAGTGGACTAGGGCAACTTAGTGAACTACGCAGACAGCATAAATAGACAGACACAAACACACTTCCTCTGCAAAAGTACATCCCTTTGTACCCCTTCCTATACAGCAAGGTGCTTTTGTTCTGTTGTTTATTAGCGTTTGTTTGTTTGTGACGTGTGTTTGAGATATCTGGGGACTGTTTTGCAGAGTGATATTTGTCTTTTATGTGTTTTCTTTGTTATTTTGTTTAAATTATATTTTTGCTGGGCATTTTTTATTTTTGCTCGTCAATTTTTTTGTTTTTTTGTTTCTGTTCGTGTATGTTTTGGGAATGTGGCGGTGACATTCCTGCCGGAAAAGGGGTGTCACCCTCATTTGTGGTGAAGAAGTGATCCCCAGGTCCGTGTGAATGGTGTATGAATGTACAGTGACATAATTGGAGCCGTGGCATGGCGTTGCTGCTCACAAGTCCTGCATGGTGGACTGGTGCCAATCCAATGTGATGAGGATGTGATGTATCTGTGCTAGGGACCACAGTGGTGTGCATGCATTCTCATTGTGCCATGATTAATGTGTGTGTTTAACGTGCAAAGATGCCTAATGTGAGCTGGCTCCTGGCTGCTCTTCCCTCAGACGGGGTAGCCTTGGTTAGGGGGGTTCCGTATAGGAGTCATTAGATGGGGTCCTAGTGCATATGCAGAGTCACCCTGAAGGGATAAGACAGGAGGATGTTAGTAGTGCATGTGCCCCTTGTGATGTCAGCATCATGGGGGGGGACAGTCATGCCTGCCACCCATGTCACTCACCAACCAGCCAGCTGTCCCCATACATGTTCTGTTCAAAATCTGTGGGGATGGGGCTATGATTGTATATGTAGCTGTCATGGGTGTCATGGGTGGTGTCATGTGTTGGGCTCCTGCAGGGTTGTGGTTAATTCCAGGATGGCATGAGGGGTGAATCTGAAGATGCGAGACACCTCAGAATCACTCATGTATTGATGTATATATGTATGTATATTTTTTGTAAAAAATTTTCTTAAAGCAAAGAAATTTTTTTTGTAAAAAAAAAAAAAAAAAAATCCTCTCCCGTGCCCTCCTCCGTGCCCTCCTCCTTCTTTGCTCATCTAAAGTCAGTAGTATAGCTATGAGCATGGATGCCACTGGCATGTTGGCATACAGATTGTTGTGCAACACATGTGACTGCTCAGCTCCTCACTAACAGTGTTGCTTTCTCTGCCATGTAGACGAATTGTCTAATTTTATACCACCTTTTATATGGTCTAATTTTAGACAGGCCGTGCAGCTGTTGCACACAGCGCGTAGCCTGCGCTGCACCAACGTTCTTTTGTGGATCCCCGTAACTCCCTCATTAGCATATTTGAATAGCAAATCAATGGTGTGTCTAGCGCAGTTTTGCGCGGACGGATGCGCCTGTCTATCGAAATTACGCTGGACAAAAAAAAAGTAGATTTCTTGCGTATCTCGTTTTGGGGATGCGGAGTATCGAAACGCATGTGCAAATTTAGACTTACGCCGCGCATCTCCTATTACGCCGGCGTAATCGCTCTGTGAATCTGGCCCATTGTTTTTATTTACTTAGACTTTGCTACTTGTCTGGTGGAAATTTTACAGAAAAAAACTAGTGCAATATTAATCCAGTAATTACCATTGTTTTTCCATTGTCAGACTGAAATTGCAGGTTGACATCTCACTATTTCCAGCATCAAAGTACGTAGCATGGAAAATAACAATTTTTAATGCACTCAGGTACATTCAGCCAGGCTCGGCTTTACTCGTGGTCACGCTCCTAGCCTCTATGCGTGAGAAGCCGAGCGTACTGCGCTCGGTATATGGCGGCGGCGGTGTTCAAACTAAGCGCGGGAAGCGGGGATTCGACTCGGAGACAGTGCGGGAGAAGCGAGGAGGACACCACCGAGGCTGCAGACGGACGCCGGACTGGACAAGGCCACTGATGGATGCCGGGCAAGACACAGACGAGGGGCATCTAAACTGTAGGTATATTCTTTTTTTTTTTTAAGGATTTTCTCTTCTATGTTGGGGGTGCGTGCTATACACGGGTACGCGCAATACCCCGATAAATACGGTACTTGATGAAAGCCTGCTCCAGAGTACTCTAGACCTCATATGTGGCAAAGGTTCATATTCCAACGGGACAACGACCCTAAGCACACAGCCAAGATAACAAAGGAGTGGCTATGGGAAAACGCTGACTGTCCTTGAGTTGCCCAGCCAGAGCCCAGACTTGAAACTGATTGAATATCTCTGGAGATTTCTGAAAATGGCTGTGCACTGACACTCCCCATCCAACCTGATGGAGCTTGACAGGTCCTGCAAAGAAGAGTGTGAGAAACTGCCCAAAAATAGGTGTGCCAAGCTTGTAGCATCATACTCCAAAAAGACTGTAATTGGTGCCAAAGGTGCTTCAACAAAGTACACAACACATCGAAGGCTATGAAGACTAATGCCCCTTACACACGATCAGAATTTCCGATGGAAAATGTCAGATGGAGTTTTTCCATCAGAGTTTAGATATAGAACATGTTCTATTTTTTTTCGATGGAATTCTGTCGGAATTCCGATGTGATTTGGCCGGGCAAAAGCCAGATCGTGTGTATGCGGCAATTGGGCACATGCGATTTTTTTTTTTTTTTTTTATACATTTGCAAACATTTCAAATTTATTAATTTTTTATTTATTTCACATTGTCATTAGGGGGTATTGTTTGTAGAATTTTGGCGAAAATAATACATTTTTTACCTTTTTTTATGAAAAAGACTGTAACATAACAAATTTTGGAAAAGTGAAGAACTGTAAATACTTTCTGGATGCACTGTAAATCAATAATAAGCAGTTATCTTAAATCACATGTTTGTTTTGTAATTTAAGGTAGAACTTTTTTTTTCATTTTGGACATTTGGAGTAAAGGATGGTTATAACCCCATCTGCCTCCCATTGAGGAGATTGTTCTTTACTTCCTGTCTCGGCCAAAACAGGAAGTAAGTTGAAATCCCTCCAAACTTACCAGAACTAGTGTCCCCCACTGAACATTTCCCCTCAATTCCTGTTATTTTGACAACCCAAAATGTGGGATTTTCTGTCACTTTTACTAATAACAGTAAACCGGATAAATAGAGAGGGTCACTCGCCCTAACGGCACAGGTAGCTAGAAAAACCTGACAGGAGTTTTAATCCATTTCCACTTGATCCAAAACAACAATTTATTTAAACACAGGTGTAACATATTACAAAGTTGAATTTATTTTTTAAGCATATAAAAATAGTATTTTCATATTTGGTAGCCTTTATCCTTAGTAAAGTACATTAGAAAAATCTTAATCTTGCCACTTTTGTAATATTCCAGAAAATGTTTCCAAGACCCTTGTAACTTACAAATGAGCCAAGTTCAATTAATGTCAACACCCAAATTTGAGTACACGTGCCTCTTTCTTGTCCTGGTCTATCTTCACATTGCAAGTGAACTGTGACCCAGCTCCTGCCAACAATGCTCCTGTCTTTCTTCCAATGGTTTGGCAGCATGCAGTGTGCTGGATAATTTGGCTTGTACATCCAAGGCTTGGCATTGCTCCTTTAACTAAATTAAAAGACCTAGCAACGCAGCCTCAGGAAAGCTTAGGGCCTTTATAATGGAGTCGTTTGCAAAATTCTGCTTCATTGTATGGCTTCCATGGCTTTCTTTTGATGCATATGTGAATGTAGTCAGATTAAAGTATGTATGTTAACCAAGTTTACTATATAGAACACTTGATCATATCCCCCCTTAATCTCCTCCTCTCTAGAGAACAAATTAAATTCCTCTAATCTTTCCTCATAGCTGAGCTCCTCCATGCCTCTTATAAGTTTGGTTGCCCTTCTCTGCATTGTCTCAAATTTTTTTCACCCTTTGTGTGAATTGGTGCCCAAAACGTAACCGTTTTTCACGATGAGAAAACTGCCATTTTTTTATATTGGTTGTGAAAACTGGTCGTGCGTATGCTTCCTAGCAGTTTTCTCAATGAAAAAACTGCCCACAAAAATTTGAAACCAACTCCTTTTTTTTCTCGTCGTGTTTTCCGTCAGTATTTTTCTCAATAAAAACGGTTGTGTGTATGCTTTTCCGAGGGGAAAAAATGTGCATGCTCAGATACAAGTATGCAGCCCAAAGGGTGGCGCCATTAAAAGGAACTTCTCCTTTATAGTCCCGTTGTACGGGTTTCTACATCACCGTGCTTTGGTCGGATGTTTTTTTGCTTAAACCTGTGTATGTAAGTCAGGCTGGAGAGGAATCACGGCCGGAAAAACTTTTTTTTTTTTCCTGCCGAGAAAAATGGTTGTGTGTACGAGGCATTACTAATGATTTGTACAGGGGGGATATTATCTCTCTTTCTCTGGAGTCCATACCTCTCATTACAAGAAAGGATTTTGCTTGCTTTGGAAACCGCAGCTTGGCATTGCATGCCATTATTGAGCTTATGATCTACCAAAACCCCCGGATCCTTCTTTACTATGAATGTTGTACTCCCCCTAGTATGTATGATGCATGCGTATTCTTGGCCCCACAAGAGCATAACTTTACATTTATCAACATTAAACCCCTTTTGCCACATAGTTCTATAAATTTTAGAAAACATTAACTTGATCAGTTTTACTCTGATCCAAGGATCATCTGTCAGGGTTGTAAGAAAAATGTTTTTAACTTTTTTTTTTTAGATTGAACATTGCATTGCATGGTTTTGAGAGTTCTTTTTAGCTTTAAAGAAAACGTATTTATTAGCAGGTGTGATTAATATGAAGGTGTGGAACAATGTTATGTTTACTGCTAGGTAGTATGAAATACATATTCTAATCACTGCAATATGCCGAAAACATGACCTGAGGGTGATCCAAAATATCTGTACCTTTTTAGATCAGGGGAAGGTGATACAGATATATAGCAATAATGATAATCTGATCATCTGTGCAGAATAAACTGTTTCAGTATATGTTTTCATACTTATTTTTAGAACAAAAAAATAGGAAATATGGTGATTATTTTTCTTTAGACAGAGTTTGTTTGCTACCTGCTTGCCAAGTTGTCACTTACTAATTACTTTGTTTAGACTGCATAACATATGTCAGTATTTGGGTATGATTACATATTAAATGTTTGGCAAAAGCAATGTTGTATTTTATAGTTTTAAATGCCTTAAAGCAAATTTGAAAGCAGATATATATATATATATATATATATATATATATATATATATATATATATATATATATATATATATATATATCAATTAAAATAAAAATAAAAAATCAGCACATGGGATAGTACTTTCAATGCAACGTGTTCCTTGTGCTGCTGGCTCCAGCATTTTCCTACTTCCATTTCCCCATCACTGTAATATTCCAGTGCAGTGGGGATTAATGCACTCAAGAGTGTCCACTATGCCCGCTCTTTCCATCCACCTCCTCAATCCATGGAAGCTGTACTACTAATAATAATCTATGAATGGAAGATGGGCAGATGAGTAAAAGATCCAATTCTATTTGTTGCCTTTCTTTCATTGAAACTACAGTACAGCTTCCATGAATGAAGGTGGGCAGAAAGGGCCGGCATAGCGAGGCACTCTTGATGAGTGCATATGACAAGTTTGTTGCCTCTGTTAACCCCCACCGAAAGCTTATGGCAGCGTGATTGGGTGGGAAGGAGGAATTTTTTAACTAAAGGAGTCAGCAACACAGGTGTCATGGATTGCTTTGGGGGGTACATCCTGTCTGCTTCTTTTTTTATTATTCTTAAATTTAGGCTTTAAACATGGTGCAGGTACAAACTAATAACTGTTGGGGTGCCAGAAATAGATTGTGCTCCTCATTTCCTCTTGACATAGCAGTCGTGGTGGGATTAATTATCAACTCCAGACTCAACTATCCAAATGCTATTTATCTTGGACTCCCAAAGTACCAAATCACTCGTCTGCAAGTTGTTCAAAATATGACTGCTCGACTGGTAACTGGGAAAAAAACATGGGAATCGATCTCACCTTCACTGAGATCCCTTCATTGGTTGCCAATAAAAGACAGAATCACTTTCAAGGCACTCTGTCTGACGCATAAGTGCGTTCAAGGAAATGCCCCCCAATATCTAATGTGAAAAATTGGAAGCCCACAACCCCAATCGCGTTCTGCGAACCACCAACCAAAATCTACTCCAGATACCCAAAGCCAGATACAAGTCTGAAGGAGAGCGAAGATTTGCAGTCCAAAGACCAAGACTATGGAACGCTCTACCAACCAGCATCCGATTTGGAGCCGAATTACCTGGCCTTCAGAAAAAAAATAACCCATCTTTTCTGAGGTAAAAAGGTTCAGTTAGGGAATGGATACTAAGCGCCCAGAGGCGATTCAGTTCGCAGGGTTGCGCTATATAAGTTTCTCACTCACTCACATGACAAGTGTTCATTGTTTGGGTTTAAATACATTTTAAGGCAATATCCTTTTCTTAACGAGGAAAACTCCCATGATGCAATAGGAGACATCCTTAAAGGGGTTGTAATGTATTTTTTATAAATATCTTCCTTTACCTTAGTGCAGACCTCCTTCACTTACCTCATCCTTTGATCTTGCTTTTAAATGTCCCTTTTTCTTCTGAGAAATCCTCACTTCCTGTTCTTTTGTCTGTAACTCCACACAGTAATGCAAGGCTTTCTCCCTGGTGTGGAGTGTCGTGCTCGCCCCCTTCCTTGGACTACAGGAGAGTCAGGATGCTCTCTACGTTGCAGATAGAGAAAGGAGCTGTGTGTTAGTTGGCATCCTGACTCTCCTGTAGTCCAAGGGCTCGAGCACAATACTCCACACCAGGGAGAAAGCCTCGCATTACTGTGTGGATTTACAGACAGAAGAACAGGAAGTGAGGATTTTCCAGAAGAAATAAGGATTTTAAAAGCAAAATCAAAGGATGAGGTAAGGGAAGGAGGACTGCACTAAGGTAAAGGAAGCTATTTAGTAAAACAAAATTGTACATTTACAACCCCTTTAACGTTTCCCTGTAGATCTGGACTCCCAGCATGATGCAGTCAAAGGGTTGGCATGGACACAGAGGGGTTTATGCATGGAAAATGTTCTTCTTGACCAAAACAATAAAAATACACATTGCCTTGTAGAAATATCTATTGAAAAAGTGGTTGTTATGTAAATCATTTTTTGATGGCACACTTGTCATATATCAGCCCCAGTGTCTATAAGAGAATTGATATTTTTGCATATTTACAATTACCTTTGTGATTTTTAAATTCGATTGACCTTCAGCTTAAATGAATAGCCAAAACTTTAAATTTGGATACAGCAATGAAATACGAGAGCTCCTGACAAGTCGCCAATGCTTTTTTCTGTCCCTTTTGGGGAATTTCACCATTTCTGTTTGTGCGGATGGTCATTGTCACTGAGATAGAAAGCCAAGAATAGTCTAACATTTGATAGTTTTATCCAGAACAAGAAGGGAAGGTAAACATTCCAGTGGGAGCATTTGTTCCCGGGGATAACTGTCTGTGAGCGAAATTCACTTCTCTTTATTGAGATTTCTTCTAGATTCCTGTTGCATCTGCAGAACAGTAGTTGAAGGGAATCTCCCCAATGGGACACAAGCGACAAAAAATCATAGGCAGGGCTTTTAACCATTCTGTACTGTATCCATAACTAAAATGAAAACTTAACTGTACACTTTCATTTTCTAGTATCCACTTTTTAAGGGCATAATATAGTGGTTATGTATATAGTCACTATCATTTTACAATCTGGCTTAAATATTTTTTAATAAGACTATTTTATGCATTTTCATATGGCTTAATTGCTTGGGCTGAGTTGTAAATGCAAGTCAGAGCTTGTCCCTTTATCTGTAAGCTATATATTTGAGGTTTGAATTGGCGACAATGTGCCTAAATGGGAAGTACTTGTGATTTTTTTTTTCTCTTTAGCTAGCTCAAAGTACTTTAGGAATCATTTATTATGTATTAACCCTTTGGCTGCCAGGTCCAAAGTCAAACGTGCCTGACAGTGGGGGTTGTAAACCCATTCCTAGAGGCTGCATCCACCGGGAGTGTGTATTTCACAAGCTGACTTTTGGCTGTCAGATGGAAGCAGAAGGTGCCTCCTCAGCCAATGGATTGCTTCCAAACCTCCCTCCCCCCACCACTCTGCTTGCCCATCTTCAGACCCAAGACCAGCATGAGAGGCGCCGCTAAGCAGCGGGGAGGGAGCTGAGCAAACATGCTACGGCCCCCCTCCTTCTTCCTGCTGACCCAGAAGCGACACTTATGATAGATCCCCCCTCTTACTTTCCCTAAGGCACAGGGGAAACATCCAAGGTTTTTTAGAATCATTATATGGGGGACTTTTGTTCCCTCTCTGATGGGGAAAAAAAGTTAAATTTTATTCCAACTTTTGTATTTTTTAACTTCTCCTACCCCTCCAAAAAAATAACTTTTTTTTGGAGGTTTTTCCACATACACATACAAACATAAGGCGCATGCACCAGGGCATCTACACATAACGTCATTGCAATATACATGGTACATATTGTTGGCGTGAGAGCAATATTTCTAGCACCCGACCACCTCCGTAACATTAAGATGATTACCTGTAGATTTCTTTTAAAGTGTTGTTTATGGAAAAGATAGGGTAATATGTGTCGCCATTTCACGTAGGCATGCAAACAAATCTAAAGTTTAAGATATTGGGTATCTATTTACTTGGTGCAAACTCCTCTTTTATATTTTACTAGGGCTGTGCAAATTAACTTTTAATTAATCGATTAATCTTTAATTTTTTTGATCGATCAAAATCTTTTTGAACGGTTAAGATTCTTTTGATCGGTACTCACCTCTCCGCCGGCTTCTGGGCCTTCAGGGAGTTCCGTCGGAGATCCGGTAACATCATGGACACCGGCGGGGCTTGCCGTGTCCATCTGAAGGGCTCCTTTGCTGTGCCTTCATATCTGCATGCCGGAGGGACCTTCCTTTTTGCCACACACAAGGGCTGTTACACTTCCCTCTATCACTTACCTCTATCAACCTGGGATTCTACAGCCATCCACTGGGAGTTGTGATAGTTCCCTTCACGGGACATCTACATGCCGACGTACTGATGATAAACCCCTCCTCATCTGGATTCAGCAGTGGTATCGTTCACATTTTTATACCAGTATCATCAGAGCTTTTTTTCTCAGAAAATAGGTGCAGGAACTCAACCACGACCCGTTCAGATTTTACAAACAGTAGAAGGGTCTTAAAGGGGCATTAAATACCAGAATTGCATTACATACAGTGTGCAGAGTTCAGGGGGTTACAAAGCAGTCACTTGTAAACACAAAAACCAGACTTCTGTGTTCACAAGTGATTGTGGTGAGCAGGCACCAAAGGGTCTGAGCCAAAGGTGGTGGAACTGAGTTCCACCAAGTTCCCCCAGAAAAAAAGCCCTGAGTATCATACTTAGCAAAAGCAGTGATAAAAACATGTAGCTATCGCTTTTACAGTTCACCATTTTTACAGTTCACATAGCTACATCGATTTTATCTCCAGTGCAATATTTATTTTGTTACCTACTTGAAGACTATACAAGTTTTAATGTTATTCCCATTGAGCGCTGCCTTTGTGTGTTTTTTGTATCCTGCAATCAATGTTTCCAGTGGTTGGTAGCTGCACTGGGAATCGGCCTGCAAGGAGATCGGCTAAAAGTAGTTGGATCTGTATGTGCGTTATAATTGAAATTAGTCGATTAATCGATTAAAAATAAAAACGATTAATCGAACACAACATTTTTGATCAGTAACAGCCCTATATTTTACCAAAAATTGGGTAATTTATTGCATTTGTGTGCCTTAAAGTGGTTCTAAAGGCTGAGCAGCAGGGGGAGTCAATCACAGGTAGTGAACCAATGAGGGGGAGAGAGAGGGGCAGGGCAAAGCCTTGGCACTGTGTGTAAATGGACACCTCCCTGGTTGCCCCCCATTGAAGCTGCTTTCTGTTGGAGAACTTGACAGGAGGGAGGGGCCAGGAGTGCCAGTGGGGGACCTGAGAAGAGGAGGATCAGGGCTGCTCTGTGCAAAACAAATTACACAGAGCAGGTAAATATTAAATGCATGTTTTTTTGTTTGTTTTTTTACTATAGCCTTTAATATCACTTTAACCTAAAGTGATTGTAAAGTCAGAAGTTTAAAAAAAAACCTGTGTGCAGCAGCTGCCCTCCAGCACCCCCTAGTATTTATTTGAGCCCAATCTTCCTCCAGCGATGTTCACAAGTTCCTCGGCCATCTTGGACTCTCCTCCTGATTGTCTGAGACACAGCAGTTAGCCAATCAGGAGAGAGAGGGGTCGGGGCATAAACAGGGCTCACTGTGGGGGAACTCGATAGGAGGGAGGGACCCGGAAGAGGAGGATCTGTGCAAAACCATTACACAGAGGAGTTAAGTCTAACATGTTTGTTAATTTAAGAGAAGAAAAACTAGACTTTACAATCACTTTAAGTGATTTTTAATGACATTTTCTTTACAGTGATATCGTGTACCACAAACAAAATTTCTTACTACCACTATTTTATTGTCTAGGCTGTATGCGCAATCTTCAGGCCTAAATTATTATTATTTTTTTTAAACGTGTGCAAAAAAAAATCAAAAACGGCATGGAAAGGGTTTTATGTGCGGTTTCTACATGGGTGATCTCTAAAAGCAATAGGCCTGGGTTTTAGGCTTTGTTCGCACCTAGGCATTTTGTTTTCAGGCAGAAAGTCACAAGATTTTACTGTGATTTTTGCCACTACAGGTCAAAAGGTCACCAATGTAAAAAGCAGAAAACGCCCGTAATCTGCCAAAAAAAGAAGCTGCTGTACTTGAATTTTAGGCGTTTTGCTTCAGATGACAAAATGCTCAGATGTGAACCGGGACTTTTGAAATTAATGGGATTTGTCTTGTGCCTTTAGAGCTGAGGCTTACAGCGGAAAAATGGCCAAAAATGCCTAGGTGCGAACAGAGCCTTAAGATTATAAATTGGGCCCCCCTTGCTTGGGAATAGGAGAATGTGATGTAGGGGCATTACTACTGAGTCCCACTTCACTTACTACTGACCGTAGTACTCTGCATCACTTACTACTAACCTCTCAACCCTGTGTAACAGAGTATAGATTTTAGGGGACAGTAGTAGGTGGTGCCGAGTTTAGGGGTTAAAAGTAAATGGCACATAATTCAGAGGTCATTACCCCTCCCGTATCACTGTTCTCCATCTCCCAGAACTCCTCGCAATACTGAGTACTGCAGTTCTGGTTCTCCTCTTCCCTGTTCTAATAGGCAGGACTAAATTAAAACCCATCGCAGTCCTGCTATGGCGCCCCCACCTTGTGTTTCAGCCTTCAGCACCTGCCCCTTTCCCATCAAAAAACATTTGGATCTTAAACCTGCTGCACCCACCTGTGACTCCCCCCCCCCCCCCCTTGGGGCTCATGTGCCCAACATACATTGCACCAATGGAGGGCACTCCACTTTTGTAAAATAGAGATTGCGTCTGTTTGTTTCTGTGTATTGCTGTATATGAGTGTGATATTTCTCAATTTCACTCTTAGGAAGCCGATACAGATGACAACCAAGGTACTCTTGGCTTTGATGAGTTCTGTGCATTCTATAAGATGATGTCCACAAGGAGGGATCTGTACCTGCTGATGTTAACGTACAGTAACCACAAGGACCATTTGGATTCTGATGATCTGAAGCGCTTCCTTGAAACTGAGCAAAAGGTAAAACGCCTGTATTTTTATGTATATGGCCATTGCTAAAACTTTACAGCAGATCACAATTGTTAAGATTTGTGCAATATCTGTTGGGTTTGGCAATAACTCTTACAGTGTAAGTTCTTTCCAAATTAATTTATTTTCAGTGAGCTAGACCCTCATAAATCTAAGGAGATTGTACAATCAGATTTTTTTTTTCAAATAACGTTTTTTTATTAGTTGTCCCAAAAAGATTAACATTGCACAAATACATATAATGTTAGAAAAAGCGAATGCAGGGATAAAACAATTCTCTTTGGATTCGCATTACGATCAGATTTTAATGTTTGTGGCTAGCTTTATAGACCAAGGCACCCCATAGCATAATCCAAAATAAAAAGATGGTACGTGTAACATGCTGTCAGAGATTATGGCTATGATTCCTGGACACTGCCATTCATAGGTAATTGTATTTGGCCCCTCTTAAAAAGCTCTACGTAAATTCTATAGATGCAAACCACTGTAATTTTAAAGATATGTTACTATGTATTAGAAAAATGAATATCAATTTTCCTAACAGAAAGGAATATGTTTTTATCAACATAAGAAATTGAATTCTATTGTGGGACATAATAACATGGATTCTATCACAGAGACTGTTAGATTTTTGTCGGATGATTGTAATTGCCTTTTTCCTTTCTCTCTGTAATTCACCATGACTAATGTTCTCAACGCAACCTGTCTTATTGAAGTTGACATTTCATGTTGGGAAATTTAAACCTCATCTTTTCTATAGATGAAATTCTTTTTACAAAAATAAATCTTGTTACTGTAATATTTGTATAAACAATAAATATATATTTAAAGCAGACCTTCAGTCATTTTTTCCAACTTTCCATCTGTTAAATCCTCTTTCCTTGTTGATTTAACTTTGGATAGTAAAACATATTTTTTTTTCTGCCAGTAAATACCTTATACAGCCCACTTCCTGTTTCTTGTCTGGTCATTGGCCTAGGCTTGGCACTCTTGTGATAGTTTGCCTGGAAGAGAGGGGGGATGAGTCGTAAGAGGAACAATAAGAGCTGCAGAGCTTGAGGTGTGCCTCTGTGTAAATCCAGGGCATGATCAGGCAGCAGCTTCAGCTGCCCACGGTTAAAATGGATGCAGCCAGACTTAGTGGAGGAAGCATTCTGCAGCATATTTGGCAAGTACAGAATCACAGTATAGCTAAAATGTGTAGTGGTTGGAGGGAATCTAAAGTTAATTAGGTTGTTTCAAAAACAAATAAGCATATATAGTTCAATATATTCTAGGGTGACCAGACTTCCCCAGTTTAGGGGGCAGTCCCCTGATTGAGGACACTGTTCCCGGACCAAGTCTGTCCCTGGTTGTGTCCCCAGATTGGATTTAATAGGGGGCAGGGGCAATTTCAAAGACAGTCAGTGCCAAAATTTAAAAACAAAAAAAATAATTACACACCCCTGCTCAGCCATGCCTACTAGCATAGGGGGGTTGTATTTTTCCCATTATCTGTGCCCCTTTCTGATGATTATGTGCTGGTCGGAGCGGAAGGAATATTTCTTCAGTTTCGGGCGCATGCCCATTCAGCTCCTCTCACATGTTCTTCTGCCTTGGCTCAAATCCTGCCTATCTCCTTGCCTTCCCTGGTAGAGTTATATTTCTCCGCTTCCCATTCAGCAGTAGCCGGGGCCCGAAGAGTAAGACTTGAGAGGCTGTGAGGTGGGCGGCGACGGGCAGAGAGTCCGCTGATTGCTGCCATTACTAGTAAAGAAAAAATATGTCCCCGGATTTCATTTTAAAAATCTGGTCACCTTAATATATTCCCCTTTTGTAACTTGCTACCCCAGTTCTCCATCCTGTAATGTTGGGCATAGGCCTTGCTGCAGTTGAAATTGTTCTACTGATTTTTAAGGGAGAGGTTCCTCCGTTACTTTAATTAAATCTTAATTTTCATTTTTATAGGAAATACTGTTCTTCCTACTTATCTGTAGACACTAGCAAACTGTACAAAGGCTCACCAAAAGTAAAACTCCACCTGCAGTTATACATTATGAACCTCATTTCCATAGCAGACCTTGTTCAATAAAAAATGTGTTGACTCAAAGAATTAAAGTGTTTACAGCCAAAACAGACAACCGGGGGAAAGAAAACTGACAGGGGTTCTAACCCCTTGCTATTCTATTCAAACATTAAAAGAAAGTGACAGCAAGGGATACACTTGAACTTTTGGCCCCACATCGGGAGACACAGTGCATACCATCAATTATACAACAAGCTGCTTATAATTTTACTTGAGACAGTGCGGGGTGAGCCCCTTACAAGGAGGCAAGGTAAAGAGTATTCTAGAAATCTAAGATGGGAAGGTTATTTTTAAAAGCATGAAACATATTCTAGTCGAGAAGAAAAATGGAGGTAAGTGCACTTAAAAAAAAAAAAAAGCTACATATCATTCCTTCAATGCAAAGCTTGTCGGAAAAAAAGATCTTGCTTAAACAAAGGGTGAGAGCATGTTCTTACAAAATTTGGGCTACTCAGTGTAGCTCCCTGTAGTTTAGGCAGGGAGCTCCTCACAAATGTAATTGCCATGAGTAGTCATCCTGGTTGCTTGATAGAGATCTATTGATTTCTCCCGAAGTGGTGCCTATATATTTAGGTGGAATCGGGTGATCTGTGTTCTGTGCCACCTGGACTGCTGTCTGGTTGGATGTGTGTCGTTTGCCCCGAGATGGGTTTATACCAGGGGCGTCTGGCTGCTATTTCATGTGAAGGCTTATCCAGAAGCACGAGAGCAGCGCTTGGTTGGGCTTGAGGCTTGCAGTTCAATCAAAGCGTCAGTTCTGCCAGCGGGAGATCCGGTTGTCAGAGGTGGAAGGGAAGCTGTCGCCACTAAAGTACCAACCACCTTATTACCAGGGACCACAGTGAGTAACTGAAGCAAGTACCGAAGACACATTCTCACTGAACAGGCATGGTGGAGAATCGGGGAAACTTTAGGTGGTGATCACATCAGGGACCCAGCCAGCGGAGGTGATGCTTGCAGAGCAGCCTTGTGTGTCAAGCCAGGGACCAAGCAGGCCTGCAGGGTTGAAGCTTGAGAAGTAAAGTGGGACCTTGGATTACAAGCATAATACGTTCCAGGAGAACCTAAGTACTCACATATCAAAGCGAGTTTCCCTATTGATGTCAATGGAAACGAAAATAATTTGTTCCGCGTTGACTTGAATGGCATGCAATACCGCATGCGAGGTGAGGGGGCGCCGGGGGGACCCGGAAAAGTCCAGAGGAAACCTCGGCAAACCTAGACCGGTTTTCCCGTCGGAATAAACTCTGACTGTTTTTCCAACGGAATTCCGCTCAAGCTGTCTTGCATACACACAACCACACCAAATTCCAATCATCAAGAGCAAAGTGATCTACAACACTACGACGAGAAAAATTAAGTTCAATGCTTCCGAGCATGCGTCGACTTCATTTTGAGCATGCATGGTTTTTAGTCCGTCCGGAGTTGTATCCAGACGAACGGAAATTCATTTTTTTCATCTGAAAAATTGAGAACATGTTCTATGTAATTCCGTCGGAATTTCCGATGAAAAGCTTCTGTCTGACTTTTTCCGTCTGAAATTCCGCTCGTGTGTACAAGGCATTAGTTCACAAGATTTGCCGAGGTGTCTTCAGGCTTTTCCGTGCATTTCCGAATGGCACCGATCGGCTCTGGCGCCCCCCACTTCAGGCCAAACGCGGTACTGCACACAGCTTTGGCCTGAATCGTGCTAGTTTTGCGAGACAAACCAAATTACGTTTTTTTCTTTTTTTAAATACAGTGGTTGTATTGCGAAACGCTCATTATCTGCGTTGCACACAATTCAAGGTTCCACTGTATCTCTGTAGTGCCTGACTAGGGACCCAGCAGAGCGTGTGGGTGACGCTTGAGGAAGATACTATCGTAAAGGATATCGTAGAGGATAGAGTATAGGATAGAGTAACTACAAATCCCAGCAATAGTACATTATATACAACGCAATGCAGAATACCAGCAGCTATAGAGGAACAACAAATACCAGCACCCATAAATGCGGCCTTACCAGCACCCATAAATGCGGCCTTACCAGCACCCATGAATGCGGCCTTACCAGCACCCATGAATGCGGCCTTACCAGCACCCATGAATGCGGCCTTACCAGCACCCATGAATGCGGCCTTACCAGCACCCATAAATGCAGCCTTACCAACACCCATAAATGCGGCCTTATCAGCACCCATAAATGCGGTAACATCAGCACCCATAAATGCAGTAATATCAGCACCCATAAATGCGGCCTTAAACCACAACGATAAATGCGGCCTTACCCACACCCATAATTGCAGTAATATCAGCGCACACAAATGCGGCCTTACCAGCACCCATAAATGTGGTAACGGCACCCATAAATGCAGTAATATCAGCACCCATAAATGCAGAGGAATCATGCGGTGTATGGGCACAACACTGGGCAGAAAAGCAGAGTGGAAAGGAACATCAGACAGTGACTGCACGCAGTGGTACACATACAGGTCACACTCACTGGCAGTGGCACTGTGATTATTTAATCCATGTTGAGCATGTACTATACATTTTGGCTGCTTGGCACTGTCTGGCAGTTGGAACCTGGCACACATGATACAATGTAACAACAACATACATATGATGATACACGTACCTGGCCTCACCTGCTGCTGCAGTGTGTGCTGCTGTCTGGGCCTGGCTTTGGGGTTCCGGTTACACTATTTGCAATTTTGCAAAGTCTTCTCTCTGTCCAGGTTGTCCTCCACAGAAGCCTCACGTCATGGGTGACGTCACTCACCGACTCGCTCGGGGAAGAGATGAATGCGTGCAAAGGAGGGTAAGCGGAGCTTTAGGCTCCGCCTACGCTAGCTGGTTAGACAAATTAAGCTTTTCTGGCCAGGCGGTCACACTTTTTTTGCCAGAAACAGACACAGCTGAGCTCATTTTATTGAAGAGTTAAGACGTGCCGTGACGCCGCCGTGGCCTGGTGGGAGGAGGGGTCGCAATATTTTTTAAAAGCAGGGAGCTTTTTTCTTTTGTCGCCCCCCCCCCCTCCCCCCCATAGCGCCAATGGCACTTCCCATGGCTAAATGCCATGTAGATAGATGTACACAGACACACTTTCACTACTGCAGCAGTGAAAAAAAAAAGTCTCGGTCAGTTTTCTGCCGGCTCTGGTGCTGTAAGGCAAGTGCCCATGTTGCCTTGCGCCAGCGCCGGCCTTGCATGGGATACAGCCTAAGTGCCCAAGTCCTCCAGTCTTGTTTGTAATATAGTGCCCTAGTCTGTCTTAGTTATGTCACCCTTGTAGCCCAGGTGTCTGCATGCCACTTATATTAACAGTATATATATTCTTGATGGGTACGTACTGTATGCTTAAGATAATTTCAGGGGAGTTTTTGATCTTGGCAGAGGTTCAGTATTTAGTGGATACATTACAGCTCACTGATTGACTTAATTATTGCCTAGATTGCTATCTGCATTACAAACATTGTGTTTTATGACATTCATATACAAGAGATTTGAAATATTATTTTGAAACCAAGATACAGATTAAAAATGTAAGAGGGATAAAGTAATCCGACCCATTCAAAAAAGCACTATGACATTTTTGAAAAAAGGTACAGCGATTTGATGTGCTGATTTTCACACTTGCACTTTAATCTGGAATAGCAGCACTAAAGAATTCCCAGAATTCAACTGGAAAGGAGAAAGCCATTCATCATTAGGGAAATCTATTGAAAAATGAGGACAGAAACCAGGCAGGATGACACTGTAGATGATTGGGTTTGAGATTTGGGAGATGGCTATAGACAACGCTCCCTTAATCAAAGTAATTGAAGCATGTCAATCTTTGCATAACGATGTTGCAGAAGGGAATCGTTAAACTTTTTTTTTTTCTAAGCAGGTCTGGCTGCTGTTTAATTGTAGGATGTTGCACTATAAGTTGGTTATTGCTTATACTGTGAATATTTATGTGAAAAGCAGGAATATTTCCGCATATGGTACCTTTTTTTTGCTTTAAACTGATGACGAAAATGTTAATATACATTATTTTGATCACTGATAAAATAAGATTTCAGTTTTGGGTAATGAGTTAAATTGCACAATTTTGGGAGTGGTAAGGAAGTGGGTTAGGTCCAGTGTGGGGTTGCTTTTCATGTTTGAGGAAAATGCTACATTTGTCCTAGAGCCCAGAGATTTTGTTTGCTTGAAGCTGCCAGATGCACACATAATTACAGCATTGGATCACTAAAGTTGGCAAAAATTACAATTGTAGGGGACTTGGTAATTAAAAAGGTTTTCCCTTAATATTTGAAGCAGACCCTTTACAGACATACAGGCCAGATGACCAGGAAGGGGGGGGCAATGAGCAAAGTCTTCTTTTGCATTTCCAAGCTATCCCAATGCTGAGAGACACAGGCTTCATCCCCACCTCTTTTTCCCAAGGAGGTGGGTGTAATAGGGAGTTATGGTGGAATCTGGGTGATACTTTTTATAGTAAAGGGGTGACCAGAAATCGAATCCCACCCTATCTGTACACACTGCCAAAGGAGAGATCTCCAGCTGCAATAATTCAAATTTGTTGTGGAGAATTCTGGTGGATGTCATTGACCAATTTGGTCAGTGATGTCGCACATTATCCCCCTGTGGTATAACAGCAGCCATGAATCTGGTTGTACCAAGTGAGACCGGAATAGAAAAATCTCCCTAAAAAATAATATATGAACAATAAAAACAAAACCCCCACTTTACTTGAAAAAGTGTATTGTGGTTTGTGGCCCAATTGGAGAGATTACTTACCGATTTCCTATTCTTGTGACCAAACAGTAAGTTAGAGGAACTCTGCACATTCAGCAGACAATAAAAAGAGATTATAATCTTTTTCCATTGAAAATAAAAGGCTTTGGTTGGCCTTTAAATTGTCCTTTGACTCCATGTTTGCCTTGCAGGGGAAGGAGAGACAGCATTTGACTAAATACAATATTTGCACATCAGGATTTGAGCTAAGCTCTGGATACATTAGGAAGGCATAAACAGCACCCCCTGTTTGTAGTCTCTGAGATTTTAGAACCAACGTAATTTTCTGGGTGCTACAACCTGCCTAGATTCACCACCATCTGATAAATTATTGTAGGGTGGAATGACCTTTTAGATGCAGCAGTAGGGTTTCATCATTGTAAATTGCGCAGAGTTCTGCTTTAAGTCATTACTAGCACATTAAAGGATTGTTCTACACAAAACTGACATCTTGCGTATGGGTGGAGCTTAGTGGGTTGAGTCAGTGTCTGGCTTCTTGTATGTCTTTGGTAATCCCAATTAGGGATGAGCTTCACGTTCGAAACGAAAGTATGTTTGACTTGAACATTGTCCGTTCGTCCGTTCGTCTAATTTCGAACAAAAACGATCGTTCGCGGCAAATTCGAGTGAAACGAAACGGCCCATAATTCACTGATGATTGGCGCCCTGATGATTGGCCAAACATGCACTATGACTCTGCATGCTTGGCCAATCACAGCATGAAAAAAAGAGAGCCATAATTGGTCAAAGCCAGGGTGGCTTTGGCCAATTATGGCTCAGGGCTTTAGCACACGCCCCACACTATATAAGGCCGCCTGCTGGGCGGCCTCGTGTAGCGTGTTCCGGCTTCTTACTGAGAGCAGTTAGAGAGACAGAGAGATTGTCTTTTTAGATAGCTAGATAGAGCAGGCTAGTCAGTTTAGCTGTAATTACAGTGTGTAGAGAATATATATACATCTCTAGGAGTTGTACATATATTTATACACTATAGCTTAGCTAGATCAGTTCTTCCTAATTTACTGGCAGGCAAGTGATTGTGCTATTTAAAGACGTTATCACAGGTATAGACACCTAGCAGGTACAATAGCAGTGATTGTAATGATGCTTACATTTTAAAAAAATTAAAAATTCCTTTAAATATTGTACCTGCAGGGTGTCTATATACGACCGTTTTTAAAACGGTCCATTTTCCATTGATACTACTATCAATGGAAAAAAAGTTTTAAAAACGGTTGTTTTTTCAGGAGTCCTGCTTCTGAAAAAACTACAGTTTTTTTAAAACTTTTTTTCATTGATACATGTTCCCTGGGGCAAGACCCGGGTTCTGAAAGACGTTTTCCAACAATAACTTGAATATTGGTCTTTTAAAATGATAGTTTTTTAATACGAATGTTCGAGTCCCAATCGTGAGATGGATCTCACTTCTATAAATTCATAACTCTTTCTGTCCAACTGGGAGTTTTGCATGTTCATCCCCTCTGTTTTTCAGTATCTAAAATAAGAAAGCCAACAAGAAAACTGGGACATCACTAATGAATCCCAGATATATCACCTGTAGAGTTCCTGAACGATACAAGAAGTTGTCTGGTGATGGAACTATCCATCTAACAAAAGCTGAAATCTAAGTTTAAGATGGGCAGACATTTCTTAATACACAGAACCTTTAAACATGGGCCTACATACCCATCACTCTCTGTCCAGAGTATCCAGTAAAGAGGTCTATGTTATTGAAACTTTAGATATTGGGGTTCTTTTATAAATTAAATCTTTGTCAGTAATCTTGCTAAAAAAAAAAGAAGCATAACGTCTTAACATTGAATCCATGTTATTTCTGTAATCCTTTTACCTTTTAGTCTACATTCTGCTAGTTTCTCTGGGTCTTAGCGCAGCTTAAAAGGTCAGGCAATTTTGTCTCCCATATATTTCAAGCTAAACAAAATAAGTGAATCTCTTAATCCCCCAGTACAAGACCCCATGTGACAATACCACTCGAGTGCTGTCTAAACTGATATCCCACAGGCTTAATAACTTTAAAACAATATGACCTCCAAACTCAGAATTAGGTTCAACACTTCATCAGCCCCGATGAGCATTTATCAATAAGCTGTAACGTCTGATGTCTGCTATTGAACTTGACACTGAGTGACGGTCCTGGGGATCTTATTGGGCGATTAGCAGCCCTCCAGCATTAGGTTAGAAAATTGGATTGCTGCATCAGATAAAGGGTGATGGTACAGGCTTGTGAAATCAGATTATCCAGTTTGGATTTATCTCTTTCCTTTTATTTGTACCACAGATGACAAATGTAACTAAAGAATACTGCCTGGACATAGTTGCTAAATTCGAACCTTGCCCGGAAAACAAAAAAGAAGATGTCCTGGGGATTGATGGTATGTAAATAAACATAGTAACCTGTATTACTATTTACACTGTACATGAAACTGGTCCTCTGTGTCTGTTAGCTTGAAGAGTACAGAGGACAAAGGATAATATATATTTTTTTTATATTTTTTAAATGAATCTACTACCAAACAAATACAAAATAAGAGTAGTGCCGCTGTCTACAACAATTCATCACAGGTAGAAGATAAGAGACGCAGATGCTAATGGCATACGGCTTAATTCACAAAGCTTTAACACAAGGATAAGATGGGTATTTTCAAACATGGTAATGTAATTTCCAAATCTCATTGGACACAGCTAAAAATGAATGTGCTTTTTTTTTTTTTTTTTCGTAAGGATCCTCATTTTGGTGAGTTGGCTATGAGTATTGAGTATATAGATTAATTTTAAAAAAATAGTGCTTTGTCAGATTATCTATATCCACTTAAGTTGGCCATAAATGTGAAAGTTACTTCAGCAATTTCCACTACTTTTGATCCAGCTGGAATCAAAATCCTGCAGAAATGAGTGATTTCAACTGTAAGGATATTTGATTAAAATTGGTACAATCTAACTCAGCTGAAACATATAATCGAGTAAATCACTATTCTTGTTTTTTTTTTTTTTTCCTGGTTTTGATCTTTTTTTTTTTAAATTGCTTGTTTTGAAGTTGCTAATTTAAAGCCCAGTTTTGCAATCATAGGCTTGACTCATGAGTAGTAGATGGCAGTTTTAGGCAAAAACTTTCGATAATTTCTTTATTTTATAGTCAAATTTTCAATATTTATCAATATTCCATATATATATGACCAGCACACAACAACATGGAGAACAATAGGAGGCACAATGGGGACTTGAATATGTTCTTATGATGCAAACTGCTGTTGAAGTTTACGTTGGATGACTTTTGCTCATGGCATACTGACACACACAGTACTGTGCAAAAGTTTTTGGCAGCTACAAAGAAATCCTGTAAAGTATGAATCCTTTCAAAAATATATATTTGTTTGCATTTATCAATTTACAAAATGCAAAGTGAGTGAAAAGAAGAAAAATCTAAATCGATCCCAATCCCAATGTTTTTGCTGAACCAGCATCAATTCTTACACTTTATACACTTGCAAAAGTCAGGGTTTTTTTAGGATTAGAGTCAAGTGTATGATTTGCCAATTAACCAAACAGGTGCTAATGATCATCAATGCTATATGCAAGCTGAAACGGTTTATTAACCGAAACAGCTGTGTAGGATGCTTAAAACTGGGCGGAAAACAGCCAAACTCTGCAACTAAAGTGAGGTTATAGAAGACGGTTGCATCTCACAAGTCGTACACCATGGCAAGACTGAGCACAGCAACAAGACACAAGGTAGTTATGCTGCATCAGCAAGGTCTCTTCCAGGCAAGGATTTCAAAACAGACTGGAGTTTTATGATGTGCTGTTCAAGCTCTTTTGAAGAAGCACAAAGAACCTGGCACTCCTGCAGACCGTAGATGCAATGGTAGGCCAAACTTAATGCAGCAAATGAAAGACACATCATGCTTACTTCCCTTCAACGTTGTCCAGAGGTGTGATTAGTACAAAACTGGCGGAAACCAGTTACACCCATCTACTGTCTGGAGAATTCTGGCCAGAAGTGGTCTTCATGGAAGCGTTGTGTCCAAAAAGCCACACCTTTTAACGTGAAAAGAAGGCTAATTGACACAAGTATGCTCGAAAACATAGGAGCCGGGGTGCATAAAAATGGCAGCAGCTGCTCTGGACTGAGGGGTCAAAATTTTAAATATCTGGCTGTAGCAGGAGGCAGCTTGTTTGCTGAATAGCTGGAAAACAGTACAATAATGAGTGTCTGCAACAGTGAAGCATGGTGGAGGTTCATTGCATGTTTGGGGCTACAGTTCTGCAAATGTAGTTGGAGATTTGGTCAGGACCAATTGTGTCCTCAATGCTGAGAAATACAAATTTATTCTGCAGCAGGATAATGACCCCAAACATACAGCCAATGTCTTTAAGCACTATCTTCAGCGTAAAGAAGAACAAGAAGTCTTGGAAATGATGGTTTTGCCTCCACAAAGCCCTGATCTCAACCTCATGAAGTCTGTCTGGGATTACATGAAGGGACAGAACGATATGAGGCGGCCTACATTTACAGAAAATCTGTGGTCAGTTCTCCAAGATATTTGGAACAACCTACCTGCCATCAAAAACTGTGTAAGTGTATCTAGAAGAATTGATGGCAAAAGCATTCTTAATTTACAGCATTTTTTCACACCTGCCTAAAACTTTTAGGTCTAACGTGCAGTGAACCTATTCAAATGCTATAATATCATAGTCAATGACTGGGATTACATGAACAAACGGAAGAATTTATGCTGTTTTGAAGGCAAAGGTCGGTCACACCAAATATTTGATTTGAAATTTTCTTCTGTTCATTTAGTTTCCATTGTGTTTTGATAAAAATAAAATATTAATACCGTATTTATCGGGGTGTAGCGCGCTCCCGCGTATAGCGCGCACCCCTAAAGTGGCCCCCATTCCTGTGGAAAAAAAGTTTTTTGTACTTACAGTTTTGGTGTCTTGCGTGGCGTCCATCGGCGGCTTCAGGTGTCCTCTTCGTCGGCGTCCTCCCCGCTCGATCCTTGCTTTCCCGCGCCGATTTTGAATACTGCGCCGGCATATACCGAGCGCAGTACACTCGGGTATAGTCGGGCAGACTCTGCTCCTCTCGCGCTGACGTCCTGGACGTACAGGACGTCAGCGCGAGAGGAGCCGAGTCTGCCCGACTATTCACGAGTGTACTGCGCCTGCATATACCAAGCGCAGTACACTCGCGTATAGTCGGGCAGCCTCGGCTCCTTTCGCGCTCACGTCCTGTACGTCCAGGACGTCAGCGCGAGAGGAGCCGAGTCTGCCCGACTATACCCGAGTGTACTGCGCTCGGTATATGCCGGCGCAGTATTCGAAAGCGGCGCGGGTATCGGCGTATACCGCGCACCCACGATTTTGCCCTGATTTGCCCTGGGCAAAAAAATGCGTGGTATACGCCGATAAATACGGTACTTCTGTTCCTGAAAGCAAACTCAATTTACAGAATTTTTTTTACACAGTAGTGTATATGAAGTGTGTGTATGTGTGTAAAAATATACACACACACATTTAATTTACACTCATATATACACACACACACATATATGTGTGTGTGTGTATATATGAGTGTATATTAAATGTGTGTGTGTGTATATATATATATATATATATATTATACACACACACACACCTAAAACAAGTTTCCTTTAAGGCCTGATTTCCCACCTACAGGTGCAACCAAACGCCAGTGCGTTTTAAGTGCTTTTTTTTCATGTGACGTTTGTACGGCAGCAAATTAAGTTCAATAGGTTGCCCTGTGCAGGAGAATCACAAACAAAAGTCCCTGACTCTTTTCTAAAAACATGCCGCACCAGATCAAATGGTTTGCAGATGCATGGGGTTGCCATTAACAGTCGTCTGCTAAAGGGCAGCACATTTCTCGGTGTGTCAGGAAAGCATACAATTTTGCACTCGTTCCTGACACAGAGATCTGAACTTCGCCTAAGAGAAATGACCATGCACTGATGTGGTTTTGGATGTGTACTGATAGGAAAATAAGGATATAGGCAGCTACAAAGAGATGTTAAATTGATCTATTTTGAAGGACATTCCAGTTCTTAGAAAGACAAACTAGTTGAATGCCTCAGCACTAATACTGATTTTTTTTTTTTTTTTTTATGTATTATCGGTTTACTTTTTCTATATGGAATATCCTTGCTTTTCCCTATCCAATGCTAGCCACAAACACATGATTCAATAACTGAGCAATGTACTACAGCCCATAGTAATCAATTACATTTCAATAGTACTTTTTTACTATGCTTCCCTATTAAGCTATGAGAGTGTGGATAGTTTCTGATAATTTATAAATATCTATATTCTATTTGTAGTACTTTTGACATTGGTTGCCTATCAAGCCATGGAAGTGTATATTGTTTCTGATAAATGAATATCTATACTATATCTGTGCACCACTACTATTCCCAACATAAGCAATCCTATGGAGCGCATAAATGTATAAAAATGTCGTCATATATGGATAAAATTGAATTTGTTCCCCATAGCTGTCATTCCAGTGGTTGAGAAGGTGTACATAATCAGTGCTCAATACAGCCTTATACAAGCAAATGGGGGTATTGGACATTTTGTATCTACGAGAGCAATCGCTGTAGAACATAACTCCGCCATCGATACACAAGGTTATTGGCTGGGGTAAAGCAAGGTTATAGAGTTAGCCGAAGAAATACATTCTTTTGGAGATTCATCACTTTGTCATTTGTGAAAAGTTTCCCCATAAATCATTGGGAGGATTGTTTTGGCATGGACAGTACACTGATGACAGATATTGAACCACTGACATGCTTTGTGATTCATTGCTAACAGGTTTCACCAACTATATGCGGAGCCCAGCAGGAGATATCTTCAATGCGGAACATTATCAAGTCAATCAAGACATGACCTTGCCACTCAGCAACTACTTCATTGCATCCTCTCACAATACCTACTTGATGGGAGACCAGCTCATGTCTCAGTCCCGTGTTGACATGTATGCTTGGGTTTTACAAGCCGGGTGTCGCTGTGTGGAAGGTGAGTAATAAGAACTTAAAGCAGACCTATACTTAGTTAAAGTCTAACAGAAATTTATTCGCATAGTTTTAATGTTAAAAAAGCAAATTCGTAGAAAAAAAACAATGAGGGAATTTACCAAAACTGGAGCAGACAGCATCTGCAGCAGCTGTGCGTGGCAGTCCATCGGCTTCTACCTTTCATTTTCAAAGCTTTAGCCACTTTAGCCCCGGACCATATTGCTATCCAAAGACCAGAGCACTTTTTGTGATTCGGCACTACGTCACTTTAACTGACAATTGCGCGGTCGTGCGACGTGGCTCCCAAACAAAATTGGCGTCCTTTTTTTCCCACAAATAGAGCTTTCTTTTAGTGGTATTTGATCATCTCTGCAGTTTTTATTTTTTGCGCTATAAACAAAAATAGAGCAACTATTTTGAAAAAAATGCAATATTTTTTACATTTTGCTATAATAAATATCCCCAAAAAAGATTTAAAAAAACATTTTTTTTCCTCAGTTTAGGCCGATACGTATTCTTCTACATATTTTTCGTTAAAAAAAAACGCAATTAGCGTTTATTGATTGGTTTGCGCAAAATTTATAGCGTTTACAAAAAAGGGGGTAGTTTTAAGGCATTTTTATTAATATTTTTTTTTTACTAGTAATGGCGGCGATCAGCGTTTTTTTTCGGTACTGCGATATTATGGCGGACACATCGGACACTTTTGACACATTTTTGGGACCACTGGCATTTTTATAGCGATCAATGCTATAAAAATGCATTGGATTACTATAAAAATGCCATTGGCAGTGAAGGGGTTAACACTAGGGGGCGGGGAAGGGGTTAAGTGTGTTCCTATTTGTGTTCTTGCTGTGTGGGGGGGTGGACTCACTAGGGGGAATCATTGATCTTCCGTTCATACATTGTATGAACAGAAGATCAGCGTTTCCCCCGCTGACAGGAACCAGAGCTGTGTGTTTACACGCACAGCTCCCATTCCCCGCTCTGTAACGAACGAGCGCGCGTGCCCTGGCGGTGATCGCGCCCGCCGGGCGCGCGGGACTCGGGGGCGAGCGGGGGGTGCGCGGGCCGGCGGCGGCGCGCACGCTCCCCCTAGTGGCCGCGAAAGTCCCGACGTAGAGCTACAGGCTCTCGCGTAGGAGTGCCGACCTGCCGCCGTATAACTGCGGCGGCTGGTCGGCAAGTGGTTAAAGGGTCACTAAAGGAAAAAAAATGTTTTTGCTGAAATGACTGTTTACTGGGTATAGAGACATAAAAGTTAACTGACTCCTTATCAAAATGATTAAAAATAGATAAAATCAATCATATGATGTGCCTGCAGGTTAGTTTCACTTTTGAACTGGCTTCATGTTTCTGTGAAGTAGAAATCGACACACAGAACAAAAACAAACAAATCCAGTACAGTGTTTTGTTTTTAAAATGGATCTGATTGGTTCTGGGAAGTTTTGGACACACAGTAATGACAGCTTAGACCACCGTGAGAAAGCTCCCAGCACTGTGGTTATAAGGAAACAGACAAGCAGGAAGTGTGGAGAACAGAGCAGGATTACAGCAAAAACGAACAATAAGGACATGAAACCAGTACTGCAGTAAGGTAAAGGAAGCTATTTAGCTAAAAAAAAAATTCCTTTAGTGATCCTTTAAGCCCCGTTTACATTATGCAATTTTCACTTGATTCTGCAAACTCATGTAGGCAGTCCAATTACTTGCGCCTGCTTCTTTTTCAGCAACAAGCTTCATGAGATTTTGAAAGGAGCGATTTGCCGTGCGATGATCGCAGCAGATGAAGACCCCATGCTCATAACATAGTATATTCTTTTAAATAAAGACTTGCTCTATTCACTTACAGCGAAACGCTAAAGAAACATGATTTTCTGCTTTAGGTATATGGTGGAAAGAGTACAATCTCTTGATTTTATTTTTTTTGGGGGGAGGTTCCTGTCTTTTTTTGGGGGGAAATTTCCCTCCAACTCCTTTGACAGAGACACAACAGGTAAAAAGGGCAAATCCTACTTAGACGGGGCTGCCAGAATGTTAAATGTCATTGGTTAGGGAGGCATGCCTATTGACATCATCAGGTAAGATAAACCTTATAGAACGTTCGCCATACTACTAATGCCATTTTAACCACTTAAGACCCGGACCTTTAGGCAGCTAAAGGACCCGGCCAGGTTTTGCGATTCGGCACTGCGTCGCTTTAACAGACAATTGCGCAGTCGTGCGACGTGGCTCCCAAACAAAATCGGCGTCCTTTTTTTCCCACAAATAGAGCTTTCTTTTGGTGGTTTTTGATCACCTCTGCGTTTTTCTTTTTTTTTTGCGCTATAAACAAAAATAGAGCGACAATTTTGAAAAAAATGCAATATTTTTTACTTTTTGCTATAATAAATATCCCCCAAAAATATCTAAAAAAAAAAAAATGTTCCTCAGTTTAGGCCGATACGTATTCTTCTACCTATTTTTGGTAAAAAAAAATCGCAATAAGCATTTATCGGTTGGTTTGCGCAAAATGTATAGCGTTTACAAAATGGGAGATAGTTTTATTGCATTTTTATGAAAAAAATTTTTTTTACTACTAATGGCGGCGATCAGCGATTTTTTTCATGACTGCGACATGGCGGACACTTCGGACAATTTTGACACATTTTTTGGGATCATTGTAATTTTCACAGCAAAAACTGCATTTAAAGTGCATTGTTTATTGTGAAAATGACATTTGCAGTTTGGGAGTTAACCACAAGGGGGCGCTGAAGGGCTTATGTGTGACCTAATGTGTTTTTACAACTGTAGGGGGGGGTGTGGCTGTAGGTGTGACGTCATCGGTTGTGTATCCCTATAAAAGGAATCACATGATCGATGACGCCGCCACAGTGAAGAACGGGGAAGCCGTGTTTACACACCTCTCTCCCGTTCTTCAGATCCGCGGGACTCCAGCGGTGATCGGGTCCGCGAGTCCCGCGGCCTCGGATATATTGTATCTACGTATGTGTGTGTGTGTATATGTATATGTGTGTGTGTGTGTGTGTGTGTGTATATATATATATTATAGGCATTAGTAGTATAGCTGACGTTCCATTAGGTTTATCTTACCTGATGATGTTGATGGGCATGCCTCCCTACACAATGTTGTGTGTGTGTGTGTGTGTATGTATGTGTGTATATATATATATATATATATATATATATATATATATATATATATATATATATATATATATATATATATATATATATATATGTGTGTGTATGTATGACAAATATATTTAGTATTTCGCTTGAGTAGTGCATACCGATGGGCATTTTTTTGTTTTGGATAAAGTAGGGAAGGATGTATTGTAATAATGTAGAACAAAAGCCAAAAGTTTTTTTTTTTTCATTTGGGGGGAGGAGTTTAAACATAGGTACCATGTATCCATAGCCACAGGCACTATATGGACAAAAACACAGTTCTTTTTTTCTTTCTTTTTTTTTTTCAAGTAAAACAGTTTTTATATATATATATATATATATATATATATATATATATATATATATATATATATATATATATATATATACATATACATTTTTTAGGACCGAGTGCAAGTACCGATAATTTTTTTCAAGTAGTCGCCGATACCGAATACCGATACTTTTTCAAATGTGTCCCCAAATGCAGCCATGTCTCCCACATATTGCAGCCATGTCCCCCACATATTGCAGCCATGTCACCCCACATAATGCAGCCATGTCACCCCACATAATGCAGCCATGTCACCCCACATAATGCAGCCATGTCACCCCACATAATGCAGCCATGTCACCCCACATAATGCAGCCATGTCACCCCACATAATGCAGCCATGTCACCCCACATAATGCAGCCATGTCACCCCACATAATGCAGCCATGTCACCCCACATAATGCAGCCATGTCACCCCACATAATGCAGCCATGTCACCCCACATAATGCAGCCATGTCACCCCACATAATGCAGCCATGTCACCCCACATAATGCAGCCATGTCACCCCACATATTGCAGCCATGTCCCCCCACATATTGCAGCCATGTCCCCCCACATATTGCAGCCATGTCCCCCCACATATTGCAGCCATGTCCCCCCACATATTGCAGCCATGGGGGGGGGGGGCGGCGGGGAGGAAGTATTCTATTTAGGTATCGGGGGTATTTGCAGAAGTATCGGTATTGGGACAACCCTAGTATATATATATATAATGTGTGTGTGTGTGTGTATGTAGCACTACCCCCGAAGGAGCTGCTGATTATTTTCTGGCGGCACGTTACCTCTATCTTCTTGCTGTCCAGGGTAAAAGGAGAGTCTGATGAATTTCAATGTCCACACAAGGCACTTCTTTTTCCAAGATTTATTTGCAGAACTTCAGTAGAAAAGAAGTAAAAGGGGTGGAAGGGTAGATAGGTTCAGGTGTATATTCACAAATGGCAAACACTTCTGTTTCCAGCAACCAGTTCTCATCACCACTCTAGCCAGAGTGGGTATTGCTCACCCGGATAGGTCCCTCTCACTGGCCTAGCGGCCGGAATGACACACGGAATTAAGTACAGTCTCTGCCACAGACTTTTCTTTATAAGGAGGCACTTTTGGTCCAGAATCTCCTGCCACAGGATTCAGCACCCGAATCTCTCCAGCTTAATTTCTGTAGAACTCAGACTTAAGCACCCCTCCCCAACGTGCACAGCAGGGCGACCACTCCCACTGATTCGCTGCCGAGGGAGACACCCAATACTCCTTTCTGCTACCACCCTTGGCCTGGAGTGGTAATGACACCCCCAGGCGAACAATGGTGGGAACTCCCAGCACAGCCATGGCTGGAACAGAGGCTAAATTTGCCATTAATCGCATTATGCTGAGCTCAGATAACAACTCAGACCCCACTAAATTTAAAGCAGCACCTGTTCAATAGGAGCAGGCCGTTACATATATAACATATATATATATATATATATATATATATATATATACACATACACACACACACACACAGCCCTCAAAATTTCCACTCGCCTACTAGCATTTGGCGAGTGGATTTGAGCTGGGGGCAAGTGATGACAGGGCTGCATGACCAATCTCCCTCCAATCTGTCCCTACACTTAGAGTCCACGATGAGATTGACGGCCGAAGAGGAAAGGTGCATGCTCGGGAAAAGTAGTCTGGTGAGTCGCGCACAGGCAGAACAGTACACAGAATCTCTCCTTACAATTCTCATTAAGCCATGGGACCTAACAGTATGACTTCTCCGAGCCTGCCCCCTCCCCCCGACCAATGTAGCTCACTTAAAGTTGACCTGGCATGAGAGCGGCAGCCTTCCAGTTTGTGCAGTTTTCGTCTCCTTGTGCTCTATGCAAGTGTCCAACAGTTCAGCCTGAGCAGACTGGGCTCAATGTGTGCTGTGCAGTGTCAGTGTGTGCACTGTGCTATTGTGTCAATGGCTGTTCAGTTGTGTGGATCTCAGCGCTGGATTGTACTCCCTCCCGCTGTGCTGTAGCTCCTCTCCTCACTGCCAGCCTAAATAAAAAGGGGAAGTGGGGACATGCAAGCGTGGAGCCGCACACACAGGCTCCTGATGATGAGATGAATAGGAGAGGGAGAGAGAGGATGGATGGGAGTTGCAGAGGAGACGGCAAGAAAATGGAGAAGAGACCCAGTTCTAGTGCCCTGTCCCTCTGGTCTGCCCCCAATGCCCTGTCCCTCTGGTCTGCCCCCAATGCCCTGTCCCTCTGGTCTGCCCCCAATGCCCTGTCCCTCTGGTCTGCCCCCAATGCCCTGTCCCTCTGGTCTGCCCCCAATGCCCTGTCCCATTTTGTTAAAGTTGTTGTTGGTAATATTTAATTGTGTAACTTGATTCTGCATAAAACATTTAAGTCATTCCATGAGATAATCTACAAGGGCGTGTTTACGGGTGCAATTAGGCGCAGGGCAGTGTATGAAGTGGGTGGGGCAACTGGTGGCAAGTAACTCTTGAGGCCTGGCTAGTAGCTCAGGACTTGAAATTTTGAGCCCTGTGTGTGTGTATATATATATATATATATATATATATATATATATATTATAAAATGTTTCATCTGTACATTTAGATGTTTGCCTGAAGTTCAGCTTTACCTTTTAATAAATCTTGGGCAGAGAGATAGACACCTTGTTTGAAACATGCCGCATTGCCGCCCAGAATTTCCTTTTGAAAATTGTATTTCTGTAGAAAATAAATTGGCCTCTCACTACATACATCTCCTCCTAAATTAATAGGAAAGTCTTTCCAGGTCTAAGAACCCAGAAATAAATCAGATTCTTCCAAACCTATCGGAGATCTTACTAGTTCATGACAGGCCATAAAATTATCTGGAATCTTCTGTGCGTGTAAATACTTCTCCGAAAGATATGACGCTATTTTTCTGCAGGTCATACCCTTTCAGTGCCAAAGCAGTTTTTCAGTTTTATCACATGTGTTCCAAAATGCACAATTTTAGCTAGCTAATTACCTAAAACCTTCAAAACCTAATATATATTGTCTGAAAGCATGGGACCTGTGGAATAAAATGATAGATTTAATACAGGAAAGGTTGGCCAGAGGAGACCTCAAAGGAAAATAAAATTCATATGCACTATATTGTCAAAAGTATTGGGATGCCTGCCTTTACACGCACATGAACTTTAACCACTTGCTTACTGGGCACATATACCCCCTTCCTGCCCAGGCAAAATTTCAGCTTTCGGCACTGCGTCGCTTTAACCGACAATTGCGCGGTAGTGCGACGTGGCTCCCAAACAAAGTTGATGTCTTTTTTTTTCACAAATAGAGCTTTCTTTTGGTGATATTTGATCATCTCTGCGTTTTTTGCTATAATAAATATCCCAATTTAAAAAAAAATCTCAGTTTAGGCCAATACCTTTTTCTTCTACATTATTTCCATTTAATAAAGGCGATCTATTTGTGGATTATAAGCATTTTTTAAGATTCAGATTCTACAGGGTTTGCAGTGGCCGACTGCTTTAGCACTGGTGAACACACTTACCATAATTAAGGAGGGAGAGTAGGTAGCTGCATTTTGTTTTCAAACAGAAACAGGCCTTCTCTGTGTATAAATATACTGGTAGATTAACCACTTGACGACCGCAGCACGATTATATACTTTGACACGCGACCCGGTCGGGAGCTCCGTGAACGCTACTGGTGTCCCACAATCGCATCACGGAGCTGAAGAATGGGGAGATGTAAGTGTAAGCAATCATCTCCCCGTTCTTCCTAGTGACACTGTCAGCGATCGTCTGTTCCCTCTCATCGGAAACAGCGATCAGTGATGTCACGCCAAGCCACACCCCCTAACAGTAAGGCTAGTAAGGATGAGCTCCAGCGTGTTCGCACGGTAAACGTGCAGAGCCCGCCAGGAAGTGTGCACGGCGCTGCGCTAATCACAGCCAGGGAGACATTTCCCGATGCTCAGCTGCAGAGATCGGGAAATGTCTCCCTGGCTGTAATTAGCGCAGTGCCGTGCACACTTCCTGGTGGGCTCTGCACGTGTACCATGCAAACACGCCGGAGCTCATCCTTACTCCCTAGGTCATACTCAACCTCTTCAGTGCCCCCTACAGGTTAACCCCTTCTCTGCCAGTGTCATTTTTACAGTAATTGGTGCTTTTTTCTAGCAATGATCGCTGTAAAAAAAAACAATGGTCCCAAAATGGTGTCAAAAGTGTCCGATGTGTCCGCCATGCATGCTCAGAACCAATTCTAAACATCAGACAATAGCAGAAGTTGCCCAAAGGGTGGCGGTAAAGAGCTGAAAAACTACATGATTTGGTGAATGTTGGCTGAAAATGTTCTGCCATGTGTATGTAGAACAAGTTCACAGATCATCCCCTTCAAACAAAAATCCATGGAAAAGTCTGATGGAAGTCCGATCGTGTATAGGAGGCTTAAAGGGGTTGTAAAGCTTTCTGTTTTTTCACCTTAATGCATCAAGGTGAAAAAACACCTTGCACTCTCGGGACCCCCAGCCCCCCCCCCCGCTTTACTTAACTGAGCCATGAAACTCCATGGGCGTGATCCCGCGATAGTTTCCCCCAGCTTGACACAGTTCTTCATTGGAGATTGATAGCAGCGTTTTACTTAGCTGAGCCACGAAACTCTGTGGGCGTGATCCCGCAATAGTTTCCCCCAGCTTGAGGCAGCTCTTCATTGGAGATTGATAGCAGCTTAGCCATTGGCTCCCATTGCTGTCAATCAAATCAATGACGCGGAGCGCCAGGGGTGGGGCCACTGTATCACGCGGGAGATCGTCTGCAAGCTAACCCCTTTGGGAGAGTGCTTCCCAGAAGGGGGTTAGCTCTTGTGGGAAGGAGCCAAGACAGCCACCGAGCGACCCCAGAAGATGAGGATCAGGGCCACTCTGTGCAAAACAAACTGCACAGTGGAGGAAAGTATGGTATGTTGTTTTAAAAAAAAAAAAACCTTTTAACCCCTGTAACTAGGGTTGTCCCGATACTAGTATCGGTATCGGGACCGATACCGAGTATTTTCAGGAGTACTTGTACTTGTGCAAATGCTCCCGATACCTAAATAGAATACTTTTTTGGTATTTATCAACATGTTCTGTGAAAATTCTTTGAGTTTTTTACTACTGCGTGACAAGCAAATACATTTTTTTATTCATTTTTACTCATTTTTATTCTTTTATAATGTCTTGAGTTAGAGTTCTTCATAATTCTAAAGAAAATATCCTTAGTCTGTATTGTGGTTTGAAAACTGTCACATGACATTTAAAAAAAGTATCGGTATTCAGTATCGGCGAGTACATGGAAAAAAGTATCGGTACTCGGTATCGGCGAGTACATGGAAAAAGGTATCGGTACTGGTACTCGGTCCTCAAAAAGTGGTATCGGGACAACCCTACCTGTAACACTACACAGCCGGCCAGGATCAGGAACCAGTACGTTTTTTTTAACCCGTAGAGCTATGCTTTCTCTACTGTTAAACTAAGTAAATGTGAACCGGTCTCTACACCTGATAAAGGAGATTTGGTTTTCTTCGACACATTTTACGTAACAGCAGACATTTGTATCACACTGATGAGCAGTAATTGATCACTGAAATTAATGCAGCATTTTATCAGTTTTCAAACACTGTAGAATAAATGTTTTCGTGTTTTAAACATTGATATATGTATGTATGTATGCGTGTGCCAGTAAAGACAAGTTAATGATCGGGCTATATCAAGTGTTTGGGTGGGGAGGTCTGGATTACAAAAAATAAAAAATTGGAACACAGCAACATACTTTTTGGGCAGGGTGTTCATATGATAGAGGGACACAAGAATTTTTCCCAAATGGAACTTTAAATGGCACTTTGAAGGATTTTTAAATATTTTTATTTTTTGTAATCCAGACCTCCCCACCCAAACACTTGATATAGCCGATCATTAACTTTACTGTCATAAGAGTAATGCAGTTTTGGCTGTAATTGGCTGGTGAAGGAAAAGCAGCTCACTAATGGGGTCATCTTTGTGCTTTTTTGCTCTAATCAAAACATTTTATTAGATTCACAGCAACATGCAATGCGGTGTTGCCTTTTCATCCAGAAGTTTGAATGTGGATGTAGAAGGCATTAGCAGCTACTAATACAAAGACATAACTTGTTCAATTCACAATTTTTGTTAAATTTTTACAAAGTGTAAGGGGATATTAAAATACTTTTGTTTAAACAAGTTATGCATTCATTAAATATACCAATCTTAAATGTACTGTATTTAGTTGTTATCCACATTTTTCAATCTTTTAAAAGCAAACTCTCTTTTCAACATAAAAAGAATGGGGTATAAAAATGATAAGAGGGAAATATTGTCTTTTCAAAAGTCTCGGGGTGAGATGAGCTGACGGAACGTCGGCAGAAACTAAAAACACACATCTAAAGTATTTGTTTCTTGGTGACCTGGACGTCTCGCTTTTTCAGGGGAATGCGATGAAAGGCTTTTACAGCAAGGCAGATTCTTTTAAGCAGACTCCAAATAAATCAAGTCTTTTATTTACAGAAATAGCCAGTTTTTGTGGCTGAGCAAATGCTGGTTTAGCTGATCTTAAGCTGCAGAATGCGCGGCTTTCATGTAAGAAACAGTGTCATTGGAAAGTCTTGAGGCAACTTTGATTTACAGTGCTTTGGGAAAGAAAAAGAGTGCATTTCATTTTTAGCAGCAGTAGTCTGTAAATATGGGTTGTCCGTGACCAAAGTGACTGCCTAGGTTTGCCGCGGTAGTGGTAAGGGTTTCACCACAATTGCCAATCCACTCTCATGGAACTATACTTGCCTGCCTCTGCCTCTGTTTTCTCTCCCACCTTTCAAGAATTTGAATGATCAAGATTTTTTCTTTTGCCAATATTTTGGTGAAAACAAATCTGGCTTTTTTGGCCAAATTCTACATTTTGCATTGAAGTTATTGGGAAAGGTAGCTTTTTACAGTGTTTTATTGGCTTTAACCGCTTGCCGACATATTCACGAACATTTAAGTCGGCAGAATAGCTCATGTGGGCGAAGCAACGTACCTGTACGCTGCTTTGAAAATTCCGCCGTTCGGTGGTGCACGCCTGCCCGCGTGACCCCCGGACTCGATGTCCACCGATCGTGTCAGGCCCCGTACACATGAGCAGACAGATTTGTTCAAACAAATCTGTCTGCTGGGATGTATTGGTTTGATCGTGTACACACGATCAAACCAAAATCCCACACCGGCAGACGGCGCGCTGACGTGTCGGTGGCGTGGCGGTGACGTTGACGCCGCCACATCACCGCACCAGGAAGTGAATTACTTCCGCACATGCGTCAAATCCATTCGACGCATGTGCGAGAAGATATGTCTGCTGGTTAGCGTACTAACCAGCAGACATGTCGGGCGGACGGGTTCCCAGCCGACAGATTTAAAAGCATGCTTTCAAATCTGTCGGATGGCCAAATCCGTCGGCTCGCCCGTACACACGATCGAATCTGTCTGCTGGGACGGTCGGGCCGACCGTTTCCAGCAGATAGATTTGATCGTGTATTCGCGGCCTCACAGAGCTGCAGAACGGGCAGATGGTTTTGTAAACGAGGCATTTCCCTGTTCTGCCTCGTGACAGGACCGTGATCTACTGCTCCCTGTCATCGGGAGCAGTGGTCACTGTCGTGTCACATGTAGCCGAGCCCCCACAAAGTTAGAATCACTCCCTAGGACACACTTAACCCCTTCCTCGCCTCCTAGTGGTTGACCCCTTCCCTGCCAGTGTAATTTACACAGTAATCAGTGCATTTTTATAGCACTGATCGCTGTATAAATGATAATGGTCCCAAAATGGCATCAAAAGTGTCCGATGTGTCCGCCATAATGTCGCAGTCACGATAAAAATTTCAGAGTGCTGCCATTACTAGTAAACAAATAAATTAATAATAAAAATGTCATAAAACTATTCCCTATTTTGTAGACGCTATAGCTTTTGTGCAAACCAATCAATATACGCTTATTGCGATATTTTATTTTTTATTTTTACCAAAAATATGTAGAATACATATCGGCCTAAACGGAGGAAAAAATTTCTCCATCCCTAATCAATTCACTAAAACAACAAGGAGGAGATTCGGGACTTTGAGTGAGACACATAAGTGGATCAATGGATGAGTTTGACAAAAGCAAGTTTAATAAAGTAAACATAAACTTGTACAAATACCTTGGCCAGCAGGCTCCGTTTAAAGATATAATTAACATCACATATTAAAAATAGCTAAATCACATGAAATAGGATAAAGTTATGCATCTAGAGTAGCCTGTAGATTTTGAATGGCTCGTTGGCTTGACGTGTTTCGAAGACTGTATCGCCTCATCAGGAGCAGATGCATAGAATCTAAAAAAACAAAACGTATATATATGTATGAGGGCCAAAAAATGGATTATAGACTCTTCAAAAGGGGTGAAGTAAACGTATAAGGGGGGCAGAGGAGGAAGATGATCCTACCTCCTACTTACACATTACAGCACTAAATGTGCTCTGTGGCACTGCACCGGTGGCAATTGTCATGCATCCCTGCCGGGAGCTGAGAGGACGAGGAGCCCCAGGGGAACCGGACACCACTTTGAACCTCCAGCGGGATAATGAAGCCCAAACTGGCACTGTTGATGATTCCAGGGAAGTGACCTTGGAAGTGTCTGGGGAAAAAAGTGGAAGCGATGATGTTGGGGATGTAATGAAGCTATGTAGATGTATAGGCTCCTAGTGATGAGCATTGTAATGGGTGGGAGTAAAATAACAGGTGTAAGAAAGATGTGGGAATGTGATTTATATAACTTATGTTTACTTTAATAAACTTGCTTTTGTCAAGCTCATCCGTTGTTCCACTTATGTGCCTCACTCAAAGTCCTGAACCTCCTCCTTGTTGTTTTATAAAACTTTAGCATTAAAACCTTGGATTGTGAGTAACGTGGCTAACGAGCGTTTCGCAATACGAGCACTGTATTTAAAAAAATCCTAACTCGATTTGCAAGAGTTGTCTCTTAAAATTAACAGGATTTGGGGCCAAAGTGGTGTCCAGTACCGCGCTTGTCCTGAGGTGGGAGGGCACTGGCACTCTGTGCAGCTGTTCGGAAATGCATTGAAAGGCCCGAGGACAGCTCGACTGATCTCGGCAAACCTCAGGAACGGAGTCTTTCCGAGGTCAGCCAAGGTGCCCTCGTGCCTATCCGGCCGTTTCAGAGGCTCCCAGCAGAAGATAGCAGAAGATAGGGGAACCTGGCCAAGGAGAAGGCTGATCAGTGCAGCTGCTTCGGGGGGTGGGGGGGGGGGGCTGCAGGGGATCAGTTTCAGTAAGTGCTGCCCCACTGCACTGATGACTCTGTTTAGGTTCCCCTTCCATCTGCTGCCCAAGCCTCCCTTCCCCTGCAGCGCTGCCAGCTTCCCCTTTCTCTTCCTTCCACTGGCTGCTGTGGGACATGGGATCATTTCAGGATGGAGAGCAGGGTGGGGCCAGTACTGATCACTGTGTTCATTCATAAATGAAGCATAGTAAAGTGTTTATTATGCTTCAGTTTGTGAATGAACTGGAAGCTCTGTACTTTCTTGTTAATAATTTTGTGCAGCCAGGGCTGCAACGATATGCCACAATGTCCACAATCACTTTCTATGTCTCAAAAGTCAGATTATTTCTAACAGCAGCTCTGGGTATAGGTTTAATAGGGGTAATTTGCTGTGCTCCCGGTATCTGTAGTCATCACTGCTTTCTGTATTAAAACTTAAACATAAAGTTTTGGCGTCTCTTTGTGATAAAGTGCAACTTTTATATTATTATTATAATTAACAATGTTTTTGTTTTTCAGTTGACTGCTGGGATGGACCAGATGGAGAGCCAATTGTCCACCATGGGTACACCTTGACCTCCAAAATCCTTTTCAAGGATGTCATTGAAACTATTAACAAGTATGCCTTCATCAAAAATGAGTAAGTTTTTGTAGTTTACCCATTTTTTTTTCATATAGCACTAGCCAAAACAGAACTTGTTTACTATTGTTTACTATAAAAGCTTATTTTTGAAACTGTACATAATTGGTAACACAGCTAGGTTATCTCCCTGCCACCAGCCCAATATTGGACTTTAAAGGAACAGCAGCAGAATGTTCATCTGTCACCCTACTTTGTTTTATCCTCCCATTAGGCCCCATGTACAGGGATGCTGCTAAACGTTTTTTTTTTTTCAACTGCCCCATAACTCATAAAATGTTATCCTATGTGACCATGTACACAGTCTCGTTTATTGCCGTTTTTAGGCGGTTGCGTTTAACAATGTTTCTTTGAAAGCAAAAAAATGTGGCATGTAAACACGGCAAAACGGACATTTTAAACGTGGGTTTCTATGTGTCAAGTTTAATCATTTGGGAGCAGTTGTAAAAATGTCCCATGTACATGGAGCCTTAGAGCATGCACTAGACAAGATTGGCCACTAGTGCTCACCTTCATCTCTTAGTCTGGAGTGCTGCTGTACAGGAGACTACAAACAACCTCAAACAAGTACATTCAGGTATTTAAATAAGTTGTATTTACATACTGTATATTTTCAATTATGTTTTATTCAATATATAACTGCATTATTATTATGTTTTTTTAATTATTTTTTTGTACACTTTCATAAAGGAAAGAGGCGCACGCTATAGTAGAATTCTAATGTCGTATGACTAGTAATAATTGTATTAATTATTATTACTAGTTAACCAACATTAGAATTATTCTATAGCCTATCGGCGGATCATTTGACCATGAATGTCCGCTCGTGGCGATCGTATGTTTTTGGCTGCTTTGTCGAATCTTCGTGTCTCTATAATGTTGAATCTTTTCTCTCTTGTGTCGACTCTTTTCTCTCTTGTGTCGACTCTTTTCTCTCTTGTGTCGACTCTTTTCTCTCTTGTGTCGACTCTTTTCTCTCTTGTGTCGACTCTTTTCTCTCTTGTGTCGACTCTTTTCTCTCTTGTGTCGACTCTTTTCTCTCTTGTGTCGACTCTTTTCTCTCTTGTGTCGACTCTTTTCTCTCTTGTGTCGACTCTTTTCTCTCTTGTGTCGACTCTCTTTTTTCTCTCTTACGTCGACTTTTCTCTCTTGCGTCGACTCTTTTCTCTCTTGTGTCGACTCTTTTCTCTCCATGTTGAATTATCTCAGACTAAGAGGCCGCGTACACACGACTAAATAAATCCGATTTGATCGGATTTGTCTGCTGGGCAAACAGCGCGGTGACGTTGACGCCGCCACGTCACCGCACCAGAAAGTAAAAAACTTCCACGCATGCATCGAATCCATTCGACGCATGTGCGGCCAGATATGTCCGCTGGTTAGCGTACTAACCAGCGGACATGTCGGACGGACGGGTTCCCAGCAGACAGATTTTAAAGCATGCTTTAAAATTTGTCTGCTGGAAAAACCTGTCTGTCCGCCCGTACACACGATCGAATTTGTCTGCTGAAACGGTCCGTCGGACCGTTTTCAGCAGATAAATTTGATCGTGTGTACGCGGCCATAGAGTTAGGTTAGGCACATTTAACCGCAGATTCGATAGACACAGATCACTATTGTCATCGTCATTTCAAATCTTCTATCTATATCGAACTGTTCTCACAATCAAACGAAAATAAAGCATTTTTTATGTCGGATCTTTCGGATTTTGGACTCGCATTCATTATCGACCCGAAAATCCCAGAAATTCGGACGAAAATGCATTCAGATGAAAACGAGTGCACGTGTGTAATGATCAATGTACATCTTATACTTGTGAAAACACACAAGTTGCAGGTAGAATGGTTTACAATGCCTTTAAAGCTTCTTTCAGTCCAGCTGTTTACCCTGCTGTCCAAGAATCTAACTCCCAGCAGCCTTTTGTTTAATACAGATTAACCTCAGTCGCCTGCACAAAATTCAGTTGTATGACCTATAAAACCTTACTTTGACTTTTGACCAACTAAATAACTAAACCAACCATATTATCTTTGTGTACTGGCTCATGTAATGTTGTGTTTTCAGTAACACACCTATACTTAATTTGAAAAAACATGTTTGATTGCATGCAATTGTCATCTCTGTGTGCGCCTCCGTTAGGAAACCAGACCTTATGTTTTGTGTTTTTTAGCAGCCGCTCATACCTAGCCATTTCTGTGTCTGAAGATATTGGATTTCTTAAAGGATTGTCTTTGTTTACAGCTATTATCAATATAAGAACTGATGCTTTTATCCTCACAGCAAGGAATAAACAATTTATTAAAGCACAGAAATAGATTATGATTATTACTTTTGTATAGTTTCATTTATGAACATATTGTTTGTGTCATTTTGATAAAAAAATGAAGAAGTGGCATGATTGAGGCTTCCTATAATAAGACCAATGTGGCTTTGCAGAGCAATATAACGCTGATGGTTTCTGATAGTAAGAAGCAAAATGAGGGGCAATTTTTTACAAAAATTATACTATGGACAGCACACAGCAGTGCTGTTCACATTATCAAAACATGAATCGTTTGCGCCGCTTTGCTTCAAAATTTGCGCTTCATGTCGAGTTTGAAAGGATTTGAAGCATTCCAACTCCTTCTATTCAAGTCTATGGTAACTATATTATAGTTAATAGGCAATAGTGGTGTGGTTTTAACACGCCAAAAATATATGCCAACATTTTTTAAATGCTCAATAAACACTTGTCAAACGCACCTATTAACACATATTAAAGGGGTTGTAAAGGTTAGTTTTTTTTATTTTCTAAATAGGTTCCTTTAAGCTAGTGCAATGTTGGTTCACTTATCTTTTCCTTCGATTGCCTTCTAAATGTTTTTTTTTTCTTTGTCTACATTTCTCACTTCCTGTTCCTCCATAACCCGAGCCGTTCTGGCTGGGCGTTAGTCGATGTGCTCGTCCCCTCCCTTGGGACTACATCCCTGCAGGGAGACACTGTGAACGTCAGCAGCAACAAGTGAAGTAGCCAACAGTTCAGGCCCTGGTGGAGTCTGAATAAGGATAAATAAAAAAACAGCAATGAATCTGAGAGTAGTTTCAAATCCGATAAAGGTTTATTTTGACAAATGTATGAGGTCAGTGAAAATGCCCGACCATATAGCTTTTATGTACTCAAGATAACAAGGAAGTAAAACATTATTGTCAATATATTGGTTATACGACACAGCTGCCCAGGGGCGGACAGACCATTGAGTCACTCGGGCACTGCCCGAGGGCCCCATGCCACTAGGGGGTCCCATCAGGGTTGCCAGGCTCAGTAAAACCAGGGATAGTATGTAAAAATCTGTGTTTTTTTTAATTTTATTTTTTACATCTGTCCCTGATATGTCTGAAACCTACATGCTTTTGATGTGAAAATCCTGAGATTTTAGCTGCCCCGTCTCTGCACTGCCTCCTGGCGTGGTGACCATCTATAAGCCCAGGGGCCCCATAATTCTCTATTGCCCGGGGGCCCCATGAGTTTTCAGTCCGCCCCTGCAGCTGCCCAATTACCTCTTCACGTTCCCCTAGTATTATAGATGCCCATGCCATGCATGGCAACATGGTCAAAAACATGACTGCAGAATTTCCATATTCTTGATGTCTCTGGAAAATTCCCCTTCATTTAAAGACCTGCCCTTATGTCTAAAGACCTCAAGGTAGTCACAAGAGGATGAACCAGCAATATTTCTTCAAAAACAGGTTTACCAAATCTGACATGTCCATGTACCTCCTATAAAACGTATAATGCAATATCATTTAAAATAGTGGTCACATGGAGGCATGCAGGTGATCCAGCAAAGATCATCCTAAAATTCAGACTCAAGTCTTCTAAATACAACATAGGGATGTTAAATTGAAAAAGGAATTCTGCAAGGTCCTAAAATATTTTTCTATTTGATTCTACAAGTCATCGCTTTCACAGTGAAAAAATAAAATGAAAATTGCTGAAACACTGGTGACTACTGACTTCTTTGTTTTTTTCCCTTAATTCTACAAGCAGTCTTCTATTGTAGACGTTGGGATACACCCAGGGGTCAAGTCCTGGGGAAAAAAGTGTGGGAACTCCCACCCAAGACCCACTCCCTCACCAAAAAAAAAAAAATGATAGGCTCATATGCATAATTACTAAACCACACGTTTTTTCTAAATCCCGCGATAACTCGCGGTAGACCTCCGCAATGTCTCCTGGGAACAATGACAAAAGCTCCCAGGAGACATTGCGGCATCGAGGAAGTGACAGAATACCTGCAAACTACCTGATGAATCCATATACAGGAAGCGGCCAGTAACATAAAGGATTACTAAGGTTCACCTGCCCCTGACAGTGTCTCAAACTGGGCATCGCCACTTAGTGGAGGATTGGCTCGGGCGGCTCGGCTGCTCTAGTCCTGCAAAGGGAACTGAGTTACTGCTGTGAAAAAAGTGCAGGAACTCCGTTCCCACGCGTTCCCGCAGGACTTAAGCCCTAGATACACCAATCAAACGCTCTACGAATGTAACTAAACTATCAGCTGTATTTTAGAAATACAGAAACCCCCCTTTCCCCATAATATACTGTAAGGCAGAGGTGTTATCAAGTCCACAGACGGAGGTGAGAAGCAAAGAGTACAGGAAGTAATCAGCTCACACGATTTCGAGCAAACCAATGTTTTTTTTTTCTTCCAACCTTTAATTGGATATATTAAGACGTGTTCAATGGTTTATTTCAAGGACCATAAGGGAGAAATTAAGTTTATTGTTGCAGATTACAAAGTTATCTAAGCACTGAAAAATAATCAGGACTCCTTGGCATTGCAAACCTTCAGAGGACGCCCTTGGGCATTGACCACAAACCCTGTTAGTCCCCCCTGTATCTGATAAGATACATAAGAAGGGCTCATGTAGACAGGCATTGTTTTTCCTGCATTTGAAGCCAGTAATGGCTGGTGCTCAATTTTCTTGGGGGGGTGGCCTGCAGCCTCCCCACTTCCCCATAGAGCCGTCCCCCAACCAGCCAAACAACCACCACCGCCCCAGTGCAGTTCTATCACCGTTCACCCCCCGTCGCTTTATCGCAGCATCGCGCCCCCTACTCCCGAGTCCCAACAGTTGCTTGTCCTCCCAGCCAATCATGACTTAAGACCACGCAGCCAATCGGGTCTTAGGGCCCACCTCCTGATTGGCCGAGAGGAGGCTCTAGTCATGCGCGTAAAAAAAAAAAAACATTGGAATCCATGCGTCCGGTACCCTGCATGGAGATTAGGAGCCGGACACATGGATTAGGGGGGGGGGGGTTGCCGCTGCGGGAGCCACCACTGTTTGATGCACATGTCAAATGCAGGTTTGCAGATTATCATGTACTTTATAAAGGTAGTGTGGATGACAGAATACACATCCGTGAGATGTATTTTTTTTTTTTAAGAACACTGAAATTACTTTCAAGCCTTGTACACACAATCGGATATCTGCTGGAATCTAATCCGATGGATTTTTTTGTCGGATATCCGATGAAGCTGACTTTCATCAGTCTTGCCTACACACCATCAATCAAAAATCCGACCGTGACAAAACGCGGTAACGTAAAACACTACGACGTGCAGGGAAAAATAAAGTTCAATGCTTCCGAGAAAGCGTCGACTTGATTCTGAGCATGTGTGTATTTTTGATCGATGGACTTCCACACAGACGATCGTTTTTTTCTATCGGTTTTTTATCCATAGGAGAAATTTAAAACATGTTCTATTTTTTTTCACCCATGGAAAACAAACCGATGGGGCTCACACACGATCGGTTTGTTTGATGAAAACGGTCAATCGGTCTGTTTTCATCAGACAAACCGATCGTGTGTACAGGGCTTAAAGCAGACGTTAATGGTCTTTGTAGTAATGTAAGTTTTAAATGTAGACATCCAAGATGTATAAAGTATACAGGGATCAAAAAGAGCTGTGAGCCTTTTCTAAATGGTCTTGTGTGTGTGTGGTACCCCTCATGGTAAGATTATGGTGAAAGGTAACTTATGGCCTTATCTAAGATACAAGAACACATTGGAAGTGTATTGCACTATATGTCTGTATCTTCCATGGATGATATTATTTAGAATCTTGTGTTTTGTTTTTCTAGATATCCTGTCATCTTGTCAATTGAAAACCACTGCAGTGTGGTGCAGCAAAAGAAAATGGCTCAGTATTTGACTGAAATCCTGGGAGACAAGTTGGATCTGTCATCTATGATGAATGGAGATTCCACAAAGCTGCCTTCTCCAGAAACCCTGAAAGGAAAGATATTAGTGAAGGTAATATATATGGATGATATAAAAGCTCACATGCCCTGTCACTGCACCCAAATCATTATAATGTTCTGTTTTTAGTCCAAACCCTGTCTTCTGCTGTGCATTAATCACGTTCTTCACCAAATAACAGTTATAACAATGCCCCACAATAAAACATATCACGAGCTTGAGCAGCTTTCTAGGAGCATTCTTCAGCTCCAGGATAAAATTGTTAACCACTTAAGGACCTTGGCTGTTTTTCAGATTTGACGTTTACAAGACTAAAACTTTTTTTTTTGCTAGAAAATTACTTAAAACCCCCAAACATTATATATATATTTGTTATAACACCCTAGACAATAAAATTGCGGTCATTGCAATACTTTTTGTCACACCATATTTGCGCAGCGGTCTTACAAGCGCACTTTTTTTGGAAAAAATACACAAAATAAGACAACAGTAAAGTTAGCCCAATTTTTTTATATTGTGAAAGATAATGTTACGCTGAGTAAAATGATACCCAACATGTCACACTTCAAAATTGCGCCTGCTCGTGGAATGGCTTCACACTTTTACCCTTAAAAATCTCCATAGGTGACGTTTAAAAAATTCTATAGGTTGCATCTTTTGAGCTACAGAGAAGGTCTAGTGCTAGAATTATTGCTCTCGCTCTAACGATCGCGGTGATACCTCACTTGTGTGGTTTGAACACTGTTATCATATGCGGGCGCTACTCAAGTATGCATTCGCTTCTGCGTGCAAGCTCGTCGGGATGGGGCACTTAACCACTTGCTTACTGGGCACTTACACCCCCCTCCTGCCCAGGTGAAATTTCAGCTTCCGGCACTGCGTCGCTTTAACTGACAATTGCGCGGTCGTGCGACGTGGCTCCCAAACAAAATTTACGTCCTTTTTTCCCCACAAGTAGAGCTTTCTTTTGGTGGTATTTGATCGCCTGTGCGATTTTTATTTTTTGCGCTATAAACAAAAAAGAGCGACAATTTTGAAGAAAAATACAATATTTTTTACTTGTTGCTATAATAAATATCCCAATTAAAAAAAAAAAACACATTTTTTTTTCTCAGTTTAGGGCGATACGTATTCTTCTACATATTTTTGGTAAAAAAAAAAAAAAAAAATCGCAATAAGCGACTGGTTTGCGCAAAAGTTATAGCGCTTACAAAATAGGGGAGAGAATTATTATTTTTTTTTTTTTTTTTTTTACTAGAAATGGCGGCGATCTGCGATTTTTATTGTTACTGCGACGTTATGGCGGACACATCGGACACTTTTGACACATTTTTGGCGCCATTCACATTTATTCTGCGATCAGTGCTATAAATATGCACTAATTACAGTATAAATGTGACTGGCAAGGAAGGGGTTAACACTAGGGGGTGAGGAAGGGGTTAAATATGTATGCTAGGTGTGTTCTAACTGTAGGGGGAGGGGGGGGTGACTGGGGGGGTGACCGATCTGTGTCCCTATGTAGGAAGGAACACAGATCGGGCTCCTCCCTTCCAGAGACAGGACATTGTCTCTGTGTCAGCCGGCAATGAGAGATGATCTATGAGAGATCATCTCTCATTCGCCCACAGATCGCATTGCAAACGGCCGCTCTGATTGGCCGTTTGCCGCGATCTGTGATTGGCCGTGTCCGAGGGACACGGACAACACAGGGCTTCCCCGCAGCGCGCTGTACAGCGCGCGCTGGGAACGCCAGAAAGACATGCCGTCAAATGACGGCATGTTGGATATTGAGGCCCGCGCTGTTGCCGTCATCTGACGGTAGCGCGGGCCTCAAGTGGTTAAAAAAACAAAAAACTGTGTTTTTATTATTTTTTATACATTTTTACACTGAAAAAAAAAATGGATCACTTGTATTCCTATTACGAGGAATGTAAACATCCCTTGTAACAGAAAAAAAGCATGACAAGTCCTCTTAAATATGAGATCTGGGGTCAAAAAGACACGTTTTGACGTCACTTCCGCCCTGCTATGCTATGGGGACGGTGGGGGCCATCTTGCCCTCACTCGTGTCCCAGCCAAGCAGGAGACAGCACCTGATCGCCTCCGCCGCTGCCGACGGCTCCGGTAAGCGGCGGATGGCGCAGGAGAGTGGCGGGAGGGGGGCCCTCTCCCAACGCCGATAACGGTGATCTTGCAGTGAATCTGCCGCGGAGACCACAGTTATCGTTTACAGAACCGCTTGCGGGAAAGATGGACATCTCAGTTGTGGCAGCAGCTGCTGCCCTTACCGAGATATCCATCTTCAAAGACAGGACCTATATAGTCGTGAGCAGGTCCTTAAGTGGTTAAAGAGAAACTGCAGTCTGCTCACATAGTAATAAAAACATCTCTGTCATTCTGAAGCTTCCCTTCAACCACTTTGCATATTATTTTATATATACTGTGATTCTGTATCTGCCAAATATGTTGCAGAAAGCTCGCTTCACTGAGTCTGGCTGCATCCATTTTAACTGTGGGCAGCTGAAGCTGCTGCCTGTTCACTTCCTGGATTTACACAGACACACAGAGGCACACCTCCAGCTCTGCAGCCCTTTAGCATTAATTGGCCCTCTTATAACTCATTCCCCCTCCCTTCCTGGCAAACGCTCACGAGAGTGAGAGAGAGAGATGTGCATGATGTCATAAGCCTAGGCTTTTTACTAGACAAACAGTAAGTGGGCTGTATAAGGTATTTGCTGGCAGAAAAAAAAATGTTTTACTATCCAAAGTTAAAACAACAAGGGCAGAAGATTTAATAGATGGAAAATTGAAAAAATGACTGAAGGTCAGCTTTAAATATGCAGTAGATCCTAATGCAAGTGTTGGTTGTAGGTTTAAAGCAGAGTTCCACCGACAAAAATAAAATAAAAAATTCAGCAGCTACAAATAGTGCAGCTGCTGATTTCTAAAAAGACACTTACCTGTCATGGGTGACCACGATGTCCTTATTAGAATCCGACCCATCCCCTCGGCTCCAGCATTTCTAGTAAGGGAATCAGGAAGTGAAACCTGGCAGCTTCACAGCTTGGTTCCATACTGTCCCAGAAGACCGTGGGGGGACAGAGGAGACAGCGGGACTCAGCCCTGCCGCTTACTCCCTTATCGTTGGCTTTGATTGATAGCAGTGGGAGCCAATGGCTCTCGCTGTCTTAGCAAAGCCAGTGAGACCAGAAAGTGGGGGGGGGGGGCGAATAGCTACAGACATGCACAGCGCTGGATTGAATGAAGGCTCAGGTAAGTAAAAGGGGGGGGGGGGGTTACTGATGCCTAAACATTTTTTACCTGGATTTAACCCATCACATAAAAAAAGGAAGAAATGGCTGCACTCCAAGATGATGGATATGAGTTCTTTATTGATCCATCCAAGTGACACACCACTGAAAATCAAGGCAGACATGTTTCACACGGTATCGTGCTTAAATCATTGCCTCACATATATATACCCAGTAAGGTAAACAGCCTCAGATGATACACAGAGATTAAACAAACCCCCTACATATGTTTAACTTGTTTATCTGCAGCCCTCTCTTCCCTACACCCCTTCAAAAGGGCAGAATCATGTTAAAACCATTCTTCATCGGTCAGGAGCACAGAGGAGGGTGTGGAGAGGGGGTGCTGTTAGTGTGTGACCGCTAATTGAAGGAAAAGCAGGAAGGGGGGGAAGTGCCCTGTTTTGAAATTGTTAAAGTGTCACTTAAACCACATCATAAAAAGCCATCAATAAATGGTGTTCATATTTACTCAGTCACTACGAGATTCACTTTCTGTATTCTGCAAAAAACCTGGTTTAATCCTGCTGCTCTCCATCTCCACCTTCTCTTCATGCCCCCATTTTATTTAGCGAATTTGCAGCTGTGGAGGCAACTCTGCACATGCTCAGTTTTCAGTGAGTTTTTATGCTGAGCATTTCCTCCCCATCACATCTAAGCAGTCCATGTGACTATAGAGTAACGTAGTATACACAGTGGTAAATGCCAGCCCACTCCCTCCCTCCTCCTTGCCCACTAACCCGATAAACACAATAGTGTGGGATAGTACATGTAGACTAGTGGAGGCTTCAACTCACTCTCGGGACACAGGCTGGAGGAGGGTGACACAGCCTTTGACTGTCAAAAATTCGCCCCACGCCATGATGTTGCCAAAAAATAATATTTGATTTGAAATGTATATATTTATATGACCATTTTAAACCCTTTATTATGGGTGCTCAACCTGTGGCCCTTTGAGGTGTTGTGGAATTAGTGCCATGAGGATGGCAAGGCTAACAGAAGCATGACTGCCAAAGGCATGAGAACCTATGTTTTATTGATATTGGAGTGCAGAATTATTAGGCAAATGAGTATTTTGACCACATCATCCTCTTTATGCATGTTGTCTTACTCCAAGCTGTATAGGCTTGAAAGCCTACTACCAATTAAGCATATTAGGTGATGTGCATCTCTGTAATGAGAAGGGGTGTGGTCTAATGACATCAACACCCTATATCAGGTGTGCATAATTATTGGTCAACTTCCTTTCCTTTGGCAAAATGGGTCAAAAGAAGGATTTGACAGGTTTAGAAAAGTCAAAAATAGTGAGATATCTTGCAGAGGGATGCAGCACTCTTAAAATTGCAAAGCTTCTGAAGCGTGATCATCAAACAATCAAGCGTTTCATTCAAAATAGTCAACAGGGTCGCAAGAAGTGTGTGGAAAAACCAAGGCGCAAAATAACAGCCCATGAACTGAGAAAGGTCAAGCGTGCAGCTGCCAAGATGCCACTTGCCACCAGTTTGGCCATATTTCAGAGCTGCAACATCACTGGAGTGCCCAAAAGCACAAGGTGTGCAATACTCAGAGACATGGCCAAGGTAAGAAAGGCTGAAGGACGACCACCACTGAACAAGACACACAAGCTGAAACGTCAAGACTGGGCCAAGAAATATCTGAAGACTAATTTTTCTAAGGTTTTATGGACTGATGAAATGAGAGTGAGTCTTGATGGGCCAGATGGATGGGCCCGTGGCTGGATTGGTAAAGGGCAGAGAGCTCCAGTCCGACTCAGACGCCAGCAAGGTGGAGGTGGAGTACTGGTTTGGGCTGGTATCATCAAAGATGAGCTTGTGGGGCCTTTTCGGGTTGAAGATGGAATCAAGCTCAACTCCCAGTCCTACTGCCAGTTTCTGGAAGACACCGTCTTCAAGCAGTGGTACAGGAAGAAGTCTGCATCCTTCAAGAAAAACATGATTTTCATGCAGGACAATGCTCCATCACACGCGTCCAAGTACTCCACAGCGTGGCTGGCAAGAAAGGGTATAAAAGAAGAAAATCTAATGACATGGCCTCCTCGTTCACCTGATTTGAGCCCCATTGAGAACCTGTGGTCCATCAAATGTGAGATTTACAAGGAGGGAAAACAGTACACCTCTCTGAACAGTGTCTGGGAGGCTGTGGTTGCTGCTGCACGCAATGTTGATGGTAAACAGATCAAAACACTGACAGAATCCATGGATGGCAGGCTGCATGAGTGTCCTTGCAAAGAAAGGTGGCTATATTGGTCACTGATTTGTTTTTGTTTTGTTTTTGAATGTCAGAAATGTATATTTGTGAATGTTGAGATGTTATATTGGTTTCACTGGTAAAAATAAATAATTGAAATGGGTATATATTTGTTTTTTGTTAAGTTGCCTAATAATTATGCACAGTAATAGTCACCTGCACACACAGATATCCCCCTAAAATAGCTAAAACTAAAAACTACTTCCAAAAATATTCAGCTTTGATATTAATGACTTTTTTGGGTTCATTGAGAACATGGTTGTTGTTCAATAATAAAATGAATCCTCAAAAATACAACTTGCCTAATAATTCTACACTCCCTGTATTTTTACTCTTTATTCCAAAGGCTGTTTTTTATTTTATTTTGAACATGTGACCAAAGGACTAGAAGCTCCTCCTGCTTATGTTTCCATGCAGACAGGCTGGGAAAGAGCTGGGTCCTGTGACCGCTGCTTATCGATTAGGAAAAGGGCCCTTTATTTTTTTTTATTTATTTTTTTTATTAAAATAATTGGTGCCATTATCCATATATAGATATAGCAGGGGAAATGTAAGTTAAACCCTGTGGGCCAGATTCACAAAGCACTTACTCCGGAGTATCACGAGTTAGGCACGCGTAAGTCTAAAAATGCACACGCTTATCTATGCACCGTATCCCCAAAACGATATACGCCTGAAATCCACATTTTTTAGACCGACGTCATTTAGATAGACCGGCGCAGAGTGCGTGCAAAACTGCACTAGACACACCATTGATTTGCTATGCAAATATGCAAATGCGGGAGTTACGGGGATCCACAAAAGTAAGTTTGTGCGGTGCAGTCTACACGATGTGCTTATCAGCTGCACGGCCAGTCTAAAATTAGACCAAATAAAAGCAGGTTTAAAATTAGACAATCCGTCTACATGTCAGCAAAAGCAACACCATTAGGGCCGAGCTGAGCAGCCACACTTGCAGGACATTAATCTGTATGCCAACATGCCACGGGCATCCTTGCTCATAGCTATACTACTGACTTTAGATGAGCGCAGAAGGAGGAGGGCACGGAGGAGGGCACGGGAGAGGATCTTTGTCAGGTATATGCGTGGGGTGAGCCCAATGGAAAAAGGCCCCCCTTTTGGCTGGAATTAGGGTGCAATTGGAGAGATACCCTATGTTAATAGGAGGGTAGATGTTGGTTCCTCAGCTTCCACTAATTTCTGTGAAATTGAGTAAAGGTGGATTAATTAGGTCAGGAGCCTGTGCAGGCCAGCAGGCCCAAAGATTGCTAAAGTAAAATGATCCTATGCTGCTATAAGGATGCCAATTGTGACCGATGCACCCTAAACCATATAAAACAAAGAAAAAAATGTGTCTCTAGAGTCTAATAGGTAGGAATCCCTACTAGTGTGGTTGATTACACTAGTAACCACACTAGTAGGGATTCCTACCTATTAGACTCTAGAGACACATTTTTTTCTTTGTTTTATATGGTTTAGGGTGCATCGGTCACAACTGGCATCCTTATAGCAGCATAGGATCATTTTACTTTAGCAATCTTTGGGCCTGCTGGCCTGCACAGGCTCCTGACCTAATTAATCCACCTTTACTCAATTTCACAGAAATTAGTGGAAGCTGAGGAACCAACATCTACCCTCCTATTAACACAGGGTATCTCTCCAATTGCACCCTAATTCCAGCCAAAAGGGGGGCCTATTACCATTGGGCTCACCCCACGGATATACCCGACAAAGGTATTAATTTAGCAGCGCCATTTCCCTTTCTACTATTCATATTTATATTAGCTCCCCACATAGGGATCCTACTGGGAGGCAACAGCTACTTTATTCCCCATAGCGCGGACTCCCCTGTTCTTACACGGGAGAGGATCTGCCCACCGCCACTGGGCAAGGTACTGGCAACACTTCATTTCCTTGCCAGTGGCTCTTTTCACCCTAATGGGTAAATATATATTTTATATACATTTTTTTCTGTTTAGTATATATTTTATAATAATTAATATAATACATATATATATATTTTTTTTAACTAATATAAATTTACTAATTTTAATATTATTATAATTATCTAATTTAATATTTTATATATATATATATATATACACACCGACACGACACAAAATTGGATGTACTTTTGCAATGGAAGGGCATTTCTCTCGGTCTATTTAAGCACTGTGCATAGCTCACTAAGTCTGACGGGCCTAGTTCCTATCTAACTGATTGTGCCGTGCCTAGTTCTGAGCATGCTCAGAGAGGTGCTGACCATAGTCTGCTTCATGTGCACATGCCCAGTCTGGCCGGCCCTTCATTTGCATGGGGTCACGGCTCATTTCAATGGAACACGCCTACGTCCTTCCCACTTTGAATTACACCGCCTTACGCCTCGGAATTTACATTGCACCGGTGCAAATTTGGCCGAAAATACTACGAGGATACGGTACTTGCGCCTCGAAATTAAGCCAGTCTAACTTAAAGGAGTTGCACTACGCCGGTCCAAAAATGCGCCGATGTACGTAATTCTGGCCCTGTATGTTTAGTATCGCTTTAAGTTCCGTTACAACATCATTGCTTTTATCAAACATTTCACAGTTTCAAAGTTCTTTTATTTACTAGCTGGATTGACAGTATTTATTTCCACCCCTTGGGGTATCAGTGCTTGCCCTATGTGCATTCCCTATGCATTGCACTTCTTTGTTGTGCTAAAATCTTGTCCAAGATAAATTGGACGCTTATCACTTCTTTTATACACAGTACTTGAACATTCAGAATACATATGCTTTTTGTGTAGTTGAATCCTCCCCAGTGACCTACTTCATCATAAGCGCCACCATGTGACATGTCCCAGTCAATACCACTGAAATCTGCCAGATCAATAGACCTTGCAATGGCCATGTTAACGTTTAAATTCCAGATCTAGTGTTTTGTTTTTTGTTTTTTTTCACGCTCTGTAGCATTATTAAAGGGGCTACAGCTGTTAATTCTCTGTTGAGAGAACACAGGATTTAGTACTAATCAGATTCTCAGCTGCTTAAGGGACCTTCCACCATTTTCACAAAATATCTTGAACATTGGAGTTTTATTATTTCAATATATCTGAAATATCACAAGCAGGGTATGCAATGCTTTGCAGAGTCCTAACACTTGAATTTTGAGTATCAGATGGGAGTCTTTATGTCATATGGTTGTGTCAGTGTTTGTACTTCCAATCCATATAGCCACACAGTACAAACATCTATTTTAGACAATGGTATTTAAGCAGGTTTGGAATGAGTGCCCATTCCATTGTTGACCTACTCTACATGCTTCTTGCCTGATTCTATTTGGTTTCACTACTTCTAAAACACAGTTTAGTAACAAGGTTTCAGCAAATAAGTTGGGGAAAGTTGGAATTCCTCATGTCTAGTCCTGTTCTTAATGCAGGAAGTCACTCTCTCAATCAACATTGACTATTTGTATTCCTTAAACATGTGAAAAATACAGTGCAGCGCTCAAAATATTAAAGTGGAAGTAAACCCATCGATTTAACAGTTTCAAAAAGCAGTTACATTCCCGGCATGCCGGGAATGCTAACTGTCACATTGGTTGTGCTCTCAACCAAACTGTCAAACCATCCAATGGCTGGTGTCATAACTGATCACATGTGCAGCATCATGGCAGTTGTAGATTAAACAGAGGCCAAGATTGCAGCTTCCTTGCCTGAAAACGATAGGAGGGTTTACTTCCACTTTAAGTGAAATGGCTACATTGGATTGATCCTATATATAACAATGATAAAAAGGAAATCATCTCACAGTGACAGTTCATAAAGACAATTCATGTGAAGAAACCAGTGAAAGTGACACAAAAAAAAACATATGTGAATGAAGAAAGAAGTCCCACTAAATTAAATAAAAAATGGGACATGAGAAAAAATCAATCTTTGCAGAATGAATCCGTCCTTAGGGGGTTAAATCCAAATAAACACCCAAAGAAAGAAATTGCAGAACGGAGAGAACTTCATCCACCAGGAAGACACCCAAAAGTAGTATTGCGGTCTCCTTACCCTGTCAAAGTGACCACCATTACAGTGATCTCAACAAGCCTGGGGATTTTAGGTCTCCCTCCGGACCCTCTGTGGGATATGTGGAGTGGGATCTGTTGTCTCGAACGATCTTTGGGTGTTTATTTGGATTTAACCCACTGAGGACTGATTCATTCTGCAAAGATTCATTTTTTCTCGTGTCCCTTTTTTTATTTAATTTAGTGGGACTTCTTTCTTCATTCACAGATGTTTTTTTGTGTCGCTTTCACTGGTTTCTTCACATGAATTGTCTTTATGAACTGTCACTGTGAGATAATTTCCTTTTTATCATTGTTCTATATAGGATCAATCCAATGTACCTATTTCACCTAATATTTTGAGCGCTGTCCTGTATTTTTCACATGTTTTAGGAATTTTTTGTATCTCAAATTTTCTGGTACTGGCAGCTAGTTATTAATTTATTACACCATTTGTGTATTACAGTCACAATTTATTTAGCGCAGTGTTTTCCTTTGGGAATTTTTTTTGGTATTTGTATTTCTTATTCGCCCAGCATTGGTAAGCCTAGATAGGAAAGTACCGCATTTATCGGCATATAACACGCACACTAACTTTAAGAGTGAAGTTTCAGGATTTTTTTTCCACAGACCCCCTGCACATTACACAGACCCCCTGCACAGTACACAGACCTACTTTCATTATAAAGCACATCTGCACTCCCAGGAGACCCCCAGTCTCCTGGGACAGCACTGCCAGCATACTCTAAAGTTGAGAAAACATCACTGCCAGCCCTTTCTCGTACATCACTCCTCTTGTCACTCTCTTAAATCAAAGCATCTAAATACCTCAATCAACGCCACTCTTTCATGGACCCGGTCATATGACTGCTCTCCTCTGATGTTTCATTGATGGTCACTTGACCTCTATCCTCCTCCAATCAAAAGCTACACTTGAGGAGGAGGCAGAGCGGGCCGAAAGAGTGGCGTTAATTGAGGTATTTAGAGGCTTCAATTTACATTGAGAGTGACACAGGAGGAGGGGTGTAAGAGGAAAGGGCTGGAAGTAATGTTTTCATAACTTTAAAGTATGCTGGCAGTGCTGTCCAAGGGACGGGAGAGGCAGGGCAGCTGGCCTGGGACCCCCCCAATGTGTGACACCTGGGGCAGACCGCCCCCCCTCCCCCCCATTGGTCCAAAAAAAATATCTGCATATAACACGCAGGTACGGTTTACCCTCTATTTTCAGGGGGGAAAAGTGTGTGTTATACGCCGATAATTATGGTATATTATATTTCTTTGTTTTCAACCTTTTTTTACATTTCTTCAGTTACTTCCTGGTTTCCAGGCCTAGTCAAATTATGCCATACCACCCAGGAGCATTCAAGAGGGGTGGAATGGTTTTCTAAGCCTGGCACATCCTGATGCCTGTATGCCCGAGCTAAGGACAGATAGGTTCCAGGAAGTAAATGCTACATGAGTCATCTGCCCTTACTCAAGATGGCCATGGGCAGAAATGATAGGGGGCATTTTTATGTGGTTTCTTAGCAAAATAAAGCATAACTGCATAGATGAATCTGTGCGTTTTCTTTGAATATTAAACATGAATTTGTATAGCATTTTTGGTTTGTGGTGTTGAGATGCAGTTCAGTGTCTCCAAATTGTTAAAGCTAGCACATCGGCATGACAGCCAGGCAAAGTAGCATTCTCAGAAACGACAATCAGAAATGGCAACCTGCATATCTTATATAGGCCTTGTTCACGGCCGTAAAGAACAGGCAATTTTAACCACATTATTGAAGCTTTCCAAATGCTTTCCAAAACCAATATCTTTTTAAGCTCCAAAGAGGCAGAGCGAAATGCTATGGGGGTGTGTCCTGGCCGGGGTTGGAGGCTGAGACTGCCATTCACTCTACTACAACAGGTCTGTTTTGATATTCAGGCTCTGGGACATTCTATTTGCCTACACAACATTTGAAGCATAGACCAGCTCCTTTCCTGGCCGACAAACGCAGCGGTGGGCACAGGACCAGCATTCCATCCTAACCTGAGAAGCACATATCCCCGTTTTTCTTTTGTTGTGACAGAACAACATGACAAGTGAAATCCCATCCTACAATTGCATTAAGTCCGCATTGCATGATTCCAGATCAACTTTCTTTGCAAACCTTCTGAAAATCTGCTGTATGTTCTGGTTCTGTTATGTTGCAGCAAGTTAAGACTTATGCTGCCTACACACGATTGGAAATTCCCACAAGAAAAGTCAGATGTGCGCTTTTGGTCGGAAATTCTGACCGTGTGTATTTGCTGTCAGAATTTCCGCCGACAAAAGTTTGAGAGCAGGTTCTCTATTTTTCCGACGGAAAATCCGCTCGTCTGCATGCAATTCTGACACACAAAAAAACACGCATGCTCAGGATCAAGCAGAAGAGCCGAACTGCCTATTGAACTTCATTGATTTCTGCTCGTCGTACGTCTTGTACATCACCACGTTCTTGACGGTCGAGATTTCCGACAAAATTTGTGTGACAGTGTGTATGCAACACAAGTTTGCGCCAACATTCCGACAGGAAAAAAAACACAGATTTCTTGTCGGAATTTCCGATCGTGTGTACGCGGCATTACAATTTAACACTGCCACAAATTTGTGGGAAGTTATCCTTGCTATCTGGGATTATGTTCAATAGTGGCAATTTCAATTAGTGGAACGCAAGACGCTGCAACTTTAAAACATTTCTTGCACTATTTTGGTGCGGTTCTAGTGCTATAGATTTCTATGTTAACTCACAGAAATGCCTCCTAGTTACAAAAGACATGCCTCAAAAACTCAAGTGGTAAGGAAATTTATGCTTTCTACAGTCATGATGTTTAAAAAATAAATAAAAAATCTGTGTGAGACATTGAGGGCATTAGGTATTGCATGTGCTAGTTGGGTCAGTTTGTCATCAATTGCGCTACACACCGGTCATCAGTTGCGCTGCAGACAATCACAGACTATGGGTGCATAGGTTGCCTTACTTATAAATGGGGTCCACTAAGGACAGCTTTTCGTTCCCAGATCATAGAGCAGCCAGATGGCTAAGGCTGTAAAGCTTGTACCGTGATCAAGAAAACAGAACTTCATATTCAGAATATTAATCACAACGGGAATTGTGTAGAGCAGTCATTCTAATTTGCTTTCACAATGAATACGTCACAATGAGTACGTCAAATATTCTCAGCCACTAACCTGGAAAAAGAATGCATGCCAGGAAAACTTCTGATTTGTCAAAACTTCTGATTTGTCTACTTGTTCTAAATCGGCAACTAAAAAAAAAACCTAAGCCAAAGATAGCCAAGAAGCTAGCATTTTTTTTTTTTTAAAGATACTTTTATTGAAGTTTTTCAACAAACTGACAAACAGAAAAAATCACACACAAAGAAAAAACACAATCGCCGTACCAGATGGACTGGTTTGGAATGGTAGGCAATATGCTCAGACATGGGCAAATAAAGAGATACCAATACAAAGGATATACAGTAGGCACACCAGGAAAAGGTGCATGTAGACCAATACGGGCCAGCAAAGGTGGGAGTCTATACTTTAGAGATCCTTAGGGCACTGTCCAACACTGGCCAAACAAGTGTACTTCAGTGCTGGGAAAAATAAGTGGACTAGCCACCTACCCCAAATTTTATGAAAGGTTTTGGTCTGTTTCCAAATTTCAAAAGTAAGCTTATACAGCAGGATGAAGTCATTAATACGTTTTAGCCAAAGGGCTTTCAAAGAGGTCTGTGCACCCTTCCAGGACAGTAGAATGGTCTTTTTAAAATAAAAATAAAGTATACGGAGCAGTCTCTTGACATGCGTTGACAGGTGTAAGTCACCAAAAATGCTTAGTAGGCAGTTCTTGGGGTGATTTATATTTGGGAGGCCCAACGCCGAGGAGACAAAGGCACCCACCTCCCCCCAGAAGTCCCGAATTATTGGGCATGACCAAAAACAGACTAAGAAATCAGCCTCCTGGCCACAGCCGCGGAAGCAAGTGGCCGAGGACAGGAGACCCATCCTACGCAACCTCGCCGAAGTAAGGTGGGTCTGGTGGAAAATCTTAACTTGTATGATTCGGTCTCGGGACACAATGACAGACGTTTTGTAGGTATCACTGAATCCCGACCAGTCCTCGTCCTCTAAGGAGATGTCCATAGAGGTCCATTTGTCCTGAGCGAAGCTAACATTTTCAGAAGTAAAAGTTAGCAATGGCCACCTCCATTCTTTTTCAGTACATTATTTAACCAAGAAGCATCAGCTTTGATGATGATCAAAACCATTTTAAGGGCTGTTCTGTCATTTGGTGTTTTTCTTCATTTTCCTACTGTCGTTTGTCAGTTTCTAGAATTGATATTGCAGGTCATCCAGGATCGCTGTAGAGCAAATACAATATTTTTCTAATTAGTGGTGTTTCCCAATAGCATTAGACTCAACCCATGTCGTTAGCCGGCACATATTTTCTCCTGCCTGAAACCTTGTGAAGGAGGAATTATTCCCTTGGTAGGAAAACAGTGTGTGTAGACATATTCAAAACAACAAGTTTACTTATCACTTTACCCTGGAGAGCCATTATTTGTGTAACAACTGTTTAGAGGGTTTGAAAAATATAGATCTCTACCTATTGCTGGTCCTATCGCTTGGTAATTGCCTTGTTCTGTTGCCCTTTAAAGTGGACCCATAACTGTCTATTAAATAAGCTGTGATGGAGGATGGTGTGGAGTAGACTCTGCTTACTTTTAATCTTATTGTAACGTTTTGTGGGTCAATGTGCGTTTAACTTGTAAATAAACAACTGCGGCATGCTAAGGTTTGGGCTAGATACATAAAATAACAATTTAAAACAGTTTGATGAATAGAAAAGGAAAAACACCCTCAGGAGAGGCACCTACAGGTCATAAAGCTTTACCGTCATGTGTCCCAGCACCTTTATTGGCACACTCTCTAGATACAGGAACATCGGACATTCTTGGCAGAAAAACAAAACAAAAGGATGAAATGTATAGGACTTGCACGTACACATGTGTAACAATTCTTCTAGCTTTCTTTTAATCAGGGGAGTGTAGCGTATGTAAAAATATTGACCAGCAATGCAGATTTCTGTTTTTTTTTTACATCAGTAAAAAAACACCTGTCCAGTTCTTAGGCAGCAGTGTGTCGGAGGTCTTAGGAGGAATGTGCTACCTCCTAGGCATACCTGAACTCAGTGGTGGCTTGTCAATAAGGGGCGCAGGTCCCCCCCAATCCAATGCGTCCGGCCCCTAATCTGCATGCAGGGCACCGGATGCATGGGTTTCAATTGGGTGTTTTTTTTAGCACATGAATTGAGCCAGAGGCTGTAGTTGGCTTAAAAAAAGTGTGTAGTCTGGGCGTTAAGGACTGTGCCCTGAGCCCACCCAGTTGTGTGACAATAGCAAGTTAATATATTAACTTTTGTCTACCCGATTCTCCTCTCGGACAATCAGAAAGCGGGTCCTGATACCCGATTAGCCAGGACTCAGGAGTCTTGAGACTAAGACATCCCCTTGTGTGCCCACAGCAGCTGCTGGCAGGAGAGGAGGGAAGAAGGCCATGCTAGAAGATGATCAGTGTCTGCAGTAAGGGAGTACTCAGCAGGTGACTGGGCCCCCCGTTTGGACTGATGGGCCTGGACCCAGTACAGGAAGGCTGGCTGTACTGCCTTATCTGCGGCCCTGGGCAGTACAGCCGCTGAATATGACCTATATCAAATAAATGGGGTTACACCACAACCACCCTGCAACTGTGTGCAATGCACGTGGTTGTGGCATGGTAGGTGAGCATTTTGATGGTTTAAACAGGCAGTGAGGAGGTGGCATATCGCTTCCTCACAGCTTGGCAAATGCGGTATAGCCGCACATATGATCAAGCCCAAATTGTTGCAGACATTCTCTTTCTTGCATTTAATCTTATAGCTCATCTGCATTGTGCAGTGTCTTTAAACGTATTTTAAAATGCAATTAATGTAGGTACTTGAATCTATGTTGGTATCATCATCCTGTATTACCACGTATGGAGGAAGGGCCAACACTAGTAACCAAGCAGGTGCTGACAGGTCATGCTGACTGGTGGGGGGAGAAGAATGAGCAGAGAATACTTCATTGGTGTGCTGCTGCATCTTCGTTATTCAATCAGCAGGCCGCAGATTTTTTTTGGAGCAAGCTTTGTTGTTGCATTAAAGATGGAGGCTCTAGCTATGCAGTCTGGCAGAGGTGCTGAAGTCATAAAACATGGATGCATGGAATTACATATCCTTTGGCAGACCAAGCAATGGACATGGTCAACTGTCGGTTTAGCAACTCTGGAGTTGAGCTGTGAGGATGACATGCGGGATGCTAGATTAGTTCTAAAAGTTGTAATTTTTGTCTCTTCCAGGGGAAGAAGCTGCCTTCCAGTATTAGTGATGATGCAGAGGAAGGGGAGGTTTCTGATGAAGACAGCGCAGACGAGATTGATGAAGACTGTAAACTCCTAAATGGCGATGTATGTAAGCTAGAACTTTATCTCACAGTGCTGTCTGTCATATGATAAGTATATATGTAAAACCATTGTGTCTAAATGACAGGTAATTCATAATTACGTTTCCGGAAACACTCCTTCCTTTAACGTGGTACATGCCTGTATCAAGGCTCTTCTAAAACTCCAACTGATTTAATCTGATTGTATCCATTCGTTTCAGATAAAGTGCAAACTAAGTTCAGGATTAAGCTGTTAATTTTAGGTAATGATTTTAGTTCTAACATGTTATGTTTACCAGCTCCTTCCTGAATGAACACATTAAGCAATCGGTACCAATCGCTCCTGTGTTAATTTATCATGGAAGCCTATGTTTACTATGTTTCAGTTAGTGAATGAATAGGAGCCTATGTACAGAGACTTCTATTCATTCATCTGTAGTGCAGCTGAGGCTGCAGAAAAAAGGGAATGGGGACTTTTGTTATAGCTCTCACGTTTTATTTTATTTTTAAATAATAATAATGTAAAAACGGGATACAAAATGGCTAAATAAACCGTTTTGTAACAAATGTCATAGATTAAATAACACCAAGCATCCCATTAACACTATTTGTGTGATTAAAACTGTCCAAAAAAATGAAATTTCAACAAAATCGAAAAGCAGGTATAGTGTAATCTAATTCCAAGAAACACCCAGTAAATCTTCAGATAAAGGTGATTTCTCTTCACACATTATTTGGAATCTCACTCACCCATCTTACTAAAGATTAGGCTGACATGGCTTGTATCTCCTCCTGACTACAGCAATTTACAAAAAAAGCCTCTAAAACAGCATCAATCCTCCACAATCTGTTTTCCTTTACAACTCCAAAAAGATCCCGAATGGATGGATAGCATGAGGCTCGCGTTGTGTAATTCAATCACCACTGTCTATGAAACACCAATAAATAATACAATATAAAGTAAAAATACAGGCTCAAATTTCAATGTTCTTCCAGAGACCCTTCAAACCAGCAATACACAGCAGCAGACACAAACTGCTTGCCTTCGGCTGCTCTGCATCTACTCGACTCACAATGCTGACCAGGGCTCACACTGAACTCCTTCCAAATCAGCTCACAGCACGTCGGCTCAACCCCTACATGTTTCGTCCTGTTTGGAATTAGTTTTTATTTATTTTGTTTCGTTATAAAATGCATTTGTCCGAAAATCCGAATTGATTAAGGTCGAATCTGTCATTTGAAGGCTTATGGTGTCTGTCGAATGTTGTAAGAAGATTCGACGGAGCAGCTAAACTGTACGATGCCACAATCATACATTTCCGGTCGAATGTTCCACCTACAAGCTATAGAAGAATTCTAATGTATGACACTAGTAATAATTATGTTTATAAATTATTATTACTAGTCAACTAACTTTCAAAATCGCCTATGGGCAAAGCATTTGCTCGAAAATTTATGATTGCAGCGTCGTACAGTTTAGCTGCTTGTCGAATCTTCCTCGACCTTACGACAGACACCATAAGCCTTCAATGACATGCTAATAAGGATTTTAATGTATTGTTAGTAAAAACATTTACACAGTTATTTCAGAGCCTAAAATCAACTATTGTAGGGATTGTACTGAGGGGTCAGTCTCTCCCTTCCATTTCCTGGTGCTTCTTACAAATATGTGCCCCTAATAAAATCTACATTACCCAGCGACCCGTGTATATATTTGTAAATTTAGGTGTTCACTTGGAGCTATGCCTGAATAAAATGTTAGAAAGTAAAACAATGATTGTCCAAGACAACTAACAAGACATTCCATTAATATTTCCTTAATGGTCCCATAAGTGACATTTCAGATGAGCACTGTGATGCAGAGGTGACAAACAAAAATGTGCTCAACTAAGGTAATTAATTTCTTAACTCATTCTCATTTAATGACTATTTAAGTTAGTGGACAAAATGACCAAACCTGTCACCTAGGAAGTCTACTTAAGAAAATCTATAGAATGCATTGATCGTTGCCTCCATGGCATCCAATGCTATTATTGCAAATGGATCATTTAGGTTGAATTCAGTGCACCAATTTTCATGCTGTTTATATACTTGTAGTGGTGACCCTGTAAATGCCTAAAAAATTTAGCTGGCCCTCCTAGCCCTGCTATTGGTGATCTGGCCACCAGCTGACCCAAGCACTCACCGACCCATCATCAGCGACTGAATCTTTTCCTGCAGGTTTAATTGCCCCGTGGCCAAGCGAGAGAGGGATAGGGTTCACAGGTTCCCATAATATTATAAAGGGGGTGAGGTGGCACTTGCTACAATTAATCTAGTATACAAATGAACAAACAAATAACTGTTCCTGTACAAATACATATCTGTTCCTGTGCAAATAAATAATGATTCAGTTTCTTCAGAGCAGTGGTTCTTAACCTCTCTAGTGTCGTGATCCCTTGATACTATTTCCCATGTTGTGGGGACTCCTAACAGTAGAATTATTTTCGTAGCATGGGTTGTCAGCACCCAAGGCAAGACAAGTAATTTGCACCCCTAACCCACAGACATTTAGCCAGGGGCGGATCCAGAGTCTAGTCTCGGGAGGGGCAATACCAGAAAATATTTTTTTGGGGGACAATTTATGAGGAAAATGACTGGTGTTAGCTCTACAATGATCACAACACCCTGGTTGTTATGGTATCAGGATGATTAAAGCGCATTATTTATATTATTATTTAACTCACCATAATGCTGAAACAGTGGGAGCCCCGAGTGTGTCACTTGCCATGCCACCTGCCACCAGATGCAGCTTGTCACTTGCCATGTCACCTGCCATACGTTGCAGATTGTCTCTTGCCACGTCACCTGCCGCATGTTGCAGATAGTCACTTGCCACAAGTTGCTGAATGTCACTTGCCTGCCACCAGATGCAGATTGTCACTTGCCACGTCACCTGCCACATGGTGCGGATTGTCACTTGCCACAAGTTGCGGAATGTGGCTCTGTCACTCGCACGCGGATTCCCGGAGCCGCGGACCCGCTCAGACACAAATTCTGCAACTAGAAATTGGCTCATTTCTAATTAGCTAATTTCTCAGGTGGCAATTGCCCTGTTGCTCCCCCCTGGATCCGCCCCTGCATTTAGCGCTTGACGAGTCTCCTCCACTCGTACAGTATTAAAATCCCTTATAGTACATTTTAGGATGTACCACACACTCTGTGTTCTCCTTTCTTTCCCTTGTATCTCTCTCTACTCTAATTTCTTCTTTTTTTTTCCAAGCCCTCTTTCTTGTTCTTTCTCTTATTCTTTCTCTCCCTTTTTATTTATTCCTCCCCCTTATTTCCTCTCCCTTCCATCTATTCTCTGTTTTGATTTCTTCTCTTACTCTTTGGTGGGTGGGGGGGGGGATGGGATGAGTGGCAATGCTGGGGGGAGTTCTGATTAGCCAACTTAGGTGCTCTTGATCAAGGTCATCTGCTGATCTGAGAACTGTAATGGGCACTTTTAATGGCAACTATAATCACAGGTTGTGTCACTCACGGCTTCACTGTGTCTCCGACTTTGTCTCCGACTTTGTGATGTCTCGTAGCAGTGACCCCTATGCCAAAATCAGGAAAATAGGGTCTCCTCCAGCCTCTCCCACTTCACATTCCAGTCAGTTGACCTCTAGTGTCTGCCCCCTACCCATGCCGTGAACTGAATGGGCTCCAGGAACAGCCCAGCTAGGCAGCAACAGGCTCCAGGGACAGCCCTGCTGGGTGGCCGCAAAAAGGCTGGGAGATCAGTGTGAGCTTTAGGAACAGCCCAGGATTGGGTGACCCCTGGCAAATTTATCATTTGACCTCCAAGAGGGTCCCGACCCCCAGGTTGAGAATCACTGCTTTAGAGTAAATAAGTAAATGCCGATAAAAGTGCAAATAAACAATAATAATTCAGTTCCTTTTGTGCAAATACGCAAATGTAGATAAAAGTTCAATAAACAAGCATAAAATTGTGCAGCAGTAATGTGCAAAAAACATATATAAAAATAAAATTATAAATAAATGATTATGTGCAAAAACATTTTCATGTGCCAAACAGTCTTATGTGCAAACATATCCAATGCCAAAAAAAGTGCAAAGTCCTTCAATCCTGCACTTTTTTTGCCATTGGATATGACCACATTATTAAGTGGATTTCTGCATTCTTGCACCTGGATTTATATGCACATTGTTTGGACTGTTTTAGAATTTGTCCAGCACAGAGAACTTTTTGGCACGCTTGTTGGAATTTTTTGGGCACAATTTGCTTGTTTGCACATACGACTGTTTGGCACAGGAAAATGTTTTTGCACTAATAATTTTTAATTTTATTTTTAGATATGTTTTTGCACATTACTGCTGCACATTTTTATGCTTGTTAATTGCACTTTTATCTGCATTTGCGTGTTTGCACTAGGGATGAGCCGAACACCCCCTGTTCGGTTCGCACCAGAACCTGCAAACAGACCAAAAGTTTGTGTGAATTTTAGAACCCCATTTAAGGTCTATGGGACTCGAACGCTTTAAATCTAAAGTGCTAATTTTAAAGGTTAATATGCAAGTTATTGTCCTAAAAAGTTACAAAATATGCCAATTGCACACCTTCCTGGACAGTAGCCAAAAGAAGGAAAGGGTGCTGAAGCGATCACCAGCGGGGAACTGGAAAGGCAATCATGTAAACATATTCGCCAGCACACCAAGGATCGTTTTAAAAGAACGTCCAAAAAATGTTTTAATGCAAAAAACGATCACAAAAAAAAGCAACGTTTTGAGGACACGCAGGGTCACTTGCCTGACGAAGTGACCCTGCGTGGCCTCGAAACGTTGCTTTTTTTTGTAATCGTTTCTTTGCATGAAAAAATTTTTTGGACGTTCTTTTAAAACGATCCTTGGTGTGCTGGCGAATATGTTTACATGATTGTCCTAAACAGGGTTTGGTGACCTAGGTCCTGCCCCAGGGGACATGTATCAATGTAAAAAAATGTTTTAAAAACAGCTGTTTTTTCTGGAGCAGTGATTTTAATAATGCTTAAAGTCAAACAATAAAAGTGAAATATTCCTTTATTTCGTACCTGGGGGGGGGGGGGGGGTGTTATAGTATGCCTGTGAAGTAGCGCTTGATTTCCCTGCACAAAGTGTAGTTTCTGATGGAAAAAAAGTAATTTAAAAGCACCCCCCTCCTGAACCGTACCAGGCCACATGCCCTTAACATTAGGAGGATGCTTTGGGGGTCTGTGACCCCTCAAAGCACCATGTCCCCATGTTGATGGGGACAAGGGCCTCACCCCCACAACCCTTGCTTGTGGTTGTGGGGGTCTGCGGGCAGGGGGCTTATCGGAATCTGGAAGACCCCTTTAACAAAGGGGACCCCCAGATCCCGGTCCCCCCCATGTGAATTGGTAATGTGTACATTGTACCTCTACCATTTCACAAAGAAAGTGTAAATAATTGTAAAAAAAAAGAAAACAGACACTGTTGGTAAAGTCCTTTTTATTTAAAAAAAAAATATATTCCAGCGGTGGTAATCCACTCTCGGTCTCCGCTCCAACGCCGTCAGTGTCCTGCGACAGGTGATCTCCTCTCCAGGATCCAGCGATGAGAAGATCTCCTCTTCATCCAGGTCCAGGATCCAGCGATGAGATGTCCTTCCAGCACACGCATTACCTGCCTCCAACGGAGATAGCCCGGCGAATGACGCTGCTTCAGCAGTGACAGCTCTTATGTAGGTGAGGGCGGGGCCATCCGTCATGTGACCCCGTCCCCCTCTGACGCAGGGGAAAGCCTAGGCTTTCCCAGTGACGTGCAGGTTGCCCCGCCCCCCTCTGATGTAATGGCAAACCTGCATTACATCAGAGGGGGGTGGGGTTAAATGGAAAAACTGCAGAAATTAGCAGAATTTTTTGGAGATTGTAAAACTACCCTTGCAGTGCAGTATGCTAGTGTTTGTAAAGGGCAAGATTAAAAAAACATGTTTACTTGCCTCATCTCTTGCTCCCTGGGAGGCTAAAGCACAGAGGCAACTCTCAGGCCTCGTACACACGATCAAATATGTCCGCTGGAAACGGTCCGCTGGACCGTTTCAGCAGACAGATTTGATCGTGTGTACGGCCGAGCCGATGGATTTGGCCACCCGACAGATTTCAAAGCATGCTTTGAAATCTATCGGGTGGGAATCCGCCCGCCCGACATGTCTGCTGGTTAGTACACTTACCAGCAGACATGTCGTCCCGCACCGCCGCCGAATGGATTCGGCGCATGCGCGGAAGTGTTTTACTTCCTGGTGTGGTGACGTGGCGGCATCAACGTCACCGACACGTCAGCGCGCTCTCTGCTGGCGGGGATTTTGGTTTGCTCGTGTGTACACGCGAGCAAACCAAAATCCCAGCAGACAGATTTGTTCAAATCTGTCGGACGGACAGATTTGAACAAATCTATTGCCTTGTGTGTACGAGGCCTAAGGGGGCCAGTGGGGGCCCTGACCCCCCCCCCCCAACATTATGTTGTGCCCCACCATGTGCCCCCCCAATAAAAAAATAATAATTTTTTGTCGGCCCTCCCCTGGAGTGTAACAGTCTCTCCTGAGAGAAAGAGTGTCCCCAGTCAGCTCTGCGGGGCATTCTTCCCCCCTCCCTCTGCTCGCTGACACTGCATAATGCAAGTGTTCACAGAACCACAGCCGCCGAATCTGCTCCTTCCCAAGCATCCTCATTGGCACGGAGAAGAGCGAGTTGCAGAAAGGACTCCATGAGCACGGTGGGGGAGGGGGGCCCAAGCCTTCATTAGGACAGGAGAACCAGCCTGTAAATTCCGAGAGTGGTGACTGCAAGCTAAGCTGTGTGTCAGTCTGACACTCTTTAACAGCCCAGCGAGTCCAGCCACCTCCCCCCCCACTCTCCTCACATACGAGCAGGGAGGAATACAGCTCCTCCTCCTCCTCCTCCTTTCAGTCCCGCCCACACTATCTCGGTGTGCTGTATCTGAAGAGAGGGGATGTGTGTTCAGGAAATATGAAAATCAGCAGCATGTGTGTGAATGATGCCTAAGATTCTAGCCTGGACAGTGGGTAAGTGTGTGCACTGCAGTACACTGTAATCGCTGAACTGAATTATCTCCATCCCTTCTCTCCCCCATCTGTCTCCCTCCCCTCTCCTGTTCTTTCAAGACATTCACAATTTACTTTCTGTAACGGTCACCACCATTTACGATAATCCATTCCATCGCCCCACGACAGCTTATCCGACAGTCCGACAGACATCAGACACGGCCCATTTCATTTCCCAGAATAACCGAGACAACACAAGCTCTGGTACTGGTTCCAAAATGAATGAATGAATCCTTCAATGGTAAATTAGCTTTCTTATATACAGTACAAGCATGTTATAGTTAATCACAGGGACAAATACACACTCCACCCACACATCACACAATGGCGGGCTTCATACACATTATTTTAGATAATGACATTCCGATGAGTTAATTACTACTCATTAACCAGACGGTCTGGCTCCGCATTTAGAGGGGTTAATTACTACAGCTTGACAAGTCACATTCCACATCTTAACAGTGTCATTAGCATACACAATGAACAGGTCTTAGGAGCAGACCTAATTAGCACAATGGACACAAAACAGTATTAGCATCACACAATGGAATGTCTAGGAGCAGACTCGATTAACACCTCAAAAGCATGTGTCCCCCACATTGAATGGAAACGCTTTATTGACCTGTCGGAGTCCGACTTTAACAACTTGTAATATTTAAAGATATCCTGCCAAACATGAATTATCAGTAATGTCCCATCCCATGTAATTTATCATTATCATTTCTCAGTCACCCTATGCCCAAAAGGGGCACAAGATGACCCTAGACCCAAGAGTCATTAGTGATGCTGGCACAGGAGTACCCCCCATCCTTCAAAAGTCTCTGGGTGTCACGGGCCATTCTGTTACACTTTCACTTTCAGTTCGGCAGGTAATATACAGTGCAAATTTCTTTCCTACATCCACAGATTGCAGGAAAGAAACTTGCATGATTCCCCCATCAACAGACAGTGCTGACAGGGGAATATCCCTCCTGCCCAGCAGTTGTATTCTCCCGACAAACAGTCATTCTCACTAGTGGCTATACAGCATCCACTAGTAATAATCATAAGAGAATCTGCTCATTAATGGTTCAAATCTCAGCCAGTTCCTGCTGAACCAGCTGAGATTTAAACTGTCTATGGCTGGTCTTAGCTCTTAGGCAGCCCATACATTGATCACTTTTTTTCATTCAACTATTAGGTTGAATGAAGAAATGATCCAATTCCCCCATCTACACATTATAGGTGGATGGGGGAATCCTCCCAGTGTGGACCAGTGCTGGAATAACCAGAGTTGCTGTCCTGTCCCGGCTATTCACAGTGCTGGTCTCTGTCTCCTTGGCAGCAGCGGCAGCACATTGGAACCCAGTGCTGGTAACTTTATGGGGCTGATGTACAGGAGGGCCAGCACAATTTGTTAGAGATGGGCTGGGCATGTTCAAAAATCCACATGCCAAAGCCTGCCAGGAAGCCCACACTGCACAGCGCTAATCACAGATCAGGAAATGTCTCACTGCCTGTGATTAGCACTATGGAGTGTTGGCTTCCTGGCGGGATTGGGCATGTGGGATTTCAAACACACCTGAGCCCATCTCTATTGGTTGTAGACAGTTGAGCTCCCTGCAGGTTGCTTAGCAGCAGTGGAGCCTTCTCTGACATGCTGATCATGATGCAATCCAGGTGATACTCCCAGTCAAATCCTAGTGTTAAATATCAGAGATTTTATTGATCAAAGCCCACACTTTACAGGCATAGAGCCCACACTTTACAGGCATAGAGCCCACACTTTACAGGCATAGAGCCCACACTTTACAGGCATAGAGCTCACACTTTACAGGCATAGAGCCCACACTTTACAGGCATAGAGCCCACACTTTACAGGCATAGAGCCCACACGGCTGCGGAACATACGTTTGATTATATATATGTGGTTGTACTCTTGATGCTAATAAATACTGTATTTATTAGATGTGACTAGGAGCATCACCTGGATCACATCCCGATCAGCATGTCAACAGAGAAGGTTATACAGCATTACTGCTGCTAGGTGACCAGCTGGGGGCTCAGCTCACTATAACCAATAGTGCCAGCCTTCCCCTGCATGCACCCATAATGTCACCAGCACTAGGTCCTAATGAAATGCCGCCGCTGCCAAGGAGACAGATGCCAGACCAGCGCTGTCAATAGCAGGGATAGGACAGCTGGGGAACCCCACAATGGCAGAACACCACGGCTCGGTGGCAAGACAACCTTTGCAACCCTGAGAGTTCTCCCACTGCTTTGGACCCTTATATTTTCTTGGTGTGCTGGTGACATATATCTCTTGTTTTCTGCCACCCTGGGGGGCCCCAGTATAGTAGGAAGGGAGCTCACTGCAGAACATGTAAAAGGGCCCGCTGTGGGATCGTAGTAAAGGGCCCCAGGAGATATATATATATATATATATATTTTTTTTTCATTTTATAGTTGCCCCCCCCCTCTCTGTCCCCCCATGTGCATTGGGGAGCCATTAAAAAAATGTCAGTGCAAACATTAATATGTGCAGAGTGTACCAATGTGTGTTGCATTACTGCACTGCAAAGCCAGCCTGCTTTTACTGACTTCCCTTCTGAAAATACTAGTTTCTTGGCTACAAAGCCACCAGAGACAGCCAAACAACTAGCACTTTAAGCAACAAAAACCTTCACATGTTTCTTGGTATATATACCCTTAAAATGCCAGAAGGGTGCACTGGTCAGTGGTCATAGTAACTCATGTATTAATGTCAGTGCAGGACATTTACCCCCGCCGCCATGCTTCATATTAAAAAAGTCTTCAGACTGCATTACGTATGGCATCATGCCATACGGAATGATGCAGTCTGAAGATTATTAACTGTGATGACTGTCTGTGATTTTCTTTATCGTACATCACGGGACACAGAGCGCATAGCCATTACACTTGGGTTATATGGGTACCTTCAGGTGTGGACACTGGTGTAATCAATTTCACAGGAAGTTTCCTCCCTATATAACCCCCTCCCACTGGGAGTGCTTCAGTTTTTTCGCCAGTGTCTTAGGTGTTGGTCACGTCTAGCTGTCCCTCGGAGGTCTCGGGACCCAGGATAGCTAGCCGGATCCGTCCGAAGTGCTTCAAAGTAAAGGTGTACGGTACCCGGGCCCTGCTGGAGTGGGGTTTTGCCTATAATGCCTCTCCTTGGAGGGCTGGATTCTGGGCTCCAGTGCCTTAGTCTCTTCCAAGAACTAAACGCTACTGATGCCAGGATGCTATATAGGTCCAGGGGTGTGGGTTCCTTAACACAGGACCCCGGTCCCTGAAGGTCCGAGACAATACCCACGGAGATGGGGTAAGGCTGGGCCTCTTGCATTTTGCAATACCCTGCGGCGTGGAGCAGGTAAGAGGGAACCTGCGGGACTTGGTTCGACAGTAGGTATCCCCCTGGGGGTTCTGGGTTGGCTAATGGTATGCTTGTGCATCAGCCACTATCTCCACTATGTCTTTTGAGGCAGGATGGGATGTACTAATGTTTACCCAGATAACATGTAGATATATATATGCTTTTAAAGATATGTATTTTGCTACTCCCCCCAGATTTGCCTGTTAGCATGATACTGCAGCCCCACGTGTATAGAGAGGAAGTGCTGACAAAACTCCTGTTTCCTAGGAAGCCTAGGGGGACAGCTTCCTCTATGTGTGCACTACAAAGATTAGTGGCTTACCGGGTGTCTGTGTTACTAGCGCTGGTCCAGGCTTCTCCTCTGCTCTCTGCTTCCTCCATGTTGGTTTCAGCGTGGGGGGGGGGGGGGGGCGGGCCAGCAGCGTCAGGTCTCAGATAAAGCAAAAAAAAAAAAAGCATTTCCTGGCTGGTCATTCCCTCCTGAGAGCAGTGGAGAGTGAGGACACAGAGCGCGCAGCTGAGCCATTTCTGGCTAACAGTGACACCCAGTGGTGGTTTGTGGATCTTCAGGTCTGGACTTAGTCCACACTGACCAGAAAAAAAAAGATTTTTTTCTTAAAGGGACTCAGCCTTAGATCTGGCAGTATCTGAGTCGGTGCAACCTTGGACTCCAGCTAACGGGCATTGGTGTGGCAATACTCACAGGACTCTCCTCGGTATTGCCGCCTTCTCAGGCGTATGAAAAAAAAATAAAAAAAAAAAAAATTTTTTTTTACCATAGCCTGTCCTTATTAATGTTTCACTTCTAGCTACAACAGTTGGGTGTTGGCTGTAGGGGTGTCTCAAGGTTGTGCAATGGCTCCCAAGGGATCAGGACCAGCTAAGGCTGCAAAAGGTGCCAAAAAAGTAAAGGGGTCTCCAACGGGGTCAGAGGATTTGGGCCAGGCTCCAGTGGTCCCACCCTCACCAGATAGACCACCGAACAGCATCATGCAGGAGCCATTGAGGGTGCTAGGGGCAGAGGCGGCCCCCAATCAACCCATTCCCGTTTATGTTACGGAAGAAATGCTAGAATCCACCCTGGGTGGGCTAGAGAAAAGGTTAACTGCTTTAATTGCCCGCTCTTTGCCGGGTGGCAAACGGGCTAGATCCCTGTCACCTAGAACGGTGTGTTCGGATGCAGAGGTCCTCTCTTCGGAGGAATTGGACCCACAGGGGGATCAAGCGGACCTGAGTCCTGACGGGTCAGACATTGAAGATTCCACTATAGATGATTTTTTTTTCGGCTTCTCAAGCAGAGAGTCTGTGGATCCAGTCTCTGATGGATATGGTTCGCACTGCTTTTAAACTTCCAGTGTCAGAACAATTAGCCCCCGCGGTATCCTCTTTAGGTTCCTTGAAGGCACCATTGAGTGGTGCGTCTTTCCCGGTTCACCCCCTTCTGGAGAGCGTGATTTTTCAGGATTGGGCTCGACCTGATAGGATTTTTATCCCTCCTAAAAGGGTCACCATTCTCTATCCTATGGAAGAAGAATTTGCAAAGAAATGGGCACTCCCTATCGTGGACGCAGCCATTTCCTGCGTAAATAAATTCCTGACCTGTCCGGGGGAAAATGTCCAGGTGTTTAAAGATCCAGTCGACAAAAAATTGGAGACCCTACTGAAGGCTTCTTTTACCACAGTAGGTGCCGTGGTTCAGCCAGCAGTGGCAGCCATTGGCGTTTGTCAGGCTTTAAAGGATCAGACTAAACCGATATTAAGGGACATACCGGCTCAGCAAGCTCGTGAATTGGCCCAAGAGCTCTCTGCTTTGCAGTAGATGCTATTAAGGACTCCGTTCAACAGGCGTCCCGTTTATCTCTGCTGTTGGTTCATATGCGTCGCCTTTTGTGGCTAAAAAACTGGTCAGCAGAGGCACCCTGCAAAAAGCTTTTAGCAGGATTTCCCTTTCATGGTGGGAGACTATTCGGTGAAGACCTAGATAAATATATCCAGACCATATCAAGTGGTAAAAGTTTTTTCTTGCCTATCAAGAAAAGATCGCGTGGGCCCGCATTTAAGCGACAGGCCTTCACAGGCTCGGCCCCTTCAACTTCCCCGTCAGTATCGACGGCCTCCCGGGCGTTCAGCATTTAATAGCCGCCCACAAGGACAAGCCACGACAGGCAAGAGGCCATGGCCTCGCAAGCCGGTTAAACCAGTCCTCAAGTCAGATTCATGAAGGGGCGCCCCCACTCTCTTGGTAACCACGGACTACAAGCTAGAGTTTCGGGAAGTCCCCCCTCCTCATCTTCAGGGGTCAAGTCTTCCAAGCGACCCATTAAAGAGGGCCTCTCTTGTAAAAGCATTGGATCGTCTCTGGCTCCAAGGAGTAATTGTAGAAGTACCAACCCAGGAATGGAGTCTGGGATTCTACTCCAACCTTTTCATAATACCAAAGCCCAATGGCGACGTCAGGCCTATCTTGGACCTCAAACGCCTAAATCACTTTCTAAACATTCAGACCTTACGTCCATACGTTCGGTGGCAGCCAGCCTACATCAAGACGACTTTCTAGCATCTATAGACATAAAAGATGCGTATCTGCACGTGCCGATCTACCCGGCACATCACAGGTTTCTTCGTTGTATGATAGATCACCGCCATTACCAGTTCGTAGTCCTCCCTTTCGGGTTGGCAACAGCTCCGCGGGTATTCACAAAGGTGTTGGCCCCGGTGCTAGCCGTCCTAAGGACAGAAGGCATTTTAGTCTTGGCATACTTGGACGATCTTCTGGTTATCGACAGCTCAGCTCCCAACCTCAATCAGGCAGTAGGTCGCACAGTTCAGCATCTAGAGGAATTCGGGTGGATTGTAAACCTAGAAAAATCGGTATTGAAACCCACAAAGCAGTTGGAATATCTAGGCCTTCGGCTAGATACAGACTGCCAGAGGATAAGTTTACCTCAAGCAAAGATCAGATCAATAGCTCAAGCAGTTCAAGTGATCTTAGGCAAGAAGAGGCCGACTATTCGCTATGGTGGCCGCCTTCGAGGCTGTGCCCTACGCCCAGATCCATACCAGATATCTTCAGGCAGCCATTTTCTCTGCTTGGAACAAATCCATTCAGGCGTTAGATCGTCCGTTAGTGCTCTCCCCGAAGGTCCGGCGCAGCCTGTCTTGGTGGCTGGTCTCTCAAAATTTGTCAAAAGGGAAATCCTTTTGCCCCATCACGTGGAAGATAGTATCCACGGATGCCAGCCTGTTAGGTTGGGGGGCAGTTCTAGAAGAACAGACCCAGCAAGGGCTGTGGTCGGGGGCAGAAAAACTGCTTCCCATCAATATCTTGGAGATCAGAGCTGCTCGACTGGCCCTGATCGCCTGGACTCTCCCCCTTCAGGGTCTGCCAGTAAGGATACAGTCCGACAACGCCACTGCGGTGGCATACATAAACCACCAGGGGGGCACGAAGAGCCCAGCAGCCTCAAAGAGAAGTATACCTGATTTTCTCATGCGCCGAAGCCCATGTACCCTGCATCTCGGCGGTGTTCATCCCAGGGATAGACAATTCTCAAGCAGATTTTTTGAGTCGTCAACAGTTGCTCCCGGGGGAATGGTCTCTTCACCCCCAGGTATTCCAAGAGATTTGCCAAAGATTCGGAGTCCCAGATGTGGACATTATGGCAACGAGATTCAACAAAAAATTGGACAAATTCATATCCCGAGCCAGGGATCCCTCGGCCTACGGGACCGATGCGTTGGTTTGCCCTTGGCACCAGTTTTCTCTTCTGTATGCGTTCCCTCCACTGCAGATGATTCCCCGCCTTTACGGAGGATCCGGGTGGAGCGCAGGCCTGTGATCCTGGTGGCCCCAGCCTGGCCCAGGAGGGCTTGTGGTACGCACTCATCGGGAAAATGTCAGTCGGGGCGCCGGGGCCGCTCCCCCTGCGCCCAGATCTGCTGTCTCAGGGCCCAATCTGCCATCCTGCTTCACAGCAGCTAAATTTGACGGCTTGGCAGCTGAATCCCTAATTCTTAAGGGCAGAGGCCTCTCAGATCAGGTCATATCTACGTTGATTCAGGCTAGGAAACCGGTCTCCAGAAATATTTATTACAGAGTCTGGAGAACCTATGTGGAGTGGTGCGAGTCTCAAAAATGGCATCCTCGAAAGTTTTTTATTGACAGGATCTTGCGATTCCTCCAGGTTGGCGTTGACAAAGGGTTGGCTCTTAGTACTCTAAAGGGGCAGGTGTCGGCTTTATCAATATGGTTTCAAAGACCCTTGGCCACCCATTCGCTTATGAAAACCTTCTTGCAGGGGGTCTTGCATGTGAATCCCCCTATTAGAGCTCCCCTCTGCCCCTGGAATTTAAATCTGGTCTTGTCAGCTTTACAAAGGCAGCCGTTTGAACCTCTGACAGAAATCCCTCTTGTGCTACTAACCCGAAAGTTGGTTTTCTTGGTGGCTATGGCTTCAGCCAGAAGGGTTTCCGAGCTGGCAGCCTTGTCATGCAGGGAGCCATACCTTATTCTGCATAAGGACAGAGTGGTTCTGCGGCCTCAACCTTCTTTCCTTCCTAAGGTCATATCCAGTTTTCACTTGAATCAGGACCTAGTCCTACCATCCTTCTTTCCTACTCCCCAGTCCAGAGAGGAAAGACGGCTTCATACTTTGGACGTGGTTCGAGCCATGAGGGTCTATCTCAAGGCTACAGAGAAGATTCGGAAAACAGATGTGCTTTTTGTTCTTCCGGATGGCCCCAAGAAGGGTCAGCCGGCTGCCAAGTCTTCCTTGGCTAGGTGGATTAAGCAGCTGATTTTTCAGGCATATGGTCTGAAGCGCGTTCCACCTCCCTTATCAGTTAAAGCCCATTCTACGAGGGCCATGAGTGCCTCCTGGGCGGCACACCATCAGATCTCTATGGCACAGGTTTGCAAGGCGGCAACCTGGTCTTCCGTACATACGTTTACTAAATTTTATAAGTTGAACGTTGCAAAGGGTACGGACGCAGCTTTTGGGCAGGCGGTCCTACGGGCAGCAGTATAGAATCCTCTGGCCCGGTTCACGCCCCCTTGTTTTTCTGTTGGTGGAGCCATGTTTTCTCCTGACAATGTTTTTATTTGGCTATTCTTGGCCTTACGGTCTCCCTCCCTTCATAGAGCATTGCTTTAGGACATCCCAAGTGTAATGGCTATGCGCTCTGTGTCCCGTGATGTACGATAAAGAAAAAAGGATTTTAATAAACAGCTTACCTGTAAAATCCTTTTCTTGAAGTACATCACGGGACACAGAGCTCCCACCCCTCTTTTGGGGAACATTGTGTAACCTCGGGAGAATTGCTTGCTACAAAACAAGCACTCCCAGTGGGAGGGGGTTATATAGGGAGGAAACTTCCTGTGAAATTGATTACACCAGTGTCCACACCTGAAGGTACCCATATAACCCAAGTGTAATGGCTATGCGCTCTGTGTTCCCCGTGATGTACTTCAAGAAAAGGATTTTACAGGTAAGCTGTTTATTAAAAATCCTTTTTTTTTTAATATGCAGCATGACGGGGGTGGGGGGGGTAAATGTCCTGCACTGGTTATGGTAACTCATGTATTAATGTCCTGCACAGTGCAGGGTGCTGTGTAATGTAAAGGGGTCCAGAGGTGCAGGGTCTAATAAATACTTTAATACTTTACATTACACAGAGGTGCTGTGAAATGTAAAGGGATCCAGAGGTGCAGGGTGCTGTGTAATGTAAAGGGGTGCAGGTGCTGTGTAATGTGAAGAGTTCCAGTGATACAGGGTGCTGTGTAATGTAAAGGGGTCCAGAGATGCAGGGTGCTGTGTAATGTAAGGGTTCCAGTGGTGCAGAGTGCTGTGTAATGTAAAATCTAATGTAAATGTAATCTAATGTAATGTAAAATCTGTGATTTTTTTTAATATGCAGCATGACGGGGGTGGGGGGGGGGATAAATGTCCTGCACTGGTTATGGTAACTCATGTATTAATGTCCTGCACAGTGCAGGGTGCAGTGTAATGTAAAGGGGTCCAGTGATGCAGGGTGCTGTGTAATGTAAAGGGGTCCAGAGGTGCAGGGTGTTGTGTAATGTAAGGGGTCCAGAGGTGCAGGGTGCTGTGTAATGTAAAGGGGTCCAGAGGTGCAGGGTGCTGTGTTATGTAAGGGGTCCAGTGGTGCAGGGTGCTGTGTAATGTAAGGGGTCCAGAGGTGTGCAGGGTGCTGTGTAATGTAAAGGGGTCCAGAGGTGCAGGGTGCTGTGTAATGAAAAGAGGTGCAGGGTGCTGTGTAATTTAAAGGGGTCCAGAGGTGCAGGGTGCTGTGTAATGTAAAGGGGTCCAGAGGTTCAGGGTGCTGTGTAATGTAAAGGGATCTATAGGTGCAGGGTGCTGTGTAATGTAAAGGGGTCCAGAGGTGCAAGGTGCTGTGTAATGTAAATGGGTGCAGGGTGCTGTGTAATTTAAAGGGGTCCAGAGGTGCAGGGTGCTGTGTAATGTAAAGGGGTCCAGAGGTGCAGGGTGCTGTGTAATGTAAATGGGTGCAGGGTGCTGTGTAATTTAAAGGGGTCCAGAGGTTCAGGGTGCTGTGTAATGTAAAGGGATCTAGAGGTGCAGGGTGCTGTGTAATGTAAAGGGGTGCTGTGTAATGTAAAGAGTTCCAGTGATACAGGGTGCTGTGTAATGTAAAGGGCACTGAGATGCAGGGTGCTGTGTAATGTAAGGGTTCCAGTGGTGCAGAGTGCTGTGTAATGTAAAGGGGTGCAGGGTGCTGTGTAATGTAAAGAGGTCCAGTGATGCAGTTGTGGAGAGGGGATACACATTAGTGATAAAGAGATATTGAAAGATGCACAGTGGGGTGTTTTTACATTTTAACGTGGGGGGGGGCACTTTTAACCCTCGCTAGCGGTTGAAGAAAGGGTTAAATGCGACTGTGTAGCGCCCCCCCCCCCCTGAAAAAATTTCAGAGGACGACCATGATTTTATATACAACTATAAAGATCGGAGCAAAATGAGGGGCAGAGGGACATTGCTCCAAATCAGTGACAGTCCCTTAAAATCAGAGACACTTGGGAGCTCTGCATTTTTTTGCATATTCAACATGGTCTCTCCACAGATGTTCACATAAACCAACTGTATCTATCTGCTAATGAAGTGGGCGCTGTCCCACAAAATGCATAGAGTGGCTCCTATTAATGGATTGTGCATTATTTATTACGCTGCTACCTTGAATGTACATTGGTTAAAACTGTGTTTTTTATTGAGACCCAATTTATGTGGAAGTGTATATGTATTTTTTTTTTTTTTTTTTTTTATGTAAAAGTCAATAAAATGTAGTACTTTTATATATTCTATGTACTATTTTACTCGCCACCACTTTCAAAAGTCCTATGGGCAAACTGCATTTTTTGGTGTAAAAGATAATTACAACCTTTCTGTAATGATACCGTAGGAAAAAAAAATTGCATTTAACCCTTCCAGTGCAAGGAGAACCCCACTTCAAGGGTAGTTTTACAATTCAGCAACACAGGTACTGCCATTATAAAAGGCTGAGTAAAACAACTGACAATTTATCCCCATATCCTTCTATTGTGGCTTTGGGTGTATCTATCAGAAGCTGGAAAAGGGCTCCGTTTACTGTTGTGATCCCATGTAAAGCAACATTGATAGAACCTGGACAGCTCACACTGGATATACAGGAGTATGGTGATGGGTGATGCACTGCAATTAAGCTCGCTGCTGCCCTCTAGTGCTTGACTGCCAAATGATTGTATGTTTAGGTTGAGAAGAGCATAATGCTTGTTTTAGGCTAGTACATGAATGAATGAGAAACTTGTATAGCGCGGCACATGCGAACTGAATCGCCTCTGGGCGCTGCTTGTTCCTGTCTCATTTTATATCAAAAGAGATGAGTCTTGATCTTTTTCCTAAATGCTGAGTGGTTCTCCTCCAACCGAATGCTGGTTGGTAAAGCGTTCCATAGTCTGGGACCTTGGACCGCAAATCTTCTCTCTCCTTTGGACTTGTAGTTGGCTTTTGGTATCTGTAGTAGATTTTGATTGGTGGATCGCAGAACGCGATTGCGATTATGAGCATTTATTTTTTCGCATAGATAATGGGGAGCATTCCCATGGATACATCTATGCGTTAGACAGAGTGCTTTAAAAGCGATTCAGTCTTCTACTGGCAACCAGTGAGGGGTTGTCAGTGAAGGTGAGATTGATTCCCAGGGTTTTTTCCCAGTCACAAGTCTGGGGGCCGTGCTTTGAACGACTTGCAGACAAGCGATTTGGTACTTTGGGAGTCTGAGGTAAAGAGCATTTGCGTAGTCCAATCTTGAGTTTACAATTGCTCCCACCACGACCGATATGTCTTCTTTGGGAATAAAAGGTGTAAGTCTGCGTAGTAGGCGCAGCAGATGGTGAGATCCGCTGACTACTGACCCTATTTGTGCGTCCATTGTCATGTAGGAGTCGAAGATGACCCCGAGACTTTTGACTTTGGTGCTAGGGGTGATGATTTTGCCCAGAATTGGCGGGGGTGTCCATGTTGTTGCAGGTTGTTTCATACGCTTGGCGTGAAACAGGAGAAGTTCTGTTTTCGCTTCGTTGAGTTTAAGATAACTCTTTGTCATCCAATTCTCTATCAAAGAGAGGCATGTCTCTAGATTGAGGTGGTGATCCTTTTTGTTGCCAATGCCGAAATACAGTTGCGTATCGTCTGCATATGAGTGATAAAGCAGTTTTTGGCTGCTGATGATTTCAAAAAGAGGTCGGAGATAGATGTTGAACAGCACCAGCGACAGAAGCGATCCTTGAGGGACTCCACACGATACTGTGCGTTTCTCAGAAGTGAAAGGTCCCAGCTTCACTATTTGCGATCGGTTTTCCAAAAAAGAGGAGAACCAAGATAAATCGCCTTCTGCGACTCTGGCTACTTCAGCAAGCCTAGTCAGTAATAGCTTGTGGTCGACAGTGTCGAAAGCTGCGCTTAGGTCCAACAGAACCAGAAAACCAGATTCTCCTTCGTCTGCGGCCTCGAGAGCATCATCCCATATTTTGAGCAATGCTGTTTCCGTCCCGTGTCTGGGACTGAAACCCGATTGAAATGGATCAAGTAGCTTGTGGGTATCTAGATGCTGTTGCAGCTGTTGTACCACTAATTTCTCCATTGCCTTTGAGAGTACATTTAGGCCTGTTATGGGACGGCGGTGGAGTGGGTCCTTGGGGTCTAGGGTGGGTTTCTTCAGGATGGGTTGGATTATGCCCTCTTTCAACTGGGAGGGCACTATGCCTTCCTTGAATGACTGGTTTATAAGCTGCGTGATAGGAGGTGCCAGGATGTCGGCGCATTCCTTCAGCAGTTTAGTGGGGTTGATATCATTTGGCGCTGTGCTGTTACGCAACATACCAATGATATTTTTTGTGGCATAGATAGAGATGGGTTCCAGAGTGAACTTACCTGATTGTGGTGAATTACTGTGGGTATTGTGTGAATAATTGCTGGGGGGGCTGAGGGGGGTATTGTTTTGCTGTATGCTTTCCCGGATTCCCTCGATTTTATTAATGAAGTAATCCGACAATTTATTGCAAAATTCTTGGGTATCCGAATTGGGGGCTTCAAGACATTCTGGATTCATGGACTGAGTGACCAGCTTGAAGAGTTTGCGGGGGCGGTTTAGGGCGCTGTTGATAGCCTCGGAAAAAAAAAATTCTTGGCTTTGAAGATTTCTTTGTGGTATTTTCTTGTTGTTGCTTTGTAGATGGAGAGGTTTTCCTCTGAAGTGCTTCTTTTCCAGGCAGCTTCCGCCCTTCTGCGCTCTTGCTTCAGTAACGGCAGTTGGTTGTTGAACCAACTGGAGGTATTTTTTCGGATGCAGGTTTTACCTTTCAGCGCTACTAAGTCGGCTGACTGTAGTAGGGCTATGTTTATGGCATCCAGTGTTTCTACGGCCGTTTGATGCGGCTGAATTGTTTTTATTTTTTTCCTTAACGTGGTTTTGAAGAGCTCCGAAAGGAGCTTCTTCTGACATCTAGTCCAGTGTGTTGTCACTGGTTTTGATGTTTTTGTTAAGGGAGGGATTTCGGGGATAATGAATTTAATTGCATGGTGATCTGTCCATTGCAACGGTTCATTTTCCAGAATTTTTATTTCCTGAAGCATGTGTGGGCCCACATACTAGTTGTTGTAGCCCTAATCCTTCCAGGTGGTCAATACAGGCGTTGGCTACGGGGTCTTGTGAGGAGTTGGCCCAGAGGTTGAAGTCCCCGAGCAGCAAAAGGTGCCGTTAAGGGTGTAAGTGGAGATAAACTCCATCAATGATAGTAGAAGCTGCGATTTTGGGCCAGGTGGTCCATTAGCAGAGTTGAATCCGGACGGTCTCCTGGGAGTTTGCTTGCAGTTGCAGAGTAAGGGTTTCCATGAATGGAAGAAGGTTTTGAAGGACTGGTTTGGTGATTGCAAGATGAGTCTTGTAGATCACTGCCAGGCCTCCTCCTCTTTGCCCTATTCTGTTTTCAGTTATAATACGATAGTTTTCTGGCACCAATTCTCCTAGAATGGTGTTAGTCGGCTGTAAGCCAGCTCTCTGTAATAAAGAGGCAGTCTAAATCGTATTGTAGAATGAAATCATGGATTTCTAGTCGGTGTTTTACTGCCGATCTTGTGTTTATCATAGCACATGATATGTGCTTAGGCTGGGGTAAACGCCTGCGATTTTTGATAGTCGATCATTGATCGATTCTCAATAGTCGCTCAATTCTTAGGGCTTTTTTGGTGATGGCTGGCAATATTGCGGCAAATCGCCTCAGATCCCAAATGGTTTCTGCAGAATATTGTAGATTAACCCTGGTCGCCAAACACCAGGGAGGTGGGAGGGGAGGATTTTCAAGGATTAACTGAATCTCTATCCTGGCTTGGTCCAGAGGAAGGCAAAAAAAAACCCTGGCAGTGCTACGCCAATATGCTGCGGCAGGGCAAAAAAAATCCTTCCTGACCCCTTAAGAGGCGATCAGACCAACCCTGGATCAAGTTCTAATAGTATTGAGAAGGGGCAGAGTGGGGCTGGGTATAGCAAGATAGCCACCCATCAGGCAGCAGGATCCAGGCTGGGGGCTGTGAGCTTGCGTGGATCAGTGCTGCCGGGGAAGTCTGGGATAATATCCGGGAAAAGTAGCTGCTCTCCTGGGGTAGGGGGGGCTTCTTGAGCAGTTTGGGCTGTTTGGTGGTGATTGCCACGGGTGAAGCTGCAGCCTTTCCTAGATCGCGGCTGCCGCGATTGTCCACAGGCCGGCGTGGTTGTCTGAAAAAACGCCCAGAAGCGGCGGAAATTGAGGCGGAGAGGTGGTGGGGGGATGCCTTGGGTAGGGATGGTAGTGTGGGGGTGCAGAAGAGGGGGTACGGAGAGGGGAGAGCCTTTTTTGCGGCCGCCGATCGGTTCCACTGCGGCTTGTCCTGAAAAGGACGGCTGCCAACGGTGCTCAAGGAGGTGGAAGAAATGGCCCTGTATCAGGGGCTTGCCTTGAGGCTCCGGTGGGTGCTTCCTGGAAGAAGGAGAGAACCAGGGGATCCAGGGCAGGCGGATCGTGGGTCAGAGCAAGTCTGACAGCAGAGGCTGAGGCTGGGGGTGGAAAGCTCCAGGAGCCTTTCATCCTACTGCTAGGAACCGCACGCCGATTACTACTGGAGCTCAGTTCTAGCCCTGGGGAGGAGTCACTCTTTCAGAGTCAATCCTGGAGAGCAGAAGGAAAGGAATCACTCTGAGATGTAAATAACCTGTCATTCACAGCAAGGGAGAAGAAGGGACAAAAGTTTTCTCCTGTTTGTCTGGGTTGCTCAGAGCTGGATTAACTGTTTGTGGCAAGACTGGGCACAGATGATAGGAAATCTTATATTCTACATTGTGACAGCAAAAAAAATGTAATTAAAATTTCGGGTTTACATCCACTTTAATGGTTGGTAGTGCTAAACCCATTCCTTTTCTCTGGATGTAGTTACTGGCCAATGAGGAAGCCCACCCATCGCAGCGATTGGCCAATAAATGTGGCCACCTGGAGGCAACTAGTGAGCCAGGAAGCTTAGCCAGTTTTTTGTAGTATAGAGCACATCCCTGGTTTGGGGGACCCAGGTGCACATCAGTGGATCGAAGGTGGCATGCAGGCACAGGGAGATGCCTTCTAACCGGTGTAAATCCTTTTTTTATGATTCCCTGTTACAAACTTCATTTCAACACAATGTCTGCCTCCATTAGTTCAGTTTACAAAATTGCTACTTTTGCAAAGCCAATTTATAGATGGTCCACCTTTTACTTAGATCTGCCAACTTCCATTAATTACTTTCTCACATACATGAATTGTGCATGTTTTGTGGCTGATCCGATACAGTTAATCAATCTAACTTACCTTTTTGTCCTCTGTCAGCCTGTCATCTATCGGTCAGCCTGTCAATGTCTGTCTGGCTATCTACCTATCTGTCATTACATTGGTTTAGCAGAGATTTTCCTTGTTCTCGCTGGGCCTTCACTTTTAATTCCCAGCTCTCATATTCCTTTAGTGTTCTCGGTTCTCTTTAAATCCCTTTGGTTGCTGAATTCGCCTTTTCTTGATCTTGAGTTGACAGGGAGGCTGGGTGGCTTAATGAATTTAGCAATAGGACATATATCCTTTAAGCTCTTGTGTGAGACAGGAAATCTCCCTCCCGTAGACCTGTTTGGATGAACATGAAATGAGATGGGGGGTTGGGATTCTGTTTTTAGTATTCTGGAGAATCTGTTATGACACTGGCAATCCATATATTTACCTCCGCGGGAAGAATAGATTGTTTCTTAGCGAGGATCCTTCAGGGGGTCATAAAGACACATTTCATTGATCTGAAAATGTATTTAACTTTCCGCTGCTGTTCATCAGTGAAAATGCCACAAATTTCTCACCCCATACATAAAAACGATGGGCTTTCCATAAAGCTGATAAATGGCACCTTATCGCAAGACACTTCATGCAAGAATTGATATTTATTTCTGTGTGATATTTTTGAGCCGTGGTACAGAATGAGCTATATTGGAGGTAATAGGACTACACAGAGGTTAGGGTTCATGTGGTCAGTAGAAGGGCTCATGGTCACATGGTCTTCACTGTCATTAAATCCTATGTCGAATCCACTAGAGCAGTGGTCTCCAACCTGTGGCCTGGGAGCCAGATGCAACCCATTGCTTGCTTTTATCCTGTTCTTGGCACATTATTCCCTCCACTGTGAGCAACAGTGGGGCATGGTTTCTGACACTGATAACCTGGCACTATTCCTCCCAGTGACCCCAATTATGGGACACTATTCCACCCACCGACACCAATGATGGGGCATTATTCCTCCCACTGACACTAATGATGGGACACTGTAACGGCTACCCAAGTAGGGAGAGGGTATGAGCCGTTGGCGACGTCCTTTTCCCTGGCAAGTTGCTATGCAAGTAAGTCCAGTATAGGCCCATCCACGAGAGCCAAAGGGAGAGTCAGGTCCAGTTGTAAGAGGCACAGAATAATTCCCATCGCATTCCCTTCCATAAACGAGACAGGCTACGTTTGAAGGGTCAAGTAGACTAACTTTAATGGTACATTTCTTGGTTTAAATATAGTTACAAACTTGTGAATAATCAAGGAACAATGTAACTCTCCGCCCCCTCCCTCCACAGGGGGGCCTCAAGTTAGGCACCCTGTCACCAGGCTAAAGAAGCCACATTCCTTTCTCAAATACAATTCAATCACAGATAATCCCATCCGTAGCTACACATTTCGGCACCGCAAAGCCTGACAGTTCTTCTGAACATAAGTGACATGCTAATTCAATACAACTGGCCGGATACTGCTAATTTGGAATACAATATACAATCTCTTAAGGATAAACACAGGTCTCTCACACACACAATAGATCAATTAACCTTTGGGAATAGAGAGGTGCATTAGCATACCTAAAGAGAGGTTTCAGGAGCCAGGCTGATTCAGTTCTAATCTACATCTAGACAGACAGAGGACATTTACATCTCATATTATCCCACTGCATGATTATTATAGATGGACAGGCAAAATACATAGTTCCGTTACAGACACTATTCCACCAACTGACGCAAATGTTGGGACTTTATTTATCCAACTGAAACCAATAATGGGGCATTATTCCTCCCACTAATACCCACAAGGGGACACTATGTACTAAAGTTTGAAGGGCAGTAAACTGGGCCTTTGTTTAGAAAGTTTGCACTAGAGGTTCGTAAAATCAGAGATGCTGCAGTTCTGGTAAAGAGAGAGGTTGGCGTGATCCAGAGACTTGGATAAAGATCACATTGTTTTTTGTTTTTTTTTTGTTATTTATTTATTTTTTAACCACTTCAGCCTTTACCAAGCACTGGAGAACAGCTCATGGTTTTATGCCTCCTTCGTCTCCATAACGGTTTTGCATCATCTGTGGTTTCTGTGCTTTACCCTCTTTTTTTTATTTTTTTATTTTTTTAAATACATAAATCTTTTGTGTACATATCAAAACTTTCCTTTTATCTTCGAAAGAGACGTGCCGTCTTGCCTCACCCTTTGTTGATGGGGGACTCTCTTTACGTAAACCTATCAAAAAGGCTCAGACATACCGAAACCCAAGCCTTGTTGTTCCCCATCCCTATTCCTCCCATCCTTCCCCCCTCCCCTTCCCCCCCCTTTGCCCCTCCCCCCCCCTTGGTTCCCAGGGCTCTTATTTTATTCTCAATATCATTATTCATTCTACCTTTGCAATTTATTTCTTTTTTGTTGTTGTTTTTTTTTTCCCGGTTGTTATTTATATTTGGCTGGCTTATTGGTGCTATTCTGTTCATATTACCTTATTCTCAATTTTTCCGCGTAGCTCCATGTCTTTTTGTATTCTTTCCATCTTTTCCATTTTTCCCTAAAGTCGACACTGCTCTCAGAGAACATCTCTTTTAATTCTTCCATTCTAAACGTTTCTTCTACTGCGTCTACCTATTCCCAGATCTGTGGACATACTATTTCCTGACACTTTTTTGGTACAAGTCGTTTGGCTGTGTTAAGTAAATGGGGGATAAGTGACTTTTTGTATCTTGTTATTCCCTCTTGGCTTCCGTGGAAAAGTACCTCCCAGGGATCTTTTTTTATCTCCTTGCCGGTGATCTCTTTTATTTGTCCTAAGATTTGGTCCCAATATTTCTGAATGCCATTTTGTACGACACCCTCCCCAGCCCCTGCGGACAGGAGAGGAGCTGACACCACTGGAGAAACTGTGTAAAACAGGAAACTCAAAAGGCACGGTATCAAAATTATATAAGATACTATGTAAGATGGACGCGCCGGAAGGGCCCCCATTCATCCAGAAATGGGAAAGAGAGCTTGGAACACAAAGAGGAAAACACACGTATCAAAGGATACCGTGTCTGACCCACTCGTCTGCAGTAGATGTGAGAACTGCAGAAACCAATTACAAATGTATATCGGGCTGGTATTCCACACCGGACAAAATTAGTAAGTTTAAAGAAGGGCACCCAGCCGAGTGTTGGCGGGCTTGCCCTGAAAGAGGAACTATGGACCATCTGTGGTGGACCTGCCCTAAAGATCACATTAACTAATTTTCAGCTAATGGCTTTAAAGCTGAATTCCAGGCAGACATTAAAAAAATCAAAGAATACAGTCATCACAATCATGTATTGTAGTAGGTTAAAACTTGTAACTGTTTAGTAATTTTAACTGTTTTGTTTTTGCTTAAAGTTCAGCTTTAAAGAGAACCAGTTCTAAAGAGGTGTTTGTATAACAGTGCACTCGTGTCTTCTGGGGATCACTATTTTTCCAGTGTTCTCTCCCTCTTTTAGCAGAAGTGCCCCCTCAGTGATAGACTGCATTATCTCTTACCTAAGCTCAATTTACTGTAAACGGGACACTGGTGTGGTGAGTGCTTAGCATTGCTTAAAGGAGTTGTAAACAAAAAAAATGTTTTATGCTGAAATGACTGTTTACAGGATATAGAGACATAATAGTTAACTGATTCCTTTTAAAAACGATTAAAAATAGATAAAAATCAATCATATAATGTACCTGTAGTTTCTAGTTTCGTTTTTGCATGTTTCCTGCTTCTCTGCTGTACAGAGCCACAGAGCCAATACAGGGCAGTGATGGTTTGTAAAACGAAACTGATCTTAAAAGGAAGGAAATTAATTTTACAGTAATCCAGAATCAGAGAAGTAAAAAGCGGTTAAGATTCCATCTAATGACAGACACATGGCACTGCTATTTTGCAGCAATTTCACATGAAAAAAATCTAGCTGAAAGGTTTGTTTTAACACTAAAGCGTAAGCAAAAAAATGTATATGGGCATTAGCTAGTTGCCAATAAAGTCGCCTCTAATGATGTGACCCACTGGTGGCTGCTGCATCTTTCGTAAACAAAAAAAAAGAGTGAAAAACAACTTTGCCTTTGATTGCTGTATTTACAATTTTCCTTACTTCAGACTACTAATTAAGGGGAGTAGTTAATTAGTCACAAGTGCTTAAGGTCCTATATTACTTTCTGTAGAACTAATTTCTGAGACTGCTTATCCTTGAGCTTGCCACCTTTTTGCTTGCTGGAACTTGGACTAAGTGGAACTAGACTAAGTAATGAGTTAAAAACCAGAGTTGAAAACAGGCGGTTATAACAGGAGTCATAAAACCTGTAAGTAACATTTGAAATTTCCAGTTAGTAATATTATTATTGTAACTGGGAGAATTTAGGATGGATACTGCTGCGACAGATGTGAGTAGGTTGCCCTTCTAGCATTAGAGTTCTGGAGGAGAAAATTGCAACACTGGGCAAAACTGACAACCTTGCAATGGGCCCTCTGCAAACTTAGCAGTTTGCTAGGGCGGTCAATAGGGAGGTTATAGGCATTGCCGGCCTTTGGGGTGTGTGAGCCGTGCGGCTGCACAGGGTGCCATTGGCAACAGGGGCGCCGTGCGGCACATACAGTTCGAAGAATGCGAGTCATATTAGGGCCGATCCTAGACCGGGTGCATTTCAACTAAGGGGCCACAGCGGTGGGGGCGCACAAGCGCCATAGTGCTCCCCTCCTCCCCCTTCTTGGTGTCTCTCTCGCAGCTCACAGCCGCCGCGCTGTTTCCCAGGTCCGTCCTGGTCGTCCCCCCCCCCCCATCTAATGCTGTCCCTCAGGGATCTCCAGTGTCTCTGGAGGCAGCCTGAGTTGATGGGCGTAGCTGGGGGTGTGGCTGCTTTCTCCACTCCTACCACAGACTCCTTCACTCTGGCTGATCCCACAGCTAAAGGAGAAAGAAACGAGGACACGGCAGCATCTCCAGGCATGCTTTAAGTTAGTTGCTGCACATGTCCCTACATAGAGTCCTGACCTGGCACCATATCACCTCAGCCTGCCTTATGCCACTGCAACTTGCCCTCTGGCACCCCGGCCTGCCCTCTGGCACCCCGGCCTGCCCTCTGGCACCCCAGCCTGCCCTATGCCACCTTGGCCTGCCCTATGCCACCTTGGCCTGCCCTATGCCACTGCAACCTGCCCTATGCCACTGCAACCTGCCCTATGCCACTGCAACCTGCCCTATGCCACTGCAACCTGCCCTATGCCACATCAGTCTTCCCTATACCACCTCAGCCTGCCCTATACCACCACAAACTGCCCTATGCCACAGCAACTTGCCCTATATCATACTAGCCTACCCTATGCCACCTCAGCCTGCCCTATGCCACCTCAGCCTGCCCTATGCCACCTCAGCCTGCCCTATGCCACCTCAGCCTGCCCTATGCCACCTCAACCTGCCCTATACCACCCCTGCCTGCCCTATACCACCCCTGCCTGCCCTATACCACCCCTGCCTGCCCTATGCCACCCCAGCCTGCCCTATGCCACCCCAACCTGCCCTTTACCACCCCAGCCTGCCCTATGCCACCTCAGCCTGCCCTATGCCACATTAGTCTGCCCTATATCACCTTAACCTGCCCTATACCACCCTAGCCTGCCCTATACCAACCCATCCCACCGCAGCCTGCCCTATATCGCCCCAGCCAGCCCAATACCACTAATTTACAGGGGCCATTTTTGGGGGGGGGGGGCGCCACAGGATTATCTCGCACAGGGCGCCTGAACACCTAAGGCTGGCCCTGGTTGGAGGGGTAAGTCTGGATTATCAGGTGGGAAGATGGGTTAATACAGTTAGAGGGAGTGGTAGGGGGCTCACAGAACAGGAAGGTCAGCCCTGGGTTTGAGCAAACTAACAGATTCGCCAAGTTTGGTGAAGATGTGGGGGTATCAAGCTCATGGGTGGCAGCCCTAGATGTAACTGCTCCCCCTAACAGTCGAGGGAGCATCCCACCTAGTAGGAGGATGTAGGTAGGCCTAGACAGTTGATAATAGGGTATTCTATAATCAGAAGGACTGATAGAATAATTTGTCATCCAGATCACCTCAACCGAATGGTTTGCTGTCTCCCTGGTGCCAGGGTTTGGCATATGGTTAGCTGGGTTGATAAATTACTTGGAGGGGATGGGCATGACCCAGCTGTCTTGATCCACGTTGGAACCAATGACAGAATATATTAAAGGTGGAGGCTCCTTAATAACCAATTTAAAGAACTAGGTTGAAGGGAAGGACATTCGAGGTGATCTCTGAAATATTGCCTGTGCCGTGCGCAACACAGAAAATGCAAGGGGTGATTAGAGAGCTAAATGAATGGCTAAAGACCTGGTGCAAGGAAGAGGGATTTGGGTTTTTAGAGCACTGGGATGACTTTTATTGGGGTGCAACCTATATGCTAAAGATTCTTTGCACCTAAATGGAAGGGGGTTTACTTACTGTGCTGGGGGGAGAGGTTTATAGGAAGGCTGGAGGAGTATTTAAACGGGAATGGCAGGAAGAGTGAATTTTATTATAATGGGACAGACAGGTCAGACAGGGGTCAGCCCCTATTGGTGGGTGGAATGGAATGAGGGGAGGGCTATGGCAGATGATATGAAGGTTCCTATGTTACAATCAACCCTTTGAAAAATGTTACAATTTGTACTAAAATAAACAATCGACAACATACGTTTGCAAAATGTGACAATGAATTAAAGTGTTTGTTCACCAATGCCAGTAGACTGCCAAGCAAAATAGATGAGTTGAAAGCTCTGGTGCATGAGGAGAACTATGATCTAATTGGTATTGCTGAATCTTGGTTTCATTCTTCTCCTTACTGGGCTATTAATATTCCTGGCTATGCTCTCTTTATGAAAGACAGGGTAAAACGGAGGGGGGGGGGGGTGGTGTCTGTTTCTATGTGAGAAGTGATCTCAAAGCGAATGTGAAAGAGGACCTAGTTGATGGAGAGTGTGAAGAGTCTGAAGCATTATGGGTAAAACTGTACATGGGTGTGCGTACTACAAAGGTTGTCATAAACCTCCCAGTGTTAGTGAGGAGACTCGGCTCCTTGCACAGATGGCAAGCCCTGGGACAATGATAATAATGGGGGATTTTACTACCCGGAATTTGACTGACTGGAGTATTGTCACTGCTGGTACCGGTAAAGGGCAAACATTTATAAACCTATTACAAGACAATGTTATGGTCCAGTTTATTGACCTGTACCTGGTAATCTCAAACCATGCAGGGCTTATTACCAATATTCATATATAAGAACACCTGGGTGGGTAGCAGTGACCATTACATGATTTACCGTATTTATCGGCATATAACACGCTCAGGCATGTAACACGCACCCTAACTTTAAGAGGGAAGTTTCATGGAAAAAAAACTTTACACAGCCCCCTGCGTATAACACGCAGGCACAGTTTACCCTCTATTTTCTGGGTAAAAAAGTGAGTGTTATACGCCAATAAATACAGTAATTTATTGTTAGCTGTATTCTACAAACACATACGGGTAGAATAAATAACTTAACTTTAAGAGAGCACATTTTCCAAGGATGAGGACTTAAGCCTCATCCACACGCACGGTTTTCTTAGCCAGAAACAGCAGGAAAACTGCTGGCAGAGCTTTCTTGCTGAGTAAACTGTGCGTGTCTCGACGAGAAATATAGAGAATCTGCTCTCTATTTTCTGGTCGTGATTCTCGGTAGTGTTTTCCTGCTGAGAGACCCGACCGTGTGTATACTTACCTGCCTCCATGGAAACCCGCGCATGCTCCAAATGACTGACGCATGTGCGGTCGCTTCCAAGGCATAGGTAGGGTGAAGCAAGATGGTGGCGACAGCATCGAATGTGGTGAGTGCATGCTCGTCGTAGTTGAAGACATCACCGCGTTCGTGCCATTCCAAAGAACGCCTGTTCTTTTGGATCGTATGTATGTACACTCGGCCGGCAAGATTATCTTGCCAGGAATCTTGTCAGGAAAAACTTTTTCTTTTCCTGACGAGAATCCCGATCGTGTCTACAGGGCTTTAGACTGGGAGGGAATATTGGCATCAATAGACACAGAACAGAAATGGGAATTCTGATTGTATTGTAAACTCACTGCAAATTGTATTCCCATGGGAAATTAGTATAAAAGGCTAAAAATAAAACGTGGTTCGCGGCCAAAGTTATAATGGCTATAAATAATTAAAAAAAGCTTTTAAAAAATATAAAAATGAAGGAACTTTTTAAATGCTACACGTAATATAACAGAATATATATAAAGGAAATCAAGGACGCAAAATTGTAAAAGGAACAACCGATTGCAAAAGATGGTAGGAAAATCCCCCAAAGATTCTTCAAATATAATAGTATAAAGGTCCGGTCTGAGCATGTAGGCCCTTTACAAAATAATCTAGAGTGGATGACTGGGGACAAAAAAAGGCAAATGTATTAAATACTTTCTTTAGCTCTGTGTATACAAAGGAGCTTCGGGAGCTCATGTCCATAATGGGGGTGGTAGTGATAGTGACACAGCCCTAAATGATCCACAAAAGTGATATGGTCCAGAAATATTTAGACATAATAAAGATGGCTAACACACCTGGACCAGATAGCATCCACCCATGGATCATAAAAGAATTGAGCTCTGTCATTTCGAGGCCATTGTTTGTTTTTAATATTTAGGGTCTCGTTAATGACTGAAATGGTACCACTGGATTGACACAGGGCCAATGTGGTGCCTATATTTAAAAAGGGATCAAAGTTCCCGATTTCTTTTTATGAGGAGGTAAGTAAAACCTTGGACAGTGGGGTGGCGGTGGGCGTGGTATACATGTATTTTTTTTTTTTTTTTTTAAGCATTTGATGCAGTTCCCCACACACGGCTCATGTGTAAGGTAAAGTCTACAGACTTGGAAAAATCAATTGGTAAATGGATAGAAAACTGGCTAAAAGACATAATTCAGAGAGTAGTGGTTACAATTTCTGTCTTTGCAGATGACAATAAGCTCCGCAGTGGAATAACATCCTTACAGGATGTCTCCATTTTACAAGCCAACCTCAATGCAGTCTAATTGGGCAACTAAGTGGCAAATAAGGTTTAATGTTGATAAATGTAAAGTTATGCACTTGGGGACTAGGAATATGCATGCATCATACAACTGGGGGAATCCGTGTTGGAGAAGGATCTGGAGGTTTTAGTTGATCATAAGCTCAATAATGCCAAGCTGCGGTTTCCAAAGCGAGCAAAGTCCTTTCTTGTATTAAGAGAGGTATGGACTCCAGAGAGGGAGATATAATTTTGCCCCTGTACAAATAATTGGTAAGACCACATCTGGAATATGCAGTTCAGTGTTGGAAGCCAGTTATCAAAAATGATATTAGGGAACTAGAGAAAGTGCAGAGAAGGGCAACCAAACTGATAAGAGACACTAAGGGCCAGATTCAGGTAGAGTTAGGCTGGAGTATCAGTGATACTCCAGCCTAACTGTCGCTTTAAGCCGGCGTTTTTGTTTTCTGTAACCAGAAAACAAGAAACGCCGGGTTGGAGTTCCGATGCGAGCAGCGTAATTGAATTTCGCCATCGCATCGTTACTTCAACTTAAAAATGGCGCCTGGGGCGTTCCCGCTGATTAACGCTGAAAAAGTATGTTAATCAGCGGGAGTCGGAAATTCATGATCGTTTTCGGGCGTGACGCAGTGAATTTACGACGTTTCCGGAAGCGATACGCGACGTAAAGATAAAGCAGCCCCCTAGTGGAGTATCCTATGTTAAGTATAGTCGTCGTCATCGCTTCATGAATAACAGCACTTGCTCCTAAAATTTCGGCAGAGTAACGTAAATGAGAAGCGTTACTCCAGAGCAAAGATGCTCTCATCTACCTGAATCTGGCCCTAAATGTACATAATATAACTGGGTACTAAGATTTGTAGGTAAGGTTTATCCAGGGAAAATCTGATTGCCTCTCGGGGGATCAGGAAGGATTTTTTTTCCCTTGCTGTAGCAAATTGCTGGGATTTTTCACCTTCCTCTGGATTAACTGTGAGTGAAGGATTATGTATATGGGATTGTTTTTTTTTGTTTTTTTTGGGTTTTTTTTTGGTCAAATTAGATGGACTTGTGTCATTTTTAAACCTGACTATGTTACTTACATGTAGCCTCTAAAGGTGACATCGCTGTTGGAGTTCGGGTGACAAAGCTAACTGTCAAGGCTGGAAGATGGCAATCAGTGTTTCACTGGCTGTTCATAAAACAATTTCTAATCTTTTCAGATAATACGAGGCGTTTTGTGGTGGACAAGGGTCATGTGAATGTCATGCTCTCCCATGAAGGTCTTTCTACCTTTCCTTTGATAGAAATATTTAGATTTGGCAAAAAGTCCCATAATGCATTTCTTCGCCATATTTCACATAATCACTCATAGAGGCAAGCACTAGGGAAGGGAATAGCAGGGAGAAAATTGTGACCATGTAGTTGTTTCATTGTACAGGAGGCACACTAAGCATGTTTTACTGCCTTTCCTATGCTTTTGGTCAGTGGTCTCCAAACTGTGGCCCGAGGGCCAGATGTGGCTCTTTGCTAGCCTTAATCCGGCCCTTGGGGCACTATCCCTCCCAATGATACGAGACACTATTCTGCCATCTAAAAAACGTCAATGGAGCACCATTTCTTCCACTGATACCACTTATGGGGCACTATTCCTCCCTATGATACCAGCAATAGGGCACAATTCCTCCCCCTAATACCAGATGTTTACTTCCACTGATACCAGGAACGTTTTCACTCCCACTGGCCAAAGTCCGGCCCTCCTGGAGTCTGAAGGACAACAAACCGGCCCTTTGTTTAGAATGTTTGGAGACCCCTGCTCTAGGTAAATGTCCTGTGAAGAAGTATTTTTTATATTTCTAGCTGCGGATGATGGACAGTGTGGGGAAGGCAAGTACAGAGTGATAACTGTGCCAGTTATAAAATGAGCATAATGACAGTTGTGAGATTGGGGTGATCAAACTCAAGCAGTAGGTACATTTTACAATGAGTTTTGCCAGTCCAAAACTGTATTTTAAGGGTATGGCAGCCCACTTTTATTTAAAAGCAAGTCAAAGTTCTAACATATAGCTCTTCCCAAGCAGGGGGTTCTCACCATCACTGCAAAGACATAACGGATATACCATAAAAGTGCTCAATAGATGGAGAATAGACAGATGAATGAAAGGTCCACCGCCTCCATTCATAGAATTTAAGCATATCTAACTGGCACTTTTGACAAGAGCCTATGACCAGTCTACTGGCAATTGTAAACCCTGCAGTACTGGAAGATTACCACTGTGAGGGGGGGTATGCAGAGGAGGAAAGATCTCAACTAGGGCAGCAGCAACCAGCACAAGGGACACCTCCTATTAAATGTAACATTTCTTGTGCTATAGTTGTACTATTTAGCTTTAAAAAAAAAAAAGTTGAATGAAAAGTCCACCTTCTCAATTCTTGATAAGTGCCTATGACCGATCTAACAGCTGTCTTAACCCATGCAGCATTGGGTTACCACTGTGGGGGGAGGGGGGGTTGGGGGTGCGGAGGATGGAATATCTCTAATAGGAGTGCAGCAAGGTACACTTCCCATGAAATGTAAGTACCATCCCTTGTGCTCATTTAAAAAAAATATATATATACAACATTTTGGCTTTAAAGAACAACTTTCAAGCTCCACTCTGAGAAATGCCTTATTTTTTTTTTAAGGGAAGGGTAAACGATCATAGCCATGCTGGAAAGGGATGGGATAGTCCTTATTATTATGCTGACATGTCTAGTGTATTATTAAAAACTTAAATGTGGAGATAATCTTTTTGATCTGAAGGTTTCTATTGCATTATGTAACACGCTGGTAGTCATTGGAAACCGGGATATTTCATTCCTGTCTAGACAATGGTGCTTTTACTGACTTGTGATATTGTTAGGTGGATTGTGTGGTCACTGTTTGCTCCTGTGCGCCAAGCCTACATTATGGCACTGTACAGTGATGAATATAGCAGATTGCTTTGTTTGACTTTCTAAGTCTCCGGCATCTGTTGTTTTTCCTGATTCTCTTCTACCTGGTTGGGCGAGACTTTTCTTTCTACCAAGCTGAAAACTCTCAGCTTTTTTCCATTTTCTGATCTTTCCAGAACATGAAGACTTTCCACAATCCATAGATTCCACAAATTATATAAACTCCATATTTTTGACACATTTTAACAAAAAAGCAGATGGTGACTAATTTTTCTTTTGTTATTGGAAAATGTTCATATTTTGTAGTCTGCTTCAGATTTTGGATTCTGCATTCTTTATTTTTTTTAGTTACCTAGTGCAGGAATGTTGGAAAACGTCTTCGTAGCCACAATGACATCATCACAGGGGCTACAATATTCTTCTGGCATCTAAAAATGAAAGCGGGTGCCCTGCATTCCTTCCATCACAGTTCTCCCTAGGTCATATAGTGGTATGGACAGGGCTTTTTTTCAGGGGAACGTTGTTCCACCACCTATGGCTCAGACCCTTTGGTGCCTGCTCACCACAATCACTTTTGTATGTAATGCAATCCTTGTATTTAATGTCACTTTGAGACCCATCTACTGTTTGTGAAATATGACCACACCCACTATTTGATGTGATTTGGAGGGTGTGCGTGGGGGAGGGTTTTTGGGGGGGTCGTGGTTGAGTTCCAGCACTTATTGATTGTGAAAAAAAGCCCTGGGTATGGATATCATTATGTAAGTCACAATGCTTATGGAAGGTAATAGAAGTGGCCAGGGCTGATTGGCATAATGGAGGAAGGTTTTCATCAGTGAGAACGCTGCAGCACTGAACAGGGTGACAACGCTGCAGTGAAGTTAGTCTCGGGCACTGGCAAGATCCACAGCAATTTTCACTAGAGCTAGGAAATGAGAATTCCTGTTATATTTATGACAGTTTCTTTGTTAATTGTGATAGTTCTGAGGTCTTAAAAATGTCCCCTTCCGCCTCATGCTACCTATGCTGTCGACCCTATGTGAAAAAGGGCTTTATAATTTCCTTTATTCAGTATGCACTGGTCCTGTGATCCCGCAGGTGTCTCTCCAGTGTTGGGGAATGCTTGGCAACAACTGTGCATCCCGGGAGCCGTGACACCACCCATAGGCTCCCATAGCCCAGCTGTTGCATCAAAACAAAAGGTGTTCTATTTCTTGTAGGTTGTTTTCTTTCTAAAGTAACCACAACCAAAATATAAAAAGCCTGTTTCCTGCCAGCAGCTGCAGAGTGAGACCTTTGCTCTCTTTATGGAAGCAGTAGACTCATTGAAGAGGTCCAACACACCCCTAAAAGTCAAATCAATAGCTCTGCATTCAGCAAAGCTCAGGCTTCCTATTGCTCTAGCTCTGACTTTGCAGGGGAAAACTCCAATATCGGCATCTTCTTAAAACCAACACATTTTTCTGTTCTTTTATAAAGTATAAAGAAACTGTTTCATTTTGTTTTACAGTAAGGAAGAAACCTAATCTGAATTTCTTGTACAGTATATGACCTTTTTTTTTTTTTTTTTTTAGACTGCTAACATGAATTAATAGGAATTTTAATGGTTTGGGGTTGATTTTATCTTAATTTGTTTTTTTTTACAACTTTATATGTTTTTAACCTATCTGTTTATATCATGTTTTTAATTATGTATACTGTATATGTATGTATTTTTATTATGCATATAAATACTTTGTCTTATGAATGTTTAATATAGGGTACAGTCATTACAAGAGCTTGTTCAAACTAGATGCAGGGAACAACCCAGGTCACGCTAGGGCACATAGAAAATGTATTATTTTTTTATGTGCCTCGTTCATATCTCAATGCAGAGGTAAAGACAGTGCTGTGTGGAAACATGCAGACATTTTGCTCAACTGCAACTTCAATAAAGTTTAAGAAAATATGCAAACGATGTAAATGGTGTGGTGCACTGAAACGGCACATTTTTTCACCCCAACACTGGTGGACGCCAGGTGGCACGCAAATGCTTAAAGAGGTGTTCCAGCTGCTGGCTTTTAATAAACACACACTCACCTGCTCCACGATCCAGCAACGCGCCGGTCGGGGCGCCGCTCCTCTCCCCCCCCTCCCCGGCCGGCGTCTTCATCCTAAGTGTGGGCACCCGACCATGACAGCCTTCTGCTTCATGGCCAGGCACCCACTGCGCATGCGCGAGCGGCACTGCGCATTCGCGAGCGGCGCGGCCCACAGCTGATTGGACAGGCGATCGCATGGGACCTGTCCGTGTCCCATGCGATCGCCTACAGGGAGGGGCTGCTGTAGGCGATTAAGCTTAATCGCCAAACCAGCCCCTCGGCGGAAGCAGGAAGTGGGACAGGAAGTCCCACTCCTCCTAAAGCCCCCACTCCCCCCCAAAAAAAATTACATGCCAAATGTGGCATGTAAGGGGGAGGGGAGTGGGTTGAGCGGAAGTTCCAATTTTGGGTGGAACTCCGCTTTAACAAAACCTCAACATTATGGCTTTCTGAGGACTAAATACTTTCAGAGGCAAGGTCTCTGATTGTATCTCTCATTCAGAGCTGTGCTAGGAAGGATTGGTTGCAGCTCATCCACTTATGTGTGTAAATTTCAGCTGAGCTTTTGAGCTCTGTAAACCATATGCATTTTTTTCAGCAAGGCAGATGAGCTGAATTAGATGGAAAACACATGAAGCGTGTTCAAGTGCTCCATCTACAGGCTGTATATAGACATAGGAAACATTGTTATGATATATTTATTAAAACATTTATTCAATCTTTACCCTAATAAGAGAAAATATAACATTATATATATATATATAAAATACTATGTATCATTAGGACTCCTCTTCCCCCAGACATTGCTGACAAAGACAAGTGTGACAATACACATTAGTGCTAAACATTATTGATTACATTAAATGTATTTTCTAGGCTGTACAAGCTTGCTTTCAATATACTAAATCATTGATTGCTGTAAAGGTATACTTGCTGTAACACCGACATAATGCTTCTTTGACAAAAGATCCTGTGTGTGTACTTTTGGTTAATATGTGCTAAAGTGTGATGTTTGACTTCTGCTTTCTGGTCTGTCTTTGTTTTTGTTTTTTCTGCTCATCATTGCATGCGTATATGAAGTGGAAGGTACTGTACACATCCCTTGACCCGTCACCTAAAAGCCAACTATGTCTCTTCCCTCGCTAGGTGTCCCAAACCCTTGTGATGCACTGCTTGCAGGTCCGCATAGTGATAATGGGGTGACAAACAGAAGAAATCCATTATGTTGCCAGATGCTAGCTGGGAAAATGCCTGTGAGATACTGGCATAATGACCTCTCTAATAAGGCCGAACTAAAACTGTTTTTTTTTTTTATATGAAAAAATATGCCAGGCTCTTTTTTGCAATAGTGGAAGCAGAACTAACGCTGAAACGTATAATCGGGCTCAAAGTGATTGGTCTGCTGGGGAACATGGGTAGGGCAGTATATTGAACAATAAAATTAAAATTCTCTACCCCTTCATTCAGCTGGTCAGCACAAAAATACTTCATTACACCATTGCAAAATTTTTTATAAACAAAGTGTGTGTTGTATTAATTTGCAAACAGTTTAATGAGATATGTTGGTGCTGATTAGATGACAAATGTTTGTATTTCTACTCGTATGTAGTGTCCTTCAGAGCTCCTGCATACAGTAGGCATGCGTATCTCACTTGTTAGACCCTGGGAAAGATAGGGAAGCAGATGACCCGAGTTCTGGAATGAAGTAGATATGCAAATACCTGACTCGTTTCATATGGCCTAGCTATGATATGATAAATGAGTATAATTGCAAGGTCATGATGGCATTGTAAAATGGAGCAGAACTGACTCCACCAGCACATTTCATCGCATTAGGACATTTATTGCATGCTGAATTGGTGCTTTGCCCTGATTTCTGCCATTTACATGTTCAGTGGGGTCCTTTAAAAATGCAGCACAATGCGTCTGAAAATTCTGGAAATGCTGCTTGCATTTCCTTGTGCATTTTCATTTCAGCTGGTTGGAGTAAGCCCTTAAGCTAAAGACAATCCAGAGACTTTACCAAACTCTGAGCCATTATAATGGCACAGGAAACTGTTACAAGTGGCGTACAGCATATAAACTAAGCAGATAGAGCTGTATCTGATCTTTCTGTGCCACCTACACCAGTTTCCATTTCAGAGTGAAATAGAAACTGGTCTAGGCCTTGCCCCTAATTGGCTTTCCATACACAACGTTTTCTAGATTGAAAACTGCTGCAGGTTTGACTTGAATGTGAGCTTTCCACAGACCGACAGCATCCCTCTCTCTGCTTGTGTAGTGATTATACTACATGAGCAGAGCATGCAGAGTTTAACAACCTGCTCTGAGCTGAGCAGAGACTGCAAAGAATTTGGAGCATGCAGCTGCAGTTCTCTGTTTTCTTTTATGTTACAGCCACACAGAAATGGCAGCGGATCATTCCTAATTATCAAAAACTTGTGTCCCTCTGTTAATTAGGAGCAGCATCTGCTCTGTTTTTTATGATTAGAAGTGTGGGACACAACTAACAGGGGTTGCAGGGATTGCAACCCCCAATCCCATGCTTCCGGGGGCCCTGTGTGGCCCTGCTGTACACCTGGATTGGAAGGATGGTGGCATATAGAGGAACCAATGCCCTCCTTTTTTCCTCCTGCAGCTGCAATTGTGCCTGCAGGAGAAGCAGGTATTTAGCAGCTGCAAGAGGTAAATAGAGGGCATTGGTTCCTCTATATGTCACCGCCCCTACTATAAAGCTTATTTCTGCTGTCACTGGGCTCTTGTAAACTCTCCTGGTCCCCCCTGCAGAGCTGCTGGGTTTCCCCCTCTCCCACCAGCTGCTGCAGGGGATGTGTCTGGATGGAGAGTAGGGTCGGGCCAGTAAATGGCACATTTACCAGCCCCTTACTTTTCTGGATAAACAGAGTGAGTGATCTGTACCAATCACTGACTCTGTCCATTCATAACTGATGCATAGCAAACTGCTTCAGTTTGTGAATGAACAGGAAGCTCTGTACAGAGCTATTCCAGTCCATTCATTCTGTGCTGCTTAGGCTGCCGAGATGACTATTGATTGATCTTTTTTCTCTTTTTCAAAGGTAAAACATCAGAGGTCTGTTTAGACCCTTGATATGTCACCAAAGCCCCCCAGTGGGGCTTCTAAAAAAAAAAAAATATAACAAAATAATATTCTAAAAATAAAATGGTAAAAAGCAAAATTATAATTAAAAACTACTGACACCAGTGGTGGATTTACCGGGGTCGCAAAGGCCGCAATTGCGAGCAGGCCCTGGCGTTCCCCAATCGGGCTCAGAAGTAAGGGCCCCCTCCAAGGCTTCTTGCACCATGGCTCTGAAAGTTCTATTTACGCCTCTGGTTCTACCCATTGTATTACAGGGGGCAGTTACAGAACCAAGAGCAGGTTGCTAGTAGAGGTCCTGCTGTGGCCATTATGAGGAAATCCAACTGTCCCTGCTGGATTTTGTAATGATCATATGAAGAATGTAATGGGTGGAACCGACAAAGGTGGCCAGGAATACCCAAAAATTCTACTCAGAAGGGCAGTAATAAAAAATAAATAAAAACATTTAATTATAGCAGGGAGATATCATTACTGGAATATCTAAGTCAGGGTCAGATTTGATCCACACGGCATTGCCTATTACTAATATAACTTTGGGTGAACTGATCCTTTAACACTGACCTCTTTGTTCTCCGATAGAATATTACATAAGATAAACAATTGGGCCTGGCAATATAAATGGAGTTTATGACTGACAGCGTCTAAAAAAGTTAAAAGGGCTATTTTGAATGCCCATTGCAGCCCATAAGCTGCTACCATGATCACATTCAGTAACTCACAATTTTCCCAGCATTGAACATGGTTTGGTAACAAACAGTGTGATTTCAGATATAGCTGTGATTTTTGTGTGCTTTTTTAGTGCTGTAGAATTGCTAGTATTGTGGGTTCTTATCGTTGGAACAGATCCTGTCCTGAAACCGTGGTCTGTTTTTGTCTGCATGCTCTTTTTATTTTATTTTTTATCTTGAGCGTCTTGATATTATTAAACAGATTTACCATGTCTTAGTCCCAGCACGACCATACTAAAACAAATAAGAAGCCATCTTTAAAGGGTTAGTTCCCCTTTCCCAAAAGACTGCCTATGCAAATAAGGAATGTCTGAAGATGAGAGCAAGCTGTGCAGCTTTGACCAAGGTGGAACAATGCCCTTTCTATAGATGTAGGCCATTTACATACCACAGACTGACTTTCACTGAGAACTAACCACTTCATGCCTGGAAGATTTTACTCCTTCCTGACCAGAGCACTTTTTACAATTTGGCACTGTCATTTTAACTGCTGTACCCAAACAAAATTATGTATTTTTTCGTCTCCCCCCCCCCCCCCCCCCCACAAACGGGGTTTCTTTTGGTGGTATTTGATCACCTCTGTGTTTTTTTGTTTGTTTTTTTTGCGCTATGAACAAAAAAAAGAGCGACAATTTAAAAAAAAAAAAATATTCTTTTTACTTTTTGCTATAATAAATATCCCCCAAAAAAGTTTTTAAAAAACAAATGTCTTCATCAGTTTAGGCCAATATATATTCTGCTACATGTTTTTGGTAAAAGAAAAATCGCAATAAGCGATGATTTGCACAAAAATTATAGCGTCTACAAACTTTGGGAAAAGATTTATGGCATTTTTTATTCCATTTGTATTATTTTTTTTACTAGTAGTGGTGGTGGTCTGCGAATTTTAGTGGTACTGCATTATTGCGGCAGATAGACACTTTTGACACATTTTTAGAACCGTTGACATCTATACAACGATCCGTGCTATAAAAATGTACTGATTTACTGTGTAAATTTCACTGGTAGGAAAGGGGTTAACACTAGGGGGCAATCAAGGGGTTAAATGTGTTCCCTGGGTGTGTTCTAACTGTATGAGGATGGGACTGACAGGGGGAGGAGACATATCACTGTTCCTACTTACTCGGAGCAAACGATATGTTCTCCTCTGACAGAACAGGGATTTGTGTGTTTACACACACAAATCCCCATGCTGGCTCTCGTGACCACGCATTAGGTCCACGGCCGTGCAGTGGGCGCGGGCGCCTCCAGCGGCTCTTAAAAGGAAAAATTTATCAATACGTTGTGTCACCCAGCAGAGCCATTCTGCCAATGTATGCTAACCTGAAAACTCCTAGGCCGTTGCTAAGCTTGGCCTAGCTGTTACTGTTCACTTTCCCCATCACAGGAGTGAGCTCTTTCTCTGATTCAAACTCCCTCGCATGCATTTTCTCTCAACTGGTGCCATGGGCTCAGAATTTGAGATGGCAGAGGTGAGCAGTAACACTGGGTGTCTCTTGGCAACCTCCTAGAAGTTTTCCTCAGGGTTTATGAGGTACATAAATGACCTGCACCTATAACACGAGCATTATTCCACTTTGTTCAACTTATTTTTATCTACAGACGGCCCTCATCTGCATAGGCATTTTTTTGATAAAGGTGAACTAACTCTTTAACAATATCTTCAGAGTTCATTTCAATATTTTTTTAAACTTTGAGTCCAATGTCTGCCTTAGTCAGCTTTTCCTATCCCTGATGAAGGGATTGCCTTAAAGTCCTGAAACATGTTGGTTTACATTTTGTAAAGAGAGAAATATTTTTTTAACTCTTGGATGTGGTGCTTCTGTATCTTCTGTACCCACTGGATCCCATATGAGTTGCCTTTTTAAGAACCTTTCGTGGATGAGCCATCTAACCAGACGAATTGATCTTCTTGGTATAGAATATTATTTGTATTGTGATATAAAGTGTCAAGCGTATTTGAATCCAAAACTCCCTACTTACACTTTCAAATACAAACGCCCTTCAACATCTTGGCCTCTGTTTCCCTAGCTGTTAGCCTTACCCCATAAATGAATGTTATCCATAACAAACTGCAATGCTCAACACTCAAGCCTCGTACACACACTCGGTTTTCTCGGCAAGAAAACTGCTGGCAGAGTGTGTGTACGAGGCTTTCAGGTTTCCCGTCTCTCGTTGAGATTCTTGTCGGCCTGTTTCCCGGCGAGAAACCCGAGAGTGTGTATACTTACCTGTCGCCGTGGAAACCCATGCATGCTCGAAATTACTTTGACGCATACGTAGTGGGCTTCCACGGCATAGGTAGGGTGAAGCAAGATGGTGGGGACGATATCGAATGTGATGAGTGCATGCTCTTCGTACGCGATGACGTCACTGCGTTTTTGCCTTTCAAAAGAACCGCGTCTCTTTTGAAAGGACTGTGTGTACACTCAGGCGGCAAGAGTTTCTTGTCAGGAAAAACAAACTTTTTTTTCCTGACGAGATTCTGGCCCATGTGTAAGAGGCCTCACTCTAACCCTTAACTAATAAGTATATAATGTAACAATAAATAGCGTAAGAAGTACGTGACATTCATAAATTCTGATAGATCAAGTAGTCGTATATAAGTAGTAAAACATGGAAAGTATGTAAACAAAGCATAAATTAGATAATTAACTTATCATGTAGAGAAGTATCAGTATTAGAAATGGTCAGAGTATAATGTTATAATGTTAGCAAAGTAAACTCAATCAAAAGAAATCTAATCTAAAGAACACGTGAGAAATCAGTATCATCCGGATACAAAGTATCATGTAATGAACCAGGACATAGAGAAATGTTGAAAAGGGTTCAGTCGAGAGCTACCACACCCCAAGTTCATACCAGTTTTTCCATGGGGCCCAGGAAACATCATTTTTGTAAAGATTATTCATTGAAATGGCCATCATACGTTCATACGTGAAGTGGAGATTGGTCAAATCAATGGATTCAATAGTAGAGGGAGGACAAGAGTCCTTCCATTTTCTAGTGATTGAGAGCCTTGCAGCCAGAAGTAAATGGTTTATAGAATTCCTGAGAACAGCAGGAATGTCATCAATACCCAAGGACAGTAAAGCTAAACCAGGGTTGGGATCTATCCATGAACCAGTTAAAGCCGAAATTATACCAAATATTTCTGTCCAATATTTAGTAAGCATGGGACAGCTCCATAAAATATGGAGCAAGTCCCCTTTCTTTCCGCACAGTCTCCAGCATTGGTTAGATTGCTGATGACTAAATTTAGATAGTACATCTGGAGTATAATACCACCTCAGAGTGATCTTTACTGAGAGTTCCCATAGTGATGCATATTTAGAGGTTGATTGGTTTATTTTACAAGCCATGTGCCATTGGTAATCAGTGTAAGAACACTCCAAGTCTTTTTCCCATTGTAGATGTGATGGGGTTTTTGAAAATATTCTCTTGTCCTGAAGTAGGTTGTAAAAAAAGGTAATACCTTTTCTCTTTGGTTCAGTACTAGTAGAGAGAAAGGTCCAGACTGATTTATGTAGGCAAACGTTTTTGGTATTCAATTTACATAAACGTTTTGCTATTTGTCTATAATGAGCATTACAATGTTGGGGTATATTAAACTCAGACTGGATGGTTTGGAATGGTTTAATCGTGCCTTTATCATAAAGGTCACAAATAGATTACACGCCTTGTTCGCTCCAAAGACTAAGTGATGAGTGATACATTATAAGATGCAGTCTTCCTGGCACTAAATTCCTCGGTGTGTTCAAGAACCCAAGAAGCTAACTACAAACTCCTCACACAGTGGTACTATACCCCAGAAAGGCTACACAAATTTGATAATGAAGTAGAGGGAAAATGTTGGAGGTGTGGTGAAGAACAGGGAACTCTTACACATTTTTTGGTCATGTCGAAAGGTGAGACAGTATTGGGGAGAGGTAAGGAGAATCTCCCAAAATTTTTTTGAAGACGTGATCCCAGATGACCCTGCCTTCTTCCTGCTGCATGTCTCACAGATGCCGGTGCAGAGGTACAGGAGGTCGGTAGTGTGTCATCTGATCAACACGGCAAGGGCGGGTGTTACCCTGAGGTGGAGGGACCTACGGCCCCCCTCGGTTACAAGCTGGCTTATCAGGGCCCAGGAAGTAGGAGCTATGGAAGACTTGGTTCTCTCTGCTCAAAACAGGAGGACACAGTATAAAGAAACCTGGGCAGGATGGAATCAATTTATTAGATCAGAAGAGGGGAAGAGGCTCCTTGAGGAGAGGTAGGGGGAGAGACAGGAGGAGAAGGGGAATGGGTTCCCCCTTTTTTATTTATTTGTGGGGTTGTCTTTTTTTTTTTTTTTTTCCTTCTTGGTTGGTGGGGGAGGGGGGGTAGCATAAGGGAAAAAAGGAGTAGGATCGGAAATGTATGGATCAATATTGGAAGTATGATGTATCATAAGTAATGTATATCTTGGTCTGTAAATGTATGGTATCAGTGAGACTTTGTTATATCCTATTTTTGAAAAATTTAAAATAAAAGATAAGTAAAAAAGATGCAGTGTTTTAAAGGGAATGTCTACCGTTATTGTTGTATCAGGAGAGGTCACAGAATTCAAAATCTTAAGCCATGTAGAAATGGATACTTTCATTGTGGGAGGTAAGTGCGAGGGAAGTTTAATTCCCATATGTGCACCAAAAAGCCATAGGTTGGTCGGTAGTTTATTACAATAGGAGGATTCAATTAGACCCCAATTTGTCGTTGGGGAGGGTTGGAACCATTCTCTCATTTGAGACAATATTGAGGCATAGAAATAGTCTTGAAAATCGACATAACCCACTCCTCCCCACATTCTATTTTAATCAATTTATAATGGGCACATCTAGATTTTTTTCCCTTTCCAGATGTAGTTAGAAAGGATTGATTGTAAGGATTTAAAGAAATACACAGGGACTGGAATAGGCAAACTTCTAAATAAGTATAGGACTTGAGGCAAGTGGATCATTTTAAAAGCAGATAATCTGCCCCACCAAGAAAATTTGTGTTTTCCTAAATCTTTCAGATCTGATTGTAGTTTATTTTTAAGAGGAATATAATTATGTGTAAATAAGGATTTAGTGGATCTAGTCAAATGAATTCCAAGGTACGGGATGCTAGTGTCTGCCCAAGTATAAGGGAATTGGTGTTGGAGGAGATTGTTTGTCACTGCGTCAATTCCAATATCTAGAGCCATACGATTTGCTTTCATTAATCTTATAAAATGATACTTTACCAAACCAAGACAATAATTTTTGGACTTCAAGTAGGGAGGATGAGGGAGACGTTAACATTAAAATTATGTCGTCAGCAAACAAACTAATTTTGTGGGTATCGGATCCTATAGTGATGCCTTCTATTTTAGAATTAGATCTAATATGTTCCGCTAGAGGTTCAATCATTAAATTAAATATTAAGGGGGACAATAGGCATCCTTGTCTGGTGCCGTTGGTGATACGAAAGGGTTTCGATAAAAGGTTGGAATTCAAAACTCGTGCTGTGGGGTTGGAATAGAGGGCAAGTACGGCTTTAAGAATATGACCCTTAAAGCCAAATTTTTTAAGAGTGAGTGACAAATAGGACCAGTTAACCCTATCAAACTCCTTCTCTGCATCTAATGAAAGGAGCAGAGAAGGCGTTCCGTTTATGCCAACATTGTGGATAACATCAATTAATCGTCTGGTTGCGTCAGACGTTTGACGACCCCTGGTGAAGCCAGTTTGGTCCATGTTTATTAGTTTGGGAAGTATGTCGACTATTCTATTGGCTATAATCTTTGAGTAGATTTTCAAGTCTGCATTCAATAAGGAAAAAGGACGAAAATTTGGGGGAGAAGTAGGGTCCTTGCCAGGTTTAGGGAGAGTAATAATGAGTGCAGATAGCATTTCATCAGGAAAGGAAGAGAAAGAAGCAGCAGCATTATATAATTCTTTCATATGTGGTACAAGCTGTTTATGTAATATTTTAAAGTATTCATTCGAATATCCGTCTGGACCAGGGGCTTTGGCCTTGGGAAGAGAGTTAATGGCGCTTATAATTTCGACGTCAGAAAAACAAGAATTTAACTGTTTAAGTTGGTCACCTTAATATTTATTCTTGGCACTTAATCTAAACCCTAAATCTTGGACTATTACTTGCCTTACTTGGCTCCTAAATGGAAATAGTTTTAACCCTTTAACAATATACCCAACCTAATCTTTAATCTTAAACTAATTTAACTCTTGTAGGTGCATACATTCTATATTGGGCACACAAAGCATCAGGACCTAGATCTACCAACATCAAGACTTGGATCTACCGGCATAAAGATCTTTGTACTGAAAACCGACCAATTTGCAGCGCTACTGTTGCCCATAATGTATTAATGCTGCTATTCAGCACTGGTTTTCCTGCATCATTATAGTGGCTCATATCTGGTTTAATCTGCGGCGTTATTGCTGCTTAGCACTTATCTGTCTTCCAGCCTTATTGCTGTAAATCCATTCTCTGCCCTGCAGGAATACTGCTGAACATCGAATAGTCAGCACGAATGCAGAAACTGACCAATTCTTACTTCACATGTTTTAGCTATTTCCCACCAACTCTTTAAACCTTGTTAGCTGAGACAGAGATTGCATGTCCGCAGTAGTTCCTGGCAATAATGTAAAGGGTCTAACAGAGGAGCATTTGTAAGTGTAATATTTTTTGCATGATGGGCTTCATCAGTAATTAGTGCAGTGAGCAATGGCTTTAGGTTAATAATGACAACCATATAAAGGGCAGATATTAGCAGACAATCTGTAATTTAAAAGTGATTTGTTACTGGATCTTACCCTGAAATCACTCATGTGATAAAAGTCAAGGCATCCAGTGACAATTGGTCTTTTAGCAGCTCATGTTAGTCTAACAAAAGCTAACTCATTATTGATCCCCAGTTCATATTTTATCTTGTATTACCAATTTTTGAAAGGGGTTGTAAAGGTTAGTTTTTTTTATTTTCTAAATAAGTTCCTTTTAGCTAGTGCATTGTTGGTTCATTTACCTTTTTACTTTGATTTTCCTTCTAAATGTTTTTTTCTTTGTCTGAATTTCTCACTTCCTGTTTCTCCTCGGTAAGCTTGCCCCCATCTGAGCCGTTCTGGCTGGGGGTTAGTCAGTGTGCTCGCCCCCTCACTTAGGATTACATCCTTGCGGGGAGAACACAGCTTCTCCCCGCAGGAATGTAGTCCCAATGGAGGGGGCGAGCACGCTGACTAACCCCCAGCCAGAACGGCTCAGATGATGGGGGCAAGCTTGCTGAGGAGAAACAGGAAGTGAGAAATTCAGACAAAGAAAAAAAACATTTAGAAGGGAAATCGAAGGAAAAGGTAAGTAAACAACAATGCAAAAGCTTAAAGAGGAACCTATTTAGAAAATGAAAAATTAACCTTTACAACCCCTTTAAAGTCAGACATGAAATGTGAACAAAGCATATCCCTCTATAGTTTATACTTATCTCAATTCAGTGTGTGATTTTTGATGCTGACTCCTGCCTCCTGCAATTTCCATAAGTCACGTTTGAAAGGTTTTCCTAACGCCAAAAGGAAAAAAAAGGTGACACGGGAGGGAGCTCAGCACACCACATGTGACTGATTGCCTCAACTCTGTTCCTGTGTATTGTGTAAAGGAGAGAGTATCACTTCCTCCAATCAGCTCTCATCATTGAGCTCTTCAGAGTGTAATTTCGGCTCCTCGCACCCCCACTTTCTGAAATCTCAGACTAGCTGTATAAATTAAGACTGCAGATCAACGTATACAACTTATGTATGAGCGTTTTTCTTCTCTGTATATCACCCAAGGATAGTACCTTCATTGGCTGTATTTAGTGGGTTACAACCACTTTAATATAGGTTGCTACAATGCTTTATATGCAGTTTATTCTGGGCTGTCTAATAAAAAACCTGAGTACTAGCTGTGTCCTTGGTGACAGCTCCGTAGGCTTCAAATTTTAATAACACCATCTATACAGGGGAGAGAGAGCGATAATGGTCCTTTCTCAGAGTTCATCCGCATTAAACAAGCTATGTAGTATCTGGAATATCAGAATTTCATTTGCTACCTGCTTGTAGTAGCAATTTTTTATTTATTTTTTGCTTTTATTTTTATTTATTTTTAACTCCCAGACCCAGACTTAATACATAAATGAAATCAAACCTCAATGTTCCTTCTCTTTAGCTCGGTTACTTTTTGAGGATGCCAGTGCACAGATTTTTTTTTTCTGGAGGAACCTGAAGAAGCATCACCACATAATAAAAATCTCTATTAAATCCCCCCGTAGTCCAGCTGCATGGAGCTTTTTATCCTGATCTAATCTATGGCCCTGTTGCTGAGCTAGTGTGGTCAACATCTTGGAAGTACACAGCTGTCTGGGTGGATGTGTGTTGTACTACCCAGGCTGCTAGGCTAGAGATTGGGCCTATCCTGGGCAAGTCTGGCTATTAGACTGTCTGAGGGCCTATTCAGAAGCAAGAGAGAAGTGCAGGGTTGGGACTGCGGCTTGCAGTCCAACCAAAAGTGACAGTTTTGTCGGCCAGAGAACCTGTCGTGGTCAGAGGTAGAAGGGAAACTGCTGCGAGTAAGAGACTGTCAGGAGGGGTGATAGATCAGAACCGTGTGACTGCACAGAGGAGACCAAACAATATAATTAGTGAAGTAAAAGGTGTTTATTTACAAGTACGTGAGGACAACCAGTGCAAACAGCAAACAGTATATACAATCAAAAGGGAATACCGTATACATAAGTCAAGCCAAGCCGAGGTCATACACATGGGATATCAGCAGATGGGACAGGACAGAGCAGGGAAACGGATGGATGGACTAGCTTCGGGGTAAGGACTCAGGGGAGACAGGAACCAGGAAACAGGGCAGACAAGTCCAGACGGGATCAGGGATCAGGATCACAGAACAGGATCGAGGCACAGAATCAGGATCAGAAGACGGGTTCAGGGTACAGGCTCAGGTCCGGAAGGTATGACGATACCAGGGCGAGCTCTGCTTGAGCTCGCCGGGTATAAATAGTGCTGCTGATTGAGCTCAGGTTACAGCTGAGCGGAGAAAAGGCTGTGTGCTCCAAACTACCAGGAACCCCCCCGCTGGTGGAGGCCAGTACTGCAGCCAAAATAACAGGCAGATTTACCAGCAGGGGGGACCATTCCTGACAGTACCCCCCCTCAAAGGAGCGGCCTCCGGACGCTCCAACCAGTTGCTGGGGAAGGATCATGGTGTCAAGCCGGGCAGTGGATAAAGGCTTCGGGTCATCGAGCTGGGCAGCAGACGAAGGCTCCGGGTCATCAAGCTGGGCAGAGGGCATAGGCTCTGGGTCCTCGAGCTGGGCAGAGGGCATAGGCTCCGGGTCCTCAAGCTGGGCAGCAGACGAAGGCTCCGGGTCATCGAGCTGGGCAGAGGGCATAGGAACAAGCGGCCGGCAGACTGGCCCAGGAACAGCAGGCTGGCAAACTGGCCCAGGAACAGCAGGCTGGCAAACTGGCCCAGGAACAGCAGGCTGGCAAACTGGCCCAGGAACAGCAGGCTGGCAAGCTGGCACAGGAACAGCAGGCTGGCAGGCTGGCACAGGAACAGCAGGCTGGCAAACTGGCACGGGAACAGCAGGCTGGCAAACTGGCACGGGAACAGCAGACTGGCACGGGAACAGCAGGCTGGCAGACTGGCACGGGAACAGCAGGCTGGCAGACTGGCATGGGAACAGCAGGCTAGCAGACTGGCACGGGAACAGCAGGCTGGCAGACTGACATGGGAACAGCAGGCTGGCAGGCTGGCACGGGAACATCAGGCTGGCAGGGTGGCACAGGAAAATCGGGCTGGCAGGCTGGCACAAGAACTTCAGACTGGCAGGCTGGCACAAGAACTTCAGACTGGCAGGCTGGCACAAGAACTTCAGACTGGCAGGCTGGCACAAGAACTTCAGACTGGCAGGCTGGCACAGGAACATCGGGCTGGCAGGCTGGCACAGGAACATCGGGCTGGCACAGGAACATCAGGCTGGCAGGCTGGCACAGGAACATCAGGCTGGCAGGCTGGCACAGGAACATCGGGCTGACAGGCTGGCACAGGAACATCGGGCTAGCAGGCTGGCACGGGGACATCGGGCTCGCAGGCTGGCACAGGAACATCAGGCTGGCAGGCTGGCACAGGAACATCAGGCTGGCAGGCTGGCACAGGAACATCAGGCTGGCAGGCTGGCACAGGAACATCAGGCTGGCACAGGAACAAGCTGGCAGGCTGGCACAGGCTGGGCAGCTGGCACAGGCTGGGCAGCTGGCACAGGCTGGGCAGCTGGCACAGGCTGGTCGGATGGCACAAGCTGGGTGGCTGGCACTGGAACAGGTAGAGCAGCTGGCACTGGAACAGAGAGCAGCTGGCACAGGAACAACAAGCTGGGAAGCTGGCACAGGAACAACAAGCTGGGAAGCTGGCACAGGCTGGTTGGCTGGCACAAGCTGGGCAGCTGGCACTGGAACCGGATGGCACTGGGACGGATGGCACTGGGACGGGCTGAACAGGTGGCACTGGGACAGGTTGAGCAGAGGGCACTGGGACAGGCTGGGTAACTGGCACGATGGTATGGGTTGGGAAGTACTTCCGTTTCTTTTTAGACTTAGACACTGCGGGTTTGTTAACAGAGGCGATGTATGAAAAAGATGGAATTAAGTAGGAGGAGGGGTTGGAATATGGCAGAGACACAGGGATGGTGACTGGAGAAGGTTTTTGTGGAGTTGTTACAGGTGGATTATAGGCAGGGTAGGTACAATTAGTAGAAATTGGGTAGTAATATTTGGTAGGGTGTGGAATTAACTGGGCGAAAGCTGAGGTTGTCATTGGCGATGGGCGGATAGATCCTTGGGAAGGTAGGGAAGGTAGGGGGTTATTAGCAGGGCTGGAACAGACTGGTTTGGCTGGAATCAGGAGATCTGACCATGCCTGCAGCACAGGTCGAACAAAAGCAGGTTCACACACACCTTGTCTAATCAGAGACTGCACAGAACTAATACACTCAGATAACTTTTGCTGGGGACAAGAAAAATAATACTCATCAAAAGACGCCGGATCATCCTCTAATAACCAAACCAGGGATTCAACTTGGTCATGACTGAAGGGGGGAGAGAAATCATCCCTACCGACAGGAATAGATGACAGGGCTGGCTTTACACACAACCGAAATAATGGCTGGACATCATTAAAAGTCATGTAACCCTGATCCACATAGAAATGAGCTAATCGGATAGTTTCCATTAGCTGGTCACTAGTCCAACGGAAACGGATGGATGGACTAGCTGCGGGGTAAGGACTCAGGGGAGACAGGAACCAGGAAACAGGGCAGACAAGTCCAGGCCGGATCAGGATCAGGGATCAGGATCACAGAACAGGATCGAGGCACAGAATCAGGATCAGAAGACGGGTTCAGGGTACAGGCTCAGGTCAGGCAAACAGTATATACAATCAAAAGGGAATACCGTATACATAAGTCAAGCCAAGCCGAGGTCATACACATGGGATATCAGCAGATGGGACAGGACAGAGCAGGGAAACGGATGGATGGACTAGCTTCGGGGTAAGGACTCAGGGGAGACAGGAACCAGGAAACAGGGCAGACAAGTCCAGGCGGGATCAGGGATCAGGATCACAGAACAGGATCGAGGCACAGAATCAGCATCAGAAGACGGGTTCAGGGTACAGGCTCAGGTCCGGAAGGTATGACGATACCAGGGCGAGCTCTGCTTGAGCTCGCCGGGTATAAATAGTGCTGCTGATTGAGCTCAGGTTACAGCTGAGCGGAGAAAAGGCTGTGTGCTCCAAACTACCAGGAACCCCCCGCTGGTGGAGGCCAGTACTGCAGCCAAAATAACAGGCAGATTTACCAGCAGGGGGGACCATTCCTGACTCTATCCGCCTAATTGCCAGGGACCACAGTGAGTAACTGAAGCAAGTATCGGGAAACTTCAGCGAGTATCAAACTAGGGACCCAGCCAGCAGAGGTGTCACTTGCAGAGCAGCCTTTTGTGTTAAGCCAGGGACCGAGCAGGCCAGTGGGGTGAAGCTTGAGGGGTATCTTGAGTGCCAAACTAGGGACCCAACAGAGAAGCGTGGGGGTGATGCTTGAGGATGATACTACCATGAAGATTGGAAGAGCTCAAGGGATTCAGTGACAGTGAATCAGTGGGTCTAGTGAGAGACCGGGAGCTCAGTGGGCTAAAGAACTTACAAGTAGTGATTGTAGTTTAAAATAAATGAACTGTTAAGCTTTGTGCCATCACACAATTACCGTTGGAAAATTTGATCGTGTGTACCAGGCTTTAGATAGAAAATCTTCACTTTGAGTCCACTTTAAGAGGATTTTTGGGAATTATTAAGCTATTACATTTTGGCATACTTATTTGTAATTGGGAATAGAGTGCATCTATCGAATTAGTTCATCTGAAGTACACGAACGTCAAGAAATTATCATGAATTGAAAGTTCACTAGTCAGAATTATTAGTGGCTTTGACATATCTCTGGACGAGGGTTAGGCTAAGGCTAATAATGCAATCCCTTGAGACAAGCTTTGCAATTATACAGTAAAATAGAATGGATTTTAGGTTTTTCTCCATTATTAGTCAATTTCCTTTTTTGCTAGAAGATATTTCGTTCTGCGGGTGCTGAAATCACATTCCCAACTGATTCATGTGGAGCTATTGTATTTCTTCAACCTATTCATACAGAAGTTTTTTTTTTTATATACCATGAATAACCATCTGAAAAAGTTCAAATATTGCTCTTTACTGCCAGAAACATTTAAAATATTAATCTGCAAATATTAGAACTTCTTAGGCTGATCCCATTATTCAAGAGAGTGAGGAGATTTATGAAAATGTATTCAATACTAACGAATAGAAAGTTTTACCTTTTTACTTTGATAAAAGTCGCCAGATAGAAATGATTTCATGTTTCTGTCACCGATTAGAACGTTGGCCCTGACATTTAGGCAGAGGGACAATTTATGCAAGTTTCAATTTGGCAAAATCTACATTTCGTCAACGTGCCCTTCTACAATGTTCTATACATACATGTACAAAATATACTCCTCATAGGCCTTTATTTAAAGTCCACTTGTAGCTTTATTTTTTAACTTCCCTATGAAGTAAAACTGCAAATAAAAAAAAATGGTCCTAGCCTCATGTCTAGCAGCCCTTTCCCAGGAAACACACTGAAGGCTCGGACCGCTGTGTTCTGTGTGAGAGCAGTGGTCCAAATCTTTAGAGGTTTGATTTTACCCCTTACTGTGCTCCAATCAACAATGCTGCTCAGTGAGTGTTGTTGATTAAAGCCGGGGGTGTGAGGGACCCACTATAGTTCTGCAATGTGAAGACCACCTATTGTGCTCTCTGGCCAGAAATTATGCATTTCATAGTTTGACTGCAACAAAGGCACTGACTGACGTTGCGTCAGCAGCTAATCTACAGTTTTGCTTCACACAGAAACTGTCTATGGTTGTACCTGGGTTGCTAAAATATAAGGAATACAGTGCCTTGAAAAGGTATTCATACCCCTTGAAATTTTTCACATTTTGTCATGTTACAACCAAAAACATAAATGTATTTTATTGGAATTTTATGTGATAGACCAACACAAAGTGGTACATAATTGTGAAGTAGAAGGAAAATGTTAAATGATTTTCAAACTTTTTTACAAATATCTGAAAAGTGTGGCGTGCATTTTGTATTCAGCTCTCCTTGCCGGGCCTGTCAGTTGAGGTGGATGGCCATGTCTTGGTAGGCTTGCAGTTGTGCTATACTCTTTCATATGATGGATTGAACAGTGCCCTGTGAGATGTTCAAAGCTTGGGATATTTTTTATAACCTAACCCTGCTTTAAACTTCTCCACAACTTTATCCCTGACCTGTCTGGTGGGTTTCTTGGCTTTCATGATGCTATTTGTCCACTAAGGTTCTAAAACAAACCTCTGAGGGCTTCACAGAACAGCTGTAATTATACTGAGATAAAATTATACACAGGTGGACTCAATTTAATAATTAGGTGACTTCTGAAGGCAATTGATTCCACTAGATTTTGGTTCGAGGTATCCTAATAGAGGGGGCTGAACTCAAATGCACGCCACACTTTTCAGATATTTATTTGTAAAAAAATAAAAAAATGATAACCATTTTTAATTTTCCTTACACTTAACAATTATGTTCCAATTTGTGTTGGTCTATCACATAAAATCGAAATAAAATACATCTACTCTTTTGATTGTAACATGACAAAATGTGGAACATTTTAAGGGGTATGAATACTTTTTCAAAGCACCGTATGTGGAGTGATTTAGGCGAAATTCATTTTACTGCAAAACTTCAGATCAATGACAGAAGGAAACACTCAGTTTCACTCATTGAGCTATTAAAGCCAAGCTATTTATTTCTGGAGAGAGTGTTTAGGGTAGTTTTAGTTTTTTGTGTCTGTGATTATTTGTGTATTGTTACATTTTGTACAGTAAAACCTTGGTTTGAGAGTAACGTGGTTTGAGAGCTTTTTGCAAGACAAGCGAAATGTTTTAATAAATTTTGCCTTGATATACAAGTGATGTCTTGATAAATTTTGCCTTGATATACAAGTGATGTCTCGATATAAGAGTAGCGTCATGTGACAACTAAGTATAAAAAAGAAGAGAGGAGCCTCCAAGTGTAGCAATATGGTTACATTTAATGAAGGTACAACATTTAGCAACTTATTGCTACACTTAGAGGTGCCCCTCTTCTCTTTTATACACTGTAATAAAAAATGCTTTGATATACAAGTGCTTAGCATTACAAGCATGTTTCTTGAAGGAAATATTCTCACAATCCAAGGTTTTACTGTACCTTTTTTTTTTCCCACTATTTTCTTTCAATGGCAAAAAACACAAAATAAAGCTAATTAGGAGCAGTAGTTTGCAACACGATCCAGCCCAGGACAGTTGAGAAGTTTGGGAACCATTTATAATGTAAATTACACCTTTTAAAAATTAGCAAATTCCACAGAAAAATAAACACTTTTGTCTTCCCAATTGACTCTCAAAGAGTGAAATTTTGCCAAGATTTATCACCACCATTTCCTTATTGGCAAGTGTGCAAGAGATCCCCCAGGCCCAGGGGCGGACTGACCATTGAGGCACTCGGGCACTGCCCGAGGGCCCCATGCCACTAGGGGGCCCCATCAGGGTTGCCAGGCTCAGTAAAAACAGGGACAGTATGTAGAAATACATTGATTAGTGCTATAAATATGCACCGATAACTATATAAATGTGACTGGCAGGGAAGGGGTTAACCACTAGGGGGCAGGGAAGGGGTTAAATGTGTAGCCTAGTGAGTGTTCTAGCTGTAGGGGGAGGGGGGTGACTGGGGGAGGTGACCGATCTGTGTCCCTATGTACAAGGGACACAGCATGGGTCTCCTCTCCCTGACAGGACATGGAGCTCTGCGTTTACGCGCGCCCCCTAGCGGCTTTAAAAGACAAGGATGTCATATGACGTCCTGTCAGAACAACTGAGCTACCTTGCAGCTGTCAATTGACGGCGGCTGGTAGATAAGTGGTTAAAGAAAAAAAATTGTGGTAGTTTTATTACCGCAAATGTCTAGGACCCAAAATTTCCATGAAAAACACATTAAAAGTTAATTTTAGGGGGCACAAAAACTGAATAAACTAGCAAATTGTTTGGATAAATACAAAAGCTGAGGTTGTACTGAGTAAATAGATACCCAACATGTCAAAGTTTATATTTGCATGCTCCCGTGAAATGGCGACAATTTTCAATACCCTATATTTTTTATAGGCAACGCTTTAAAAGCCCTCTATAGGTCATCAGTTTAGTGGTACGGAGGAGGTGTGGTGCTAGGATTATTGCTGTTATTCCAAAATTTAACGTAACTTTTTTTTTTTTTATCCTCCACATAAGGGACAAAAACGTGATGATTTTTTGGGGTGGCAGGTTCCCTTTTTAATGTCTTTGGAAAGGGAAGCAAAATGCACTTTTTGGATATTACCAGTAGACGGGTTCCTATCCTTCCCCATGTAATCAGAAACAGAAGTTTGACTGGAATCTTGGTATTTTAAATATTTTCTATTTTTGTTTTTTATTTAACGGTGTAAAATTCCCCAAATTGACATCAATATTTCACTTTTATCAGATTTTATTATATTATTTCTATATTTTGTAAGCAGATAATTCAGATTGAACAGACAGTTAAAAGTAAGATCTAGCTTAAATCATTTTAATTGGGCCATAGATGGAACTAAAGCAACTATTTTTTTTAGGTTTTTAGAATATGCCTTACATCGCGCTACCTAATTATATCCTATTAAATTACACAAGAAAGAGAAGTATTTACATTTTTGCGTAAAAGTTCTCCTGTCTAGACAATATGACTAGAAATCTTTTTAAAAATGCATGAACCTTTCTCATTTTCCTATGAAGCCTATGCTAAATTAATATTTGCAGACATTTCATCCAGCAAATTCATTAACAGTCTTTCATTAGACATTGCATTTTCCATGGCTTTGACAAATCTGTAACTGCCTCCTCTCCTTCCTTGGAATCGCTGCCTGTGACTTTTATATAATTGCATGCATCATTACCGGCCAAGTGAATGCCCATAAAAAGTATCGGTGTGTCTATAAAACTCAATGCATCGTGTGCCGATTGCCTACAGACTATGTAGGAAGCCATTTTGCACACCAAATCAATAAGATGCTGCCTATTAGTGAACTAGCTGCTAGTGACATCACTCAATTTCTAGCTTATCGATAGGCCTATGGTGTGTAAAATGGCTATATCCATTGTATGTGCCTGATACAAATGCCTACATTTTTTATTTCAATTTTTCTTGTAAATGAAAAGGGCAGTGGCCACATTTTACCCTTGTGTTTACATATATCTGTAGGCTTCCACCAATAGGAAGCAAGTGGAAAACATAGCTAAGAAGAGACTTGACTCCTTGATGAAAGAATCCAAAATCCGAGACTGTGAGGACCCCAACAATTTTACTGTCACCAACCTGCCACCTACCGGGAAACGCAGCCAAAAAGCCGAATTAAAAAAGGTGCTACACTTTTCGATTTTTTTTTTGTTGGGGGGGGGGATTTTGCAGAACCTATGTGGCAGAATCTGTTCCATGATATTTAAATGAATTCTAATCTAGTTTAAGGCTTATTATGTAATCATGACATGTATATAAAGCAGACACTTAACTGTTCATGTAAAGGAAACTTGCCATGAAAATTAACATGGAGCCACTGCTGGAATCGCCTTCTGACAATACCAGTTGCCCAGCTGTCATGTTGACCTTCTTAGATCACAGCCTGTAACAAGAGTTCTTATAACTGCTTCTAACAATTATTTTCCTGACAGGCATATTTGTTCCAGGTGTCCATCTTGAAAAACATTGACGTTAGTGTATTGACATAGTGCGACTATCATTTTCAGAAGGAGGTTGGCAAAGGCAACCCCATATTTGCCTCATGACCGTTTACTTTTGAGCTTTTGTTGTATCAGTTAAAATAAGAGTAAATGAAGGGGTGACATGCTTATGTTGCTGAGACAAAATGCTACTCGGTTTCCTCCAGTGCTGTTCATTTGATCAAAAGCCTAGGCATTGGTCATGTGATTTCAGTGTTAGATCAGCTGATCCTCCCCTGGTCACACGAGAAGGTCTACTTAACAGCATTTCCTTCAGGAACGGTAGGCATTTTACCCCTTCTATTATGTCTTATTTTTACATTCTAGCAAGATTAAGGTAAGTCCTCTTTAAATACAAGTACATGTTGTTATGATCATATAAGCTGGATGGCGATGTTCACAAATGTAACTCTTTGTAAATGAGCAAAAAAAAATCTGTGAAAACCATTTGTATTCTAAAAATCACTGGCTTTCTTGGGTGTGAAAATTTCAAGTAGGAATTGTGATTGGTTAACATCTTATTCACCAAGCTCAAGAAGTTTGCAAAACTCAATCTAAACATATTTGGAACATTTACCCATATATCTGTGACATTGCTTTCAGCGAGTTCATATAGTGCAATGTGTATTTTTGTTCAAGCTTAATATTTATCCCCACTTTAGCAAAATAGAAAAACTGATTATGGGAATAATAACCACCAGACCCTGGTCTTATTCTTCTACAGTTCATCTGTTTGGTATATGATCCATCCTGTTTTCTTTATTTCCTGTTACCTTCTTCAAAGATAGCCCTTCTGAATGCTCCAGTTTCCTAATCCTCAGAAGAAGGTATCTGTCGCTGGTCATTAACTCCACCTGAAAGTACTTTCCATTTTTTTGCTTGGCTTTGATAATCGCCATTACATTTGGAATTCTAGCTAGTATTTATTTTTCTTGGACAGATGGAAGCAGAAATTGCCCTTCAACCAGATGTTTACTGTTTATAGCACAAATGGGAAGAACCCCACATCTCCAATCCTGCCATACAAGCCAAGGCTTGAATGTGGGCTAAAGATTCTGCCCTCACTTCATTTGAAATCTCCATTACAGCATTTCCTCAATATTTTACCACTGTGCTTCTTAAACGCATCCATGAATCCCTCAAGTTGTGCACAGGTAGTTGAACCATTTTGCTTGGACATGGATGACTCCATCTTTATGCATATATAGCCATGCGCTGTTAACTGGTTGCCGACCGCCCGCCGTCATATTACTGCGGGACGGTGGCACTGCTGGGCGAGAGCACGTAGCTCTACGTCCTATCTTTTTTGGCCACTAGGGGGCACGCGCCCGGCGGGCGCGATCGCTGCCTGGCACGCGCGCGCGTTCATTACAGAGCGGGGAACGGGAGGTATGTGTGTAAACACATTCCGCTCGTTCCTGTCAGCGGGGGAAACGCTGATCTCCCGTTCATACGATGTATGAATGGTAGAGCAGCGATTCCCTCTAGTGAGTCAACCCCCCCCCCCCCATACAGTTAGAACACATCAGGAACATACTTAACCCCTTTCCCGCCCCCTAGTGTTAACACCTTCACTGCCAATGGCATTTTTATAGTAATCCAATGCATTTTTATAGCATTGATCGCTATAAAAATGCCAATGGTCCCAAAAATGTGTCAAAAGTGTCCGATGTGTCCGCCATAATATCGCAGTACCGAAAAAAAAACGCTGATCGCCGCCATTACTAGTAAAAAAAAAATATTAATAAAAATGCCATAAAACACTTTTTTGTAAACGCTATAAATTTTGCGCTAACCAATCAATAAACGCTAATTGCGATTTTTTTTTTTACGAAAAATATGTAGAAGAATACGTATCAGCCTAAACTGAGGAAACATTTTTTTTTATTTCTTTTTTGGGGATATTTATTATAGCAAAATGTAAAAAATATTGCATTTTTTTCAAAATAGTCGCTCTATTTTGGTTTATAGCGCAAAAAATAAAAACCGCAGAGATGATCAAATACCACCAAAAGAAAGCTCTATTTGTGGGAAAAAAAGGACGCCAATTTTGTTTGGGAGCCACGTAGCACGACCGCGCAATTGTCAGTTAAAGCGACGCAGTGCCGAATCACAAAAAGTGCTCTGGTCTTTGGACAGCATTATGGTCCGGGGCTAAAGTGGTTAATGGGACTTGAGGACTGGTTTTAGAAGCCCTGTTTTCATCAATTTAACACATATACTGTACAGGGCCTGCTTAATAAACTTAAGCTGAAACGTTTTATTTTTGGATTGAAAGGGAAGGGTTAAAATGTCTTGTCAAGTTTTTGTAGGGGAGAATCACTATGTACTTCCTGTACTGAAGACTTGACAGGAAGTGAGTGGAAATCTCACCAAAATTAAGCTAAAGTGCACATTTTACAGTTGTCACCTACTAGGAAAGATATATTTTACACCTGTTCCGGGGTCAAATGTAAAATGTAAGCTCTCTTTATTTTCTGTCCTGATGACAATTGTCATTGAACAAGCATTGGTGAATGATCTCCCCAATGGAAACAGAAAATGCAGAATTTGATCTGTACAAAGGTTACTATATAAAATACGTTTTCCACTCTAACTTAAAGCCAATGGCAGTTACAATTACAATACATTATTCCCTATTTCAGTAACTTGTTTTTCTAATAAGAAAATAATAATACACGATGTGCAAAGAAACCCCAACTGCCACATTCCTTTCCTTTAACTTCCAGATCAAGAAAATTCAATTTATGTCCAAAAATCTATGTTTTAATGCTTTCGTTCACACCAGATGTGCTGCATTAACACTCATTATAAAAAGCATAGTAAATACATTTTATATATTTGCTCTTGATCTGCATTGCGATATCCCAAATGCATAGAATGTTTTTTCCAAACATGTTTATAGCACACTGCAAAGGCGAATGTGTTAAAGTTACATTAAAGCCAGCACTCATGGTGTGAGTGGGAGAATAGGCATATGCTATGTCTGCTCCTGATTCCTAAATACTCTGCATTTTGGAGCTTATTGAAGGACAGAATAACAAGATATGTAATTGAAGCCTTTATATTTTTAAAGGGAACCTGTGTCTATAAAGTTAAGGAAATGTCTGAGGATAGAATACGGCATCTTCTGTTGCTGACTTGTGGGGACAACCAGGCAGTAATGTTATCCTGGCTAGTAATATACTGACCTAGAACAAGTATACAGCTACTGAGGTTTGAAAACCCCTGACTTGAATTCTTGCATCTGGTCAGTGACTCTCTAGATCAGTCATTCACCCCTTTTTCCCATAAAGAAACCCTTAAAATGTTCAGGTCATGGGGAACCCATGCGAAAAATTATGTGTATATAATTGATGGTATGTTGGCCACACTAGTGGGTCAATGAGAGAGGTTCCCCTTACGCTTGTGGTTATTAGGAAGAATGGCCATTTCACTGGTGGTCAGTGTAGTGCCATCATACATTGGGGCACAGTAGGGAAAATGCTGCTTACATTGGTGGTCAGTGGAAGGAATGCCCCCTTTTACAGATTGCTTTCATGATCATTGGTGCCAGTGGTGGTTACCAAACTGTGAAAAAAGCTCTGGCTCTGTGAAGTGGCATTAGGGTCATAACTATGCAAGGAACCCTTTGCAACCTCTGACGTTACTCTAGGGTTTCATGAAACCCTGGCTGAGAGGTTGTGTATTCAGGTTCAGGTTGACAGCCCAAGTACAAGCACTTTTTAAAAACCAGGTGATCAATGGCAGCTCCTACATTTCCATCCTCACAAATTTCATATAAAGACCTTCTGACCCACCACCTCAAACCACTGTTGTTTTATGTATGACCTATATTAAAAAAAAAAAAAAAACTCTGTTGTATTGATTTTCGTTTGCCAAGAGACAATGCAGATAAATGTTATAAGCTGCCTTCTCCACTGAAGACTTTGATCTCATGAATATATCAAGTATACATAATAATGATAATGTTATCATTGTTTTTTCAGAAATGTAACTCTGGCCCTGCCGGTGAAAGATCTCTGGTAAGAATTTTTGTAGTACAGGTTACACCAAACATGAACCTAAACATTCTGATTATGCAGGTCTAAAGAAATATTTGCTTAGATCTAGCGGGAAAAAATCTGGCTTATCCAATTCATGTTCTTCAGCTTGTCTATTTTTTAATTGGAATGTTTGTGACCCCAAATAGTTCAGGATTGCTGTAAATGTATTGTAATCATATGCAAGTGGATGTTTCCGTTGTAAAATCTGCAGGCATCTGGAAGCTGAAATCCAGGCTAAATCCAGCTATATATATATCTTACCTTCCAAAAGATTTATATCTCTGTCCATTCTAGACCTTAGATTTACAATATAATTACAATTAGGAAAACGCAACCTATAAATCCCAGTACTATTTCAGTGTTCTAATAACATTGATATCAACATATGCAAATACACTTGAAGCATACTATAAAATAATACAAAAGATAACATCTAACAACGTGCTCCAGTATTGCATGGATAGTCTTTTGTCATTCGCCAAGGATCTATGATCTCCATTAACAAGTTCTTATAACAATGTTCTTCAAACTAACACCTCAACCCGTGAGATCAGAGCAATTCAACAGATTTACCTGACCCCTAAATCAGTAGAAGGTCAACGGCACTTTACACCAAAAGACTATCAATCATCTCCTTTACTCAAAAAAAAGAAGCAATAACTAACAAGTAGATATTGATGGTCAGACTTTGAGGCCAAGGAAGTAGATTAAAAAATACAAAATTTGATATCACTAAATAAATACAAGAGGTACAAAATAAAATACAAGTACAAAAATAATGACACGTATACATGGATTAACCACTGTATACAAAATCCTTAAAGTCGCCGACGCACGTTTCGCCATGGGGCTTCTTCAGGACGGTTATTAAGGATTTTGTAGCCAAGATGTATGACAGAACACATAAGTAGTTGTATGGCCGACGATCATGTAGCGAATGCATCCAAGGGCCACCTCAGCAGGCAAGTTAGCGACAGCCGGGTAGAGACTTATTTAAAGAGTCCTCAAATATATATAGAGATCTTGAGAAACACCTTTATTGATAGTCAGGGTTGCCTAGAGATGTCTTGTGGGTACAAGTTAAGCGTCACATTGCTAGCAGTCTCCACTATGTCGGTAAGAGCAAGACTTTGCAGCCAGCTGGGACAGGGGACCTTATTTTGATGGCCGGATTTGGAGCCCTCCAGGTATCCTGGATAATCACTATAGGGATTGCTCTGTTGGGCTTAAAGACTTAAGCCAGTGTCTGTATTATGAGATGGTTGTCATAAGGTCCAGCAATAGTCCCAGGGTGTTCATCTAGTGTGTCACACAGATCGTCGGCCATACAACTACTTATGTGTTCTGTCATACATCTTGGCTACAAAATCCTTACTAACCGCCCTGAAGAAGCCCCACGGCGAAACGTGCATCGGCGACTTTAAGGATTTTGTATACAGTGGTTAATCCATGTATATGTGTCATTATTTTTGTACTTGTATTTTATTTTGTACCTCTTGTATTTATTTAGTGATATTAAATTTTGTATTTTTTAATCTGCTTCCTTGGCCTCAAAGTCTGACCATCAATATCTACTTGTTAGTTATTACTTCTTTTTTTTAATACTATATACACGGATGTGGCTCATGTGAGTGCAATACCCTTGTATTCCCGTACCTCTGTTAAAAACCCCCCCTTCTCCCTCTTCCTTTTCCCCATCCCCAGCTTTGTGTATTTATCTCCTTTACTCAATTTTCCACATTTCTCAAAAGTCAGGCACAGACTAACCTGAGTCCTTTATCACACAAAAACACCTATAGTGTGCTATTGTAACATTTTGTTAAACATAGTAAAAGTCCCATTCGGGTGCACAATGCATTTTGGTCCCATTGTGGACTTATTCACAACCCCCTTAGAGACCTTTAAAAAGTTCATAATTGAGATCCTTGGAGCTTGTAATATAAAAAAAAAATGGCTGATGCCTTTACACTATTACAGAGAATCATGTAGTAGTTGGGAGATTACGCCTCTTTGCCGTGAAGCACAAATCCACAGAGTGGAAAGATTGTCTCGAACATGTCATCATGTGAAAGCATTCACAAAATACAAAGGCTTCTGTGAATGGGCAGCAGAGGAGAGGGGCGGGCATAACAGTTCCAGCGATTCTGCTCTTGAAGGAGCTGAGATTACAGCGAGATATCTTCCTGGAGCACAATAAACCTGTCAGATGTAAATAATAGAGCCACGTCTATAAGGCAGCAGGAATTTTGTTGGACTTAACTCATGGTATGTCTGCAGTTTTTTTTCCAAGTAGCCGAATTCCTGGAGTTTAGCTTTAAAGTGATTCAAAGGGAACAAATATATATATATTTTTTTTTACATGTGGTTTTGCACAGAGCAGCCCTAATCCCCTTTTTTTGGGGGCCCCCTGTAGGCAGTCCTGGCTCCTCTCCCTGCTGAGTGCCCCCAATAGCATGCTTGTTGCTATGGGGACACTCAATCAGGCTCACTTTCGAGCCATGCTCCAGTTAATGGGCATTATCCATTCACACACAGAGCATGGCTTGGCCCCGCCCTTGCCCTCTCCTCATTGTCTGTGATTGAAAGCATTAGGAGCCGATGGCTCCCGTTTCTGTGTGACCCAATGAGGAGAGAGTGCTGCTTCTCTCATTCACATCACTGGATAGAGATGGGACTCGGGTAAGTAAAGAGGGAGCTGCACCCTGAAGGTTTTTTACCTTAATACATAGAATATGTTAGGGTAAAAAACCTTCTGCCTTTAGGACCACTTTAACTACAGCAGGAAAAGATCTCTCATTCTATGTCACAGCCAGAGTGTATCCTCCAGGAGTGCAATAAACCTGTCACGTATAAGTAATATAGAGAGGTCCTGGAGATGACATGCACCTAATTGGACTTAACTCATAGTGTGCCTGCACTTTTTGCAAAGTTGCTGAATTCATTTTTAATAACACTTGGGCCTCGTACACACGACCGTTTTCCTCGACAGAACCCATCAAGAAACTTGGTGGCAGAGCTTTTTTGCCGAGGAAAACGGTCATGTGTATGCTTTTCATCGAGAAAACTGTCGTGGAACTCTGTGAGGAAAAAAAGAGAACAAGTTCTCTTTTTCCTTGTCGTGTTCCTCGTCGGGCTGGTTTTCAAGGAGAAACACGTTCATGTGTATGCATAGAAACCCGCGCATGCTCAGAATAAAGTATGAGACGGGAGCGCACCTTCGGTAAAAGTAGCGTTTGTAATAGAGATAGCACATTTGTCACGCTGTAACAGACTGAAAAGCGTGAATCGTCTCTTACCAAACATTTACCTAACACGCAGTAACATGAGATTAGCAAAAGCAGCCCCAAGGGTTGTGCCAGTGGAATCGAACTTTCTCTTTATAGTGCTGTCGTATGTGTTGTACGTCACCGCGTTTGAGAACAACGAGATTTGGTCTTGACAGTGTGTATGCAAAGATTCTCGACAAGCCCAAGGAACTCGTTGAGGAAAACGATGTTTAATTTACGACAAGTTCCTCTGTCGTGTGTACGAGACCTCACAGGTTTTGTTCCTCCTCCATTCTGTGACGGGACACTAAACAGAGAAGCAACAGATTGATGACCTTATCTTACTCCGCTCTCTTCTCCTATCGGCATGTTTTTATATTTTATTTTTTTACCACACGAGCACTGCCGCACAGCTGACTAGCTTCTTTTTGCTGCTTCTCCCAGTCTGAGCTTTGCTGTGCCGGAGACTGCAAAAAGGCTGAAAAATTACAGAGCTGCAATAATTTGTCTCATAAATTAGCTTAGGGTTCAGCTTAAACTTTACTATTTTGAAAGCTGTTGTTCTAGATTTTATCCATTATTTTGGCTTAAAAATAGTATTAAACCCTCTGCATTTTTTAACACCGCCTTTCTCAACTGGGATGGTGCGGCAGCCTGGTTGAGAGAGACTGTGGATCAAGCTCTTGGTGTGCCGGCTCCACCGATCTCAGCCCTGTATAGATAGATCGGTGGAGCTATGAATTCTACATCTGCACACTGGGAGCTCGGTCAGGGGGACAAGCAGAGCAGTGTAAGGAGGTGGCATCTCTACGCCTCCCCTTGTAGACAGCAGTGCAAATTAACCATTCACTGGGCAATGCGGGTGCAGATACAGTCTGCATTGGTCAAAAAGGCTGTGTGTGTGTGTGTGTGTATGTTTACGTGTGGTAGTTTGTGTATGTATGTGTGCGGGAGTTTGTGTATGTTTGTGTGTGTGTGTGTGCGGGATTTGTGTGAGTATGTATGTGTGCAGGATTTTGTGTGTGTGTGTGTATATGTGTGCAGGAGTTTGTGTGTGTGTGTGTGTGCGGGATTTTGTATGTGTATTTGGCCGGGAGTTTGTGTGTGTCTGGGAGTGTGTGTGCGTGGGAGTTTGTGTGCATGTGTGCGAAAGTTTGTGTGCGGGATATTGTATATGATTGTGTGCGGAATTTTGTGTATGTATGTGTGGGAGGTTTGTGTGTGTTTCTTTCTGTATGGAGTTTATGTATGTAGTGTGTGTGTGTGTGTGTGTGTTTCTGTATGGAGTTTATGTATGTAGTGTGTGTGTTTCTGTATGGAATGTGTGTGTGTGTGTGTGTGTGTGTGTGTGTGTGTGTGTTAGTATTTTTTTTTAATTCTATCCCCCAATCCCGTAGATCAGAACTGCTTTTCAAAGACAGCCGGACTGCTTATTTTTTTTGGGCTTGTTCACAATAGCAGCAATGAATTCTGCTCCTCTGAAAAGCGTTGATGCTCGGACCACTTTTTAGAAGCATTTGACAGACAGTAGGGAGGAGATATGTTACCTCCTTAGCAACTGTTTTAACGTCCCAATTGCACGCAATGGCAGCACAGCCCAACTTTTCTAATGTTTCAGTGGGCCGTATTAACAAATGAATACTTTGAGCACAATGAAATAAACATTCACCAGTAAGCCATTTTTTTAAATTCTTACCCCAGCACTTTTTACACTTTCATTGCTGCTGGCTCCTGCTCTCTTGGTGCCGCTTCCCTGAATTTCCAATCTTCAAAGGAGAAAGTGAACAGTGGGTGTGGTCTCAAGCCAGTCTGTTACCTGGGGGAAGGAAGGAGGAAGATGTAGGAAGAGCAGGGGATTACCTTGCCATCCACGCTATGGGGAAGTATGTTACTGTTAATGCCACACAGTGTGGGGAGACACAGCTCTAGGCCCTGCACAGAAGGGTGCTTCCACATAATGCTGCAAGAGAAAGGAGTCACCCTGAAACACGAAAACTGGAGCAGCGGTCATTGCACCATCTTAAAGCGGGATTCCACCTGCGATTTTTAGTTTTTTTTAAAAGTCAGCAGATACTAACAGTGTAGCTGTTGACTTTTACTAAGGAGCATAGCCAAATATGTGATTAAAACAAGGGTTTAATATCCCTTTAATCAATGTATGGCAGTTGCAGTCATTTTGGATTTCAGTTTACAGGACTCCAAATAACTGATAAATTCTGATTGGTTGCTGTAAGTTACTGCATATTGTACAATGATTTTTTAGCAAATTGAATAGATACTTTGGGCCAGATTCAGAAAGGACTTACGCCGACGTATCTACTGATACGCCGCGTAAGTCCTCGGATGCGCCGTCGTATCTATGCACCTCATTCTTGAAATAAGATACGCCTGAATTTTGCCCTTATCCGACCGACGTAAGTCTTCCACTGCCGTCGGATCTTGGGTGCATATTTACGCTGGCCGCAAGGGGCGCTTCCATAGATTTACGCGTCGAATATGTAAATGAGCAAGATACGCCGAGTCACGAAAGTACTTGCGCCCGGCGCTGTAATATATGCCGTTTACATAAGGCGTACGTCCGGCATAACGTTACCCCTGCTATATGAGGCGCAGGTCATGCAGAGGCATGGACATCGGAACAGCCGTCAAATTTTACGTTGTTTACGTAAGTCGTACGTGAATAGGGCTGTGCGTAGGTTACGTTCAGTGATTCGACATATCTTAGGCGTTTGTCCCGACGTGATTCGTTTTTTGAAGCGCAGCCCATCATTTGCATGGGATCACGCTTCATTATAATATATCATGCCCACTTCCAGCTAATTTGACTTGCGTCGGCTTACGCCGACAACTATTTTTTAACGCCGGCGCAACGTTGAGCGCATATTCTTTGTGAATAGCAGGCTTGCCTCTCAACGTTGCGCCGGCGTAGCGTAATGAAGATACGCTACAGCGGCATAAAGATGCGCCGTTCTACATGAATCTCCCCTTTTAAATAGTTTCTAGCCAAATGCTCTATAACACAGTTCTTCACAAACTGAGCAGTGAAAACTCAATGCATTCTTCATTATTATCCATTTAATGGCTATAAAACACATTTTCTTGGAATTCTAGGTATTGGTTGTTAAACAGGCCAATTATACATTCATTGGCTACATTGCAAGACTATCAGAAAATTCAGAAGAGTGCTTGGCAATTACAGTTAATCCTCAAATATAATGAGACGTGTAGCAGAGGAAGTTTATAGCTAATTTAGCTAATTTGGCTTACAGTGGTAATGGTTCTCTTTGTCCCTAATAATGATAAATATATTGTGTCTGCCCATATTGTCCATGTCAATTCAGAATGGCCCAAGCTTGTGGAGGCTGATTAGAGTGCAGCGATATGGGGAGCCCTGTATCGGAGCAGCCCACACACTCTATCTTCGCTCAGCAGCCTCCAAATTATATGGTCATTTGCTGATTAATTAATGGACATGTTAATGAAGCTGCTAAATTATTTCTTCACATTTATGGAAAGTTGAGGAAAAGAGACTGAATAGTTATATTTTGCTCCATTGTTTGACGATTATTATTTGAAGCTGGACACAAAGCAGATATAAAAACACATTTACCATAATTATTTATTCATTAAACCATCATTAAATGTACTGTACAATCTAACTAGTGTAAGTGCCTGTTTTATAGAGACGGGCCGAACACCCACTTTTCGGTTTGTGCCAGAACTTTCTAACAAAAGTGCAAAAGTTCAGAGCTGGATAACGAACCTCATTAATGTCGATAATCCGAAATTGAAAAATCGAAAGTATTGATTTTAAAAGCTTATATCATATGCAAGTTATTGGGCAAACAAAGGGTATTGGGGGTATGAGTACTGCCCTGTGGGACATGTATCAGTGCAAAAGTTTGTAAAAAAGATGTTTAGATGAGCAGTGATATAATAAAAATGAAAAATTCCTTTAACCACTTCCATACAGGGCGTTTTCACCCCCTTCCTGCTCGGAACAATTTTTAGTTTTCAGCACTGTCGCACTTTGAATGACAATTGCGCGGTCGTGCGACGTGGCTCTCAAACAAAATTGGCATCCTTTTTTTCCCACACATAGAGCTTTCTTTTGGTGGTATTTGATCACCTCTGCAGTTTTTTTTTTGGGCTATAAACAAAAATAGAGCGACAATTTTGAAAATAAAACACAATACCTTTCAATTTTTTGATTTAATAAATATCATAATAAAAAAATAAATGTTTTCCTCAGTTTAGGCCGATACGTATTCTTCTACATATTTTTGGCCAAAAAAAAGTTCTAACAACTACAAAATAGGGAATAGAATTATGGCATTTTTATTTATTTTTAAAACATTTTACTAGTAATGGCAGCAATCTGCATTTATTTATTTTTGGCCGTGACATTGCGGCGGACATATCAGACACTTTTGACACATTTTTAGGACCATTTACATTTATACAGCGATTAGTGCTATAAAACTGCACTGATTACTGCGTAAATGTGCCTGGCAGGGAAGGGGTTAACACTAAGGGGTGCTGAAGGGGTTAATATGTTCCCTAAAGTGTGTTCTAACTGTAGGGGGAGGGGACTCACAAGGGGAGGAGATCAATTGTGTGTTTCTCTGTACTGGGAACACATATCAGTCTCCTCACCGTGCCCCCTAGAAGGCATGGTCGTCATATGACGTCCAGTCTGAGGGATGGAGGGTTCCCGCCGACGTCATTTTACAATGACTCGGTAGGGAACGGGTTAAAGATAGTGCCTGGGTGGGGGGGGCCTTAGTCTGGCGCATCTGTACCGTAAATAGAACCTGCTGCAGCAAAAATGACATTCATCACGAAAAAAAAATATATACATTTTATTTTATAACTATTCCTCCTTGGCAAGTAAATTTGTGAGGAGCTCCCTGACTAAACCACAGGGTGCTACACATATATATGTACATGCATTTTAAAAATGACAATTGAATAGATTTCTGCAGAGCTTTTTTTCTCTGAAAATAGGTGCAGGAACTCGACCACGACCCGTTCAGATTTCACAAACAGTAGAAGGGTCTTAAAGGGGCATTAAATACCAGAATTGCATTACATACAGTGTGCAGAGTTCAGGGGGTTACAAAGCAGTCACTTGTAAACGCAGAAACCAGACTTCTGTGTTCACAAGTGATTGTGGTGAGCGGGCACCAAAGGGTCTGAGTTCCCCCAAGTTCCCCCAGAAAAAAAGCCCTGGATTTCTGTCTGTTGCACTTTCTATTTATATTATTAGCCTGTAGGTGTGGCAAGTCTAGGCTTGTGAAGATGGGAAAAGACTTTTGAATTATTGAAACACTTCTACATTTTCATATATTCCCCTGTTGTGCCTTATTTCCAGGCTTTTAGTTTTTTTCTTTTTTCATCAGATCAAATACATAGGTAGCACTCCCTAACACTCGCTGTTTGACCGTATGCTTAGTACCAGGGAACCCAAGGGAGGTTTGTAACACATGGATAATGAAAGCGACATTATTCCCGTCTTTTATATTTTTTTGGTCCTGACAATATAATAAGGTGTGAACAGCACAGTTCTGCGTGAATATGCCATGCAGAGAAATTTGGACCCCGGGGTTATCTCCTCTCTACCCATTTACAGTGGAGAAATTCAGTGTTGGCCATATCAATTTGCACATCCTACTACACCAGATAAGGCAGCTGTACGGTCATGTTCTCTGAGATGTTCTGTCCGGTATGAAGTGCAAAGAATTTTTTTCCAGAATAATCTGCTGTCTACATCAGTAAAGGGATCTAAAAAAGAAATGATGCTATAATAAATGCTATACTGTTGATCAATACATAGGCCTCTTTTTGTAACATCATCTTAAAAACAAGGTAACATATCAGTTTTGAAAGGCTAATAGTGCTTATGTACAGTTATCTTTTAAATGAACTTCGCTGATCACAGAGCTATAGGATTGATTCAGCAAGGGGCGTAATGGACCTTTGCGGGGAGGCCACTGCTTCCTACAGAGAGCAAGGCTCCTTCTCTCCAATTTATTGGCTAGTGACAGACTTTTCTACTCGGGCTCTGATTTCTAAAGAAAACAAACTCTAAGGCCTCGTACACACGAGCAGACAGATTTGTTCAAATCTGTCTGTCCGACAGATTTGAACAAATCTGTCTGCTGGGATTTTGGTTTGCTCGCGTGTACACACGAGCAAACCAAAATCCCCGCCAGCAGACATCGCGCTGACGTGTTGGTGACGTGGCGGTGACGTTGACGCTGCCACGTCACCGCACCAAGAAGTAAAACACTTCCGCGCATGCGTCGAAACCATTCGGCGCGTGTGCGAGAAGACATGTCTGCTGGTTAGCATACTAACCAGCAGACATGTCGGGCGGACGGGTTCCCAGCCGACAGATTTCAAAGCATGCTTTCAAATCTGTCGGGTGGCCAAATCCGTCTGTTAGCCCGTACACACGATCGAATCTGTCTGCTGAAACGGTCTAGCAGACCGTTTCCAGCAGACAGATTTGATCGTGTGTACGAGGCCTAAGGGCCAGATTCGACGGTGTATCTCTGTTTCTAGCCCTGTGTATCTATGCGACTGATTCTTAGAATCAGTTACGCATAGATTTGGCGTAGATCCGACTGGCGTAAGTCACTTACACCGTCGGATCTTAGATGCAATTCTACGCTGGCTGCTAGGTGGCGTTTCTGTCGATTTCTGTGTTGAATATGCAAATGAGCTAGATACGCGTTTTTCCGAACGTATTTGCGCCCCGTCATCGCTTACGTCGTTTGCGTAAGCGTAAGGTTACCCCTGCTATATGAGGGGTAACCTTGCGTAGGTCTGGCGTACGCCATGTTAAAAATGGACGTCGGGACAGCGTGGTGTTTTTCCGTTGTTTACGTAACTCGTCACGAATAGGGCTGTGCGTTAATTATGTTCATGTCGAAACCAATGTATTTGCGTCGTACTATGGAGCATGTGCAGTGGGCTACGTTTACGGCCGGCGCATGCGCAGTTCGTCGTGGGGGCGCGCTTAATTTAAATACAACACGCCCACTTCCTTCCTACTTTGAACTACGCGGCCTTATGCCGGCCCATTTACACTACGCCGCCGCAAATTACGGAGCAAGTGCTTTGAAAATACAGCCCCCCTCAAATTATGCCACTGTTCCCCCCTCAAATGATGCCACTGTGCCCCCCTCAAATGATGCCAGTTTGCCCCCCTCAAATGATGCCAGTTTGCCCCCCTCAAATGATGCCAGTTTGCCCCCCTCAAATGATGCCAGTTTGCCCCCCTCAAATGATGCCAGTTTGCCCCCCTCAAATGATGCCAGTTTGCCCCCCTCAAATGATGCCAGTTTGCCCCCCTCAAATGATACCAGTTTGCCCCCCCTCAAATGATACCAGTTTGCCCCCCCTCAAATGATGCCACTTACCTTTCTCGGATCAACACCGTCCTCCTCCAACGCCATCCTCCTCCGCGCTCCCTCCAAGTCCTCGATGTTATCTCCCATCCTCAATGTCATCTCTGCTATGATTGGATGCCTGATAGGCATCCAATCACAGCGCCTGTCGCTTCCGCCAATCAGGTGACTGGTAACCAGACCCAGTGCACCCGATTGGCTGAAAGGCGGGTCAGTGTTGGGGAAGCGATTCCCTAACACAGCACTGTTTAAATAGGGAACTCACAGCAGTGCGTCCACTGTTTAACAATTTGGAAGCCGATTAGAGCCTATGGCTCTAATCAGGCACTTCCAAAACGCACCCACCGCTGTAATTCAGATGGCCGGCGCTCAACAGGGGGCTGTGCAACAGGGGGGATTCAATGCATGAATCTATCTATTGGAGATTGATGGGGCGGCACTTCTGCGCCACTGACAGTATCCCTAGAATTAATACACCACACTACATTGCAAAAGTGTGCTTCAAACCATTGTCATTGGCCTTAATAGGAGGAATAAGGTTCTGAGCTGGCAATTCTTATGCTGACCCCAAACAGGCAGACCATTGCATATTCTGTAGATGCCATGTATGGTTTACATTTTTGCTTTAGAGGTCAGAGAATAGGATAAGGGAATACACATTAAAGGGGAATGTATCAAAACTGGAGCAGCCAGAATCTGAAGCAGCTGTGCATGGCAACCAATCAGATTCTATCTTTGGCTTAAGCCTTGAAAGATAGAAGCTAGAAGCTGGTTGGTTGCCATGCACATCTATATAAATAGATGTATAAATGGGTTCAATACAAAACATATTCATCTTCATTAACAAGCTGTAAAGCAAAACCAAATGTACAGTATGTGGGACTTTATGTATGCTCCCCCAGGTTTACTTGGTGATAATGGAAACCATTGAATAATAATAAAAAAGGACATACATTGTATTTGGGTACAGTGTCACACAACCACACAATTGTCGGTTAAAGTAACGCAGTGCTGTATTGCAAAAAATGGCCTGATATACCATGAAATACTATTCCCAGGTTAAAGCAGAGTTCTGACATTTTTTTTTTAGCAGCTACAAATACTGCAGCTCTTGACTTTTAAAATATGGACACTTACCTGTCCACTTACCTGTCCACGGCGCCCGTGATTTCAGAACCCAAAGCCGATCTCTCCCTGCCACATAACTTTGGAATAGCGCAAAATAAGATAAATTCGAACAATGTAGCGCTAATACCTGTGTAAAGATATGGAAAGAACCCACATCTAAAGATAACAAACCAAATCTACATATATTAATACATGACTAAATCTTAGTGTCACCATGTGACCTTACTAAACATATTAGTGTGCCAAAATATAGTAAAGGCACAATGTAACAACAGCTTGACAGAAGTGCCACCACCAATGGTAGAAAAGGGGGCTTACCAAATATAAATGACTAGGGAAGGTATATACCGCCCAAGTCACCAAAGGCTTGTATTGATCACCCTGATCTAAACAGCTGGTCCTGGATCCAAACAGCTAATCGACTTGATGATCCCAAATCACAGTGTTAATGATCACTTCATAGAGGCTCGGTAATGACATGCCATGCAAGAACCATTAAAAAGAACTTGCATAGCGTGATACCAGATGAACAGTGTTGTTTATTAAAAGTAGGATAAAACTCACATATCATAGGCTTGTCAGATGTTATGGTACCAAAAGCAATGTTGTCGATGGGTCCATCCGACGCGTTTCGACTAGAAGTGTTTCTACTGCACATGCACATCTCGCACTGCCCCACTGGTCCCTGCTGTCTTCTGGGACCTGTGTGTGGGGAACAGAGGAGGCGCCGGATGTGGCGTAGATAGCCGCGGGTGGCTCAGCTATCTATGCCCGGAAGTGGAAGCAAAATATCTGTATTAGACAGGTATCTGCTCCCCTCTCCCTCCTTGAAAAGTGCCAAATGTGACACTGGAGGAGGGGAGGAACTAGAAAAGCGAAAGTTCCATTTAAAGATGTACTTCAATAAGGCTAATGTTACTAAATATTCCAGAGGACTTTTCTGATACTGTTGCCCAGAGATTGAATGCCCTGATGGACGACCACCAGATTTCATAAATTTACCCCAATTGTTTTCTTCTATAAAATGTACAAAGCATTATACTTCCAATATGCATATAGTGCTGTTTTTTAAATGGACATCTATACATACTTACCAACCGGTTTACGTTGTCGGAAGCTTTTCATGGAAACTGGCCAAATATACCTATAAATCCCTTTTTTGTGCTAGACTCCCGATAAAAATGGCAAAGGGCTTAAAGGATTTTCTGCAAGATGCAGGTAGCAGACTTAGGAAGACTGTAATGATTTAGCTGTGGGGTGCTGTCCTATATAATGTTGCTCCGTCAACGTGAGTTTCTTTTAAAAATAAAAGCAAGTGAATAAAAACAAAAAATGAAAGTCAATGCAACCCCAATTACTAAAAAAGCAAATTTAGTATATTTTGGCATAATAATGTGATTTAAAGTAATTTTCAATTAAAAAAAAGGGAATTGAAAGTATTACCTGCTGTTAAGATGTAGACATTTTTAGCTATGGGGTGACAACATTCTGTCCTTGTCGCTCACTCTTGCATTGTGACTGTCACATGCTTTCCTAATGGAGACGCCAAGTAGTGGCTCCAACACACACTGCACGGGCATGACCCACTCTTGTCACTGTCCTTAAAACCATCCTAATAAATACAATACAGCAATTGCTAGAATACATGTAGACCGATAATGGCCGCAAAGAGAAGCAGCAAAAGCATAAGTGAAAAAGGGAACTTGTTTTTGCTATTCAGTTCCGAGTTTACACATAATTTAAACTAGAATGTTATATGCTGCTTGTTTGTTATATACCCCTAGGTAGCTTCAAGTGCAGATTTACCATTTTGCAACTTGTGTATCTAAGATTGCAGATGTGACCTCATCCCTGATTATATCTTCACGTGTCCTACAAATTTACTCTAAGGAGGTTTAGCACTGAAAATGAGCTGAAAATGAGATGCATTGCCCACGGCATTTTCACTACGGCCAGCTTATGGCTTCATTCCAAATGGTTCAAAATGAAATCTGGATGAATCTTCAGGTAGATCTCCACTTGCATTAATGAGGAAGGAGTAATTTAATGATTTCTATATCGACCATCCACTCCTATGAGCAATAGAGATCTAATCAGGTTCTGCCCAGTGAGGATGATAATGCAGAGCTTCGGCGTGTGTTAGTAGAGTTGCTTGGGTTTGAGTCTTCTATTTTTGCCATTTAATTGCTATCAGGCTCTAGAGAGATTATCACATTATGCTGTGCTCTTAATAATTCAGCTTGTTGGTGTTCTGTCTAGCTGGAGGAATGTTGGGCACATAGCCCGCCACTGAATTACCCACATCGGTTGGAACATTAGGTTCACACAGCAGTTATTGGGAGGCTTCTGCAGAATAGAACATCACTGAAGTGCATCGGATCCTGCATCTGGAAAATAAAATCCGGAGGGAACAATGCTCTATAGACACTAAAAGAAAAATATCCATTACAACTGTTCATCATGCAGATGTAGAACAAATATATACTTAATTCTGTTTATCCAAGGTGTTCAAAACTTGCTTAATCAAAAATTATTTCTTCCAAATTCAACACATGGCACAGTACTTACATTGAATGAGAAGTGTCTCTTGTGCTGCTGGATCTTTCCTTTATCATCCCATCCTCTATCCATTAAGCACTTTTTACTGATGGAAGCTCTAGTACGACTTCTATGAATGAAGCAAAGGGACAGAAAGTGCTGACATTGTGCATGCCTATGACAGATCTCCAGGACCGGTGTTACCACTAGGCAAACTAGGCAGCCACACTGCTGCCTAGGGGTGCCCGGGGTGCCCGGTCGCTGGTTTCCCTCTGTGTCTGCATGCTCTGCAGTCAGCAGCATGCAACTAACTCAGTCCAACCGGTAATGTAATTACCTTCTGTCACATGGGCAGGGAAAAGGGGGTGGAGCCAATGGGGGCATGCAAAATTACGTTTTGAGCTAGGGTGTCAAAAATCCTTGCACCAGCACTGCAGATCCCTCAGCTCTATTAACCCTCGCAAAAACCAGAGCATCACAACTGCAGGGGTATAGAGGTGAAGGGGAAGGGACAAGACACTTTGAGTGTAAGTACTGTTCCATGTGTTGAATTTTTTATTATTCCTAATTCGACTAAACTTAGTCTTTAAAAACATGTTTTTGCTTTGTAAAGTCCTGCTAGTATAATTCACTGCTACATTGTATTGTCACAATTCCCTAGGGGTGTACTCACTTTTGTTGCCATCGGTTTAGACATTAAGGGTCCTTTCACACGTACGGACCGTTCGTCCGATTTTTACAAGTCCGTTTACGGACTTGTAATGCATCCCTATGGGATTGTGTACGTTAGCGGATGATGCATCCACCGACGGCTCAGCTGGGATTTACGGACGATCCCCGCTGAGCCGACAGACAGACACGGAGCAGATGAAAAACGGTCCGCTACGTGTGAAAGGACCCTAATGGCTGTGTGTTGAGTTATTTTGAGGGGACACAAGCTGCACACTCACTACTTTACATTGTAGCAAAGTGTCATTATTTCAGTGCTTGTCACATGAAAAGACATAATAAAATATTTACAAAGATGTGAGTGGTGTACTCACTTTTGTGAGATACTATAAGTTGAGATGGATGGAACCCGGTCTTTTTTCTAGCCAACTATGAAATTATGTTGTAGGTGGGGAATGTGGTCCACCCGGGATTCCTACAAGGAGGTGACAGTTTTGGAAATGGAATCTTCCTGGCCTCTGCCCTTGGGTTTGCCTTGTTAAAGTGGAAGTAAACCATCCTATGGTTTTCAGCCAAGGAAGCTGCATCTTGGCCTCTGTTTAATCTTCAACTGCCATGATGCTGCACATGTGATCAGTTATGGCCCCAGCCATTAGATAATTTGGCAGTTTGGTTGAGAGCACAACCAATGTGACAGTTACATTCCCAGCACGTGCCAGAAATGTAACTGTTTTTTTTTTAAACCGTTAAATCGATCCGTTTACTTGTGCTTTAAGAAACTGTTAATGTTTGTAGCACTACCCCCGGAGGAGCTACTGGTTTGTTTTGGGTGGCACATTTACCTTGTGGCTCTCCGAAATCCTAGGGGTGTATGGTGCATATAGCAGTATAGTGATGGAATGTCAGAAAAAGTTGTCTTTTATGTGCTCTTTATTACCCAGCTGGGTAAAAACAATAAACTTGTGGTGAAAGGAAGTTAAAGAAAGAAGGAGAACAGCAGATTCAGGCAAAGTATTTGGAAACAGTCCTGCTCCCATATTTAAAACTTTCTGCACCACTCCTGCCTAAGTGGGCTTAGCGTACCCGGACAGGCCTCTCTTACTGACCTGGCAGCCGGAGTAGCACTCAAACCTTTTTTTGGAAAAAGTCTCTGCCACAGACCCTCCTGGAATGGACTCAGGGAAAAACCTCTGCCACAGGTCCTCACTGATTGCAATTATGGAGACAATCCTCCTTGAAAGAATTACGCCTGGATCTCCTTCAAATAGTCGCCCAGGTACCGACTGACAGGTGATCAATCCTTCAGTGTCCAGCTACCTTGATTCCCGGTGGTTTGTTGAAATCCTTTTGGATCGCCAGACTCTCATTGGCTCTCCTCAGATGGACTCCCCACCGAACAGCTATACCACTTGGGATCTTCAGAATGGGAGCCCAGTCGATCACTGGCCCCTGCTGCTGCTCAAATGTTCTGGACCAGCCTGTCCCGGAACCAGGAACACTGCGTGGCACGCACGCCCCGGCAGGCCATAACGCTGGGGCACCGTGATGTGGTCACCCCAAAGGTGGGTGCCACACTGGAAGAAGACCCAGACTCAATGGCGTCTGTCCCATAAATACCCTCTCCCAGCATGCCCAGCGAGGAAACTCCCTCCTGATTGGCTGCTGGGAAAGAGCACCCAAGTCTCGACTCCACTGCTGCCACCTATCGTGGAACCACACCCTAGCAACAACAGAACGAGCCCACAGCACAGCCAAGCTGAGACAGAGACCCTGTTTTGAACATTGTCATTTGGATCAGAGTCTACTAATACTCTAATCCCCATTTAAATTTCAATAGCACCGGTAATTGGAAGTAACCAGGCGCTACATGTGCAAGCAGATGGCAAAGGGCTAAATGGATAGAGAAAAGCATAGCTTCACAACAGCCTAACCTCAGGACACAAAGCCAAGGAAAAAGATAGCGAGGTAACAAATTCTGTAAAATAGACCATTTTTTTATGTTTGTCTGTGCTGCATGCCCTAATCTCATAGTGTTCAGAATGGACAATTTTTATTTATTTTTTTGCTTGTAAATACTTTTATTTTGTAGTCCTTCATTACTTCCTCCTCCTTATTAGCCTAGGCTATTAAGTCACAAAGCTATTTGCAAGGGTTTCTGGGATAGGCATCATGTTTCCCAGTAGTTCTTGCAAACCTGACTAAAACCTATTACATTGCTTGTGCAGCACTGAGCATGATATGCTGAAATCCAGGAAGTCATACAGTCTGGCTTCATGATGCCCACACTTAAGATGGCCACGGTCTATTTATAGATTATAAATGCTGTAACAACCTAACAAAACTGACCTTAGTTTACAGACTAACTTTACTAGAATACATTAAGCTTGTGTATTACAGGGGTATATATATTTAAAAAGTGAAATTGTGGGTGGAACTCCCCTTTAACTTCATAAGCACCTTAAAGCCTGCCCGAGCTGCATTTTCTTTATCAGCCAGTAGGTGGTGCAGCTTTGTGTAGAGACACTGAATCCAATGCAAGAGACCATTGTATGCAATAGAGACAGCTAGCAAAGAAGCTAGCTATCTGTTCCTGAAGTTTATACATGCAAGTAAATTGGGCTGTTTTGCAGTGTGAAATGCTATTCAATATAATTTTAGGCACTGGAGCTTGACTGAGAAGAGGTTTTAGGTTGTTTTCAGGAGTCAAGAACATAAGAAGGTCTTCCGCAGTTTGGTTATGCTCTTCCATAGTGAACCACAGTACTGGCTGAGCTGAATTTCAAATATTTTTCCCAGTAAAGTTCATTAGAAATACTATGTTAACATTTAATTGTGATCAGTAGACAGCTGTAGACAATACCCTACGGCAATGAGTTCATTGGCTCCAGTAGAGCAACAGTGATAATTTAAAAGCCAATGCAGACATCACCCAGCAAAATAAATCCTGTTATTTGTATACTAGCTCACTACCCTTACATATATTAATACAGCTTGACAAAATAGTGGCATTCTCCTTTAAGCAGCATTCCCACTAAATACTGAACCCAATCTAGAGCTCTGATCTTCCCGCACAATAAAAGGTTGGTGCAGAATTTTACAAAACAGTTGGTTTTGTGATATAAAGAGAGATAAAGCCGAAACAGATGCTTGTGATTTAATGAAAAGCCGGACCAAAGATTTTACCGTTCACAGTCTAAAGTACAAACTGTCTAAATGAAGCTTGGGAACCAGTGCACATTGTAATCTTCGAGTCAGAAGTAAGCCGCGCTATGGAGAAGATTTTTATGTATTCCCAAATTAGTTTTCTGAAGGTTAAATGCCAGAATGTTTGTTGTATTACTAATCAATGGACATCACAAATGGAAGGTTTTAAAGCAAAGGCTTGCTTAAGCACTTCACCCCCGGAAGAATTGGCTGCCCAATGACCGTGCCACTTTTTGCGATTCGGCACTGCGTCGCTTTAACTGACTTAAGAGTGAGAATTTTTTTAAAAAATCTATATTTTTTACTTTTTGCTATAATAAATATCCCCCAAAAAATATATAAAAAAAACACACTACCTAAAACACATGTTTTAGGTCGTTTTTAGGAGTCAACAACATAAGAAGGTCTTCCGCAGTTTGGTTATGCTCTTCCATAGTGAACCACAGTACTGGCTGAGCTGAATTTCAAATATTTTTCCCAGTAAAGTTAATTTGAAATACCATGTTAACATTTAATTGTGATCAGTAGACAGCTGTAGACAATACCCTATGGCAGGGGTCTCCAAACTGTGGCCCGAGGGCCAGATGTGGCCCTTTGATAGCCTTGATGCGGCCCCTGGGGCACAATTTCTTCCACTGATATGAGGCACTATTCCTCCCACTGACACCAACAATAGGACACGATATCTTCCATGGATACCAATGATGGCATACTACTACTAATAGGGGGAATACTCCTATTGACCACCAACCCTATTTATTCTCACTGATGTTGGGCCCGACACATTTTCTGCCCCTGCTGGCAACAATCCGGCCCTCCTAAAGTCTAAAAGACAATAAAGTGGCCCTTTGTTTAAAAAGTTTGGAGACCCCTGCCCTATGGCAATGAGTTTATTGGCTCCAGTAGTATGAAGAGCAAAAAGACTCTTTAAGTGACAATTTTGGGGGGAAAAAGCAACATGTTTTACTTTTTGCTATAATGAATATCCCCCAAAAATATATAAATAACATTTTCTTTCCTCAGTTTAGGCTGATATGTATTCTTCTACATATTTTTGGTAAAAAAAAAAAATCACAATAAGCGTATATTAATTGGTTTGCACAAAAGTAATAGCGTCTACAAAATAGGGGATAGTTTTATGGCATTTTTATTATTCTTTTTTTTTTCACTAGTAATGGGGATCTGTGATTTTTATCGTGATTGCTATATTGCGGAGGACACATCGGACACTTTTGACACTATTTTGGGACCATTGTCATTTATACAGAGATCAGTGTGCACTGATTACTGTATAAATGACACTGGCAGGGAAGGGGTTAACCACTAGGGGCGAAAAAGGGGATAAGTGTGTCCTAGGGAGTGATTCTAACTGTGATGACAGGGAGCAGTAGATCCCCATCATGTCACTAGGCAGAACAGGGAAATGCCTTATTTACATAGGCATTCTGCCGCTCCGTGACACGATCATTGGACACCGGTGGACATCGAGTCCGCGGGTCCCGCAAGCAATGTCATGGAGCTCGCGGTGGGCGCATGTGTACCTGTATGTTGCTTTGCCTGCCCGTGCCATTCTGCCGACGTAAATGTACGTTAGACAGTCGGAAAGTGGTTAAAACTATTGTGATAGATGTTCCAGTGAAGCATGTGTTTTACAATATAAATGACTCTGATTAATTCTCTTCTAGACATTGTTTGGTGACAATCATTCTATGCTTTATGCACTTGCGCTTCGTGACAAAGTTCACGTTTTCAGAAAAACTGAAAAGGTGACCTAAAACCGAACCTCGTCCCCACTGTACATACTGCAAGCGATCCTCGTTTCTCAGGGCTACCACATCTAGGGCACTTCAGGTTCGGGGCCTCCTCATGCACAGAGTTGGTTTACATTCTTAAGTACTGTCACACATTTTTTAAATGCATGACACAACTTCATTCTGAGGTTAACCACTTAAGGACCGCCGCATGTACATTTACGTCGGCAGAATGGCACCGCCAGGCACATCAACATATATATACGTTGGTGCCTTGGGGGGGATGGGGGGTCCGATCCGTACATGCGGCGGTCCGCGCGGCTGCAGGAGCGATCCGACAAGAGGGGGCGGCTATTAGTTTTTGTCCGCCCCCTCCGGATCGCTCCCAGCCAATGCGCGCGCCCGCCCTGTCACTTCCTCCTCCTGTGTAAACACAGGAAGGAGGAAGCGATGTGATCTCTCCCTCGGTGGTTTTTTCAACCACCGCTGAGGAGAGATCACCACACAGTAAGTCCTGCACCAACACTACACTACACACAGGCACATTTAACCCCCCCGATCGCCCCCCCCCTCCCCCCTGTCACAGTGTCACTGAATGCAGTAATCATACATGTATGATTACTGTATTTAGTGTCAGTGTGACAGGCAGTGTAAAAGTCAGTTAGTGTTAGGTTCAGGGTAGCCCTGTACCCCCCCCTTATAAAGTTTTAACCCCTTGATCACTGCCCTAGTTAACCCTTTCACTCCCTATTGCCAGCATCACTAAGCGATAATTTTTCTGATCGCTGTATTCGTGTCGCTGTTCCCGCTAGGTAGCTAATTTTTTTTTTTTTATTGCGATTTTTTTTTTTACTAAAGACATGTGGCTAAATAAATTTTGGCCTAAATGTTTGACTAAAATTTAGTTTATTGCTTTTTCTTATAACAAAAAGTAAAAAATATTGATTTTTTTTTTTCAAAAATGTCGCTCTATTTTTGTATATAGCGCAAAAAATAAAAATCGCAGAGGCGATCAAATACCACCAAAAGAAAGCTCTATTTGTGGGAAGAAAAGGACGCAAATTTTGTTTGGGAGCCACATCGCACGACCGCGCAATTGTCTGTTAAAGCGACGCAGTGCCGAATCGCAAAAACCCCTTTGGTCATTTGGCAGCATATTGGTCCGGGTCTTAAGTGGTTAAGTACACTCACACATATGCAGTCATATCTCTTTGTATGATTTGTTTGACCTGCCAAAATTTGTTTTTAAAAATTATACCAAACAAGAGTAAAAACTTTTACAGATAGTGGCTGGAAAAAAATTACTCCCCAACATGCATTTAATAAAAGAAAGTGCCATTTTAGATTTGATCTTACTTTTATTATTATTATTCAACAAATATATACTTGTTCTTCAATATTTTTGTATGGGGGGGGGTGCATCTGTCAGGGGCCCAAGGCCATTTCCCATGTTGCGCCCTTTTAAATCGACACTGACACTGCTTCACCAGTCTGGGGATATGAAATCCCCACTGCACTCTCTCTGTCTCTCTGTCTCTCTCTCTGTCTCTCTCTCTGTCTCTCTCTCGGTCTCTCTCTCGGTCTCTCTCTCGGTCTCTCTCTCGGTCTCTCTCTCGGTCTCTCTCTCTGTCTCTCTCTCTGTCTCTCTCTCTGTCTCTCTCTCTGTCTCTCTCTCTGTCTCTCTCTCTGTCTCTCTCTCTGTCTCTTTCTTTTTTTCTGGCCTGTGCTGCTAAGATGGACTAGATAGATAGATTGGTCAGCCCCATCACATAGGGAGGGGTGTTGGGTAACCTTTAGGCTACTTTCACACTGAGGCGTCGCAGGTGTTGGTGGCAAGGCGCTGCTATTTTAAGCGGCACTTTACCATTGTTTTTGCCGCAATGTTCAGCTGCTAGCTGGGCGCTTTTAACCCCCGCTAATGGACGAAAAGGGGTTAAAACGCCGCTGCAGCAGCGCTTTGCCAGCGGTTCGGAGATGCTTCCCATTGTTTTTGATAGGCAGGGGCACTTTACGAGAGGTGTATTCACCACTCCTACAGCGCCTCAAAGATGTGTCTGGCAGCATTTTGTTTAACATCCTGCCAGCGCACCGCTCCAGTGTGAAAAGCCCGCAGCTTTCGCAATGGGGAGAAAGGAGCACCTCTTTCAGGGCGCTTTGCAAACGCTATTTTTAGCAGACATCAAACAAATAAATATAAGCTACACACTGTGCTTGGTGGCAATACCCTTTCCTGTAGCAGAATGCTTTTACACGGTCCACTATTTGAGACAAACTTGAGGCTGAATACAGGGTCTTATTAGGGGTATTACTGAAGAACAAGTCAGCTGTTCTTTCTCCATACAATCCCCTTATTATGTTAGGGTGGAAGGTTATAATGCTTTTGCCATGAAATTGATTAAAGTGTAGAACATCTGTAGGCTAAAATAGCAAAAGTAACAGAGTAATACCTTTAATGGCTAACAAGCTTCCAAGACACCTTCACCTTCTTAATCTGCTTGACGAAGGGGTTTTTTGCTTTGAAACCTTACTGTGATTTTAAGTACAGTAAGCCAATAAATGTGTTGGCCTCAGTTTAATTTTTACCCTCAAAGGCACATTTTTTTCCAAGGAGTCATTTGAGTTTGCTTTTCTCTAAAATGATTCAAAGAGTTTTACATTGGATATGTAAAAAAAAAAAATACATATACAGTTGTACTCATAAGTTTACATATCCTGGCAGAATTAGATTTATTGGCCATTTTTCAGAGAATGTGAATGATAACACAAAAACTTCAGCCATTTATTATCAATCAATGGTATAAAAGGTCAATGCTTTTCTGGACTCCTGACAGACCCTTGCATCTTTCATCCAGTGCTGCACTGACGTGTCTGGATTCTTAGTCATGGGGAAAGCAAAAGAATTGTCAAAGGATCTGCAGGAAAATGTAGTTGAACTGTATAAAACAGGAAAGGGATATAAAAAGATATCCAAGGAATTGAGAATGCCAATCAGCCTGTTCAAACTGTAATTTAGAAGTGGAAAATAAGGGGTTCTGTTCTACCATGATCAGGTAGACCAACTAAAATTTCAGCCACAACTGCCAGGATAATTGTTTGGGATGCAAAGAAATACCCACAAATAACTTCAGGTGGAATACAGGACTCTGAAAACATGTGGTGTGACTGTTTCAAGATGCACAATAAGGAGGCGCTTGAAGAAAGATGGGCTGCATGGTCAAGTCGCCAGAAAAAAGCCATTACTTTGCAAATGCCACAAAGTATTCCGCTTACAATACGCCAAACGGCACAGAGACAAGCCTCAAACCTTCTGGCACAAAGTGATTTGGAGAGGAGTCAACAAGGCCTATGATGAAAGGTACACCATTCCTACTGTGAAACACAGAGGTGGATCACTGATGTTTTGGGGATGTGTGAGCTACAAAGGCACAGGAAATTTGATCAAAATTGATGGCAAGATGGATGCAGTAAATTATCAAAAAATACCGGAGGAATACTTGCACTCATCAGCCAGGAAGCTGCACATGGGACGTACTTGGACATTACAACATGACAATGATTCAAAACACAAGGCAAAGTCAACCGATCATTGGCTACAGCAGAATAAAATTAAGGTTCTGAAGTGACCATCTCAGTCTCCTGACCTCCATATCATTGAGCCACTCTGGGGAGATCTCAAATATGCAGTTCATGAAAGACAGCCCAAGAATTTACAGGAACTGGAGGCTTTACCATCTGAGAAGATAAAGGGCTTCATCCACAAATACCACAAAAGACTTCAAGCTGTCATTGACGTTATAGGGGGCAATACATGGTATTAGGAACTGGGGTATGTAAACTTTTGATCAGGTTCATTTGGGTATTTTCTGTTGTCGTTCTGATATAAAAAGAGTAAGCACAGTTGATTTGATAATAAACGGCTTCAGTGAAACACTAACCATGAGTGAAAGAAACATTTTTGTGTTATCATTCATAGTCTACTAGGGTATGTAAACTTATGCACACAACTGTTTGTGTGTTTGTGTCGCATCATGTATGTGCATCCGACAAATCTACAGCAACTGCGTGATGCTATCCTTTCAATATGGACCAAAATCTCTTAAGGGAATGTTTCTAACACCTTGTTGAATATCTATGCCACAAGGAATTAAGGCAGTTCTGAAGGTAAAAGGGGGTCCAACCCCGGTACTAGCAAGGTGCACTAGCAAAGTGGGCAGTGAGTATGTATATGTGTGTGTGTGTGTGTGTGTGTGTGTGTGTGTGTGTGTATATGTACGTATGTGTGTTTATATTTTTTTTAATTATACAGTGGGGATCGAAAGTTTGGGCACCCCAGGTAAAAATTTGTATTAATGTGCATAACGATGCCAAGGAAAGATGGAACCATCTTCAAAAGGCATCAAATTACTGATTAGACATTCTTATAAAATGTCAAGAAAAGTTAGATTTTATTTCCATCATTTACACTTTCAGAATTACAGAAAACAAAAAATGGCGTCTGCAAAAGTTTGAACACCCTGGAGAATTTATAGCATGCACTGCCCCCTTTTGCAAAGCTGAGACCTGCCAGTGTCATGGATTGTTCTCAATCATTGTCTGGGAAGACCAGGCGATGTCAATCTCAAAGGTTTTAAATGCCCAGACTCCTCTGACCTTGCCCCAACAATCAGCACCATGGGTTCTTCTAAGCAGTTGTCTAGAAAACTGAAACTGAAAATAGTTGATGCTCACAAAGCTGGAGAAGGCTATAAGAAGATAGCAAAGCCTTTTTTAAGATGTCAATATCCTCTGTTCGGAATGTAATTAAGAAATGGCAGTCATCAGGAACAGTGTAAGTTAAAGCAAGATCTGGAAGACCAAGAAAAATATCAGACAGAACAGCTCGCAGGATTGTGATAAAAGCAATTCAAAACCCACGTTTGACTGCACGATCCCTCCAGAAAGATCTGGCAGACACTGGAGTTGTGGTACACTATTCCACTGTAAAGAGATACTTGTACAAATATGGTCTTCATGGAATAGTCATCAGAAGAAAACCTATTCTACGTCCTCACCACAAAAATCAGCGTTTGAACTTTGCAAATGAACATATAGACAAGCCTGTTGCATTTTGGAAACAAGTTCTGTGGACCGATGAGATTAAAATAGAACTTTTTAGCTGGAATGAGCAAAGGTACGTTTGGAGAAGAAAGAATTTAATGAAAAGAACCTCTGTCCAACTGTTAAGCATGGGGGTGGATCAATCATGCTTTGCGGTTGTATTGCAGCCAGTGGCACAGGAAACATTTCACGAGTAGAAGGAAAAATTGATTCAATAAAATTTCAGCAAATTTTGGATGGTAACTTGATGCCATTTGTGAAAAGGCTGAAGTTAAAGAGAGGATGGCTTCTACCAATGGATAATGATCCTAAACACACCTCAAAATCCACGGGGGATTACATCAAGAGGTGTAAACTGAAGGTTTTGCCATGGCCTTCACAATCTCCTGACCTCAACATAATTGAAAATCTATGGATAGACCTTAAAAGAGCAGTGCGTGACAGGCAGCCCAGATATCTCAAAGAACCGAAAAACGTTTGTAAGGAAGAATGGGCAAAGATACCTCAAACAAGAATTGAAAGACTCTTGGCTGGCTACAAAAAGCGTTTTACAAGCTGCGATACTTGCCAAAGGGGACAGTACAAAATATTAACTCTGCAGGGTGCCCAAACTTTTGCAGACGCCAAATTTGTAATTTTGAATGTGTAAATGATGGAAATAAAATTTATCTTTTTTTTTTTTTACATATTATAAGAATGTCTAATCTGTAATTTGATGCCTTTTGGAGATTTTTCCATCTTTCCTTGGCTCCGTTATGCACATTAATACAATTTTTTACCTGGAGTGCCCAAACTTTCGATCCCTACTGTGTGTGTGTGTGTGTGTGTGTGTGTGTGTGTGTGTGTTTGTGTGTGTATATGTATGTGTGTATATGTATGTGTGTGTGTGTGTGTATATATATATATATATATGAGAGAGAGATGTTAAAGGTTCCCATCCTATACGCAGTTGATATATTGTATATGTGTATATAAGAAGTGCAGGTAACCTTTTAGCAAGTTTTAGATCTATGAAAGGTAAAATAAAATTCCACTCTCAGCACACTTGGTCCTTGCAAAGTTTCTGTGTAAGCAAATGTTTCAGGACTTATGTGTCTCTTGTGACTCCCAAGCCACTGATTACTGACTGTAGGGTGGTTTATAATTTTATTAGCAGTACTGCAGCATATCCTAAATAGGTTGTTATGACTTCAGTTTCTGGGACACTGATTCTATCCCCAAGGCAAATAGGACAACTTTACGTAGACACCATCATGCATTAGAAAATAGAGCAGTTGACAGACTCACACTGTGGGACCCCACTAATGACATCACTATGGAGAAGTGCAGTGATATTGTATTCAGAGCCTTCTTGTATCTGCCCTGTGTTTGTGGTGACTCCTGGTCATCCTAGGTTAGGGATGCCCAACCAGTGGCCCGGGGGGCCACACTTGGCCTGCGGAGCCCTCTGATGTGGCCCACAACCTCCTGCTCTGGGAAGCAATAAAATAGAATACTGTTATTAAAGTTACGTTTATAACTAAAATTACAGTGTATATATGGGCATATCTATTCTGCAGTGGTTGCTGGGCTGTTTTCAAACTGATCCACAGGTGCAGAGAAGTGCACCTGTGGGTTACCTGCACTGAGCCATAGACTTCTATTACCTGCGATTTTGTTGTTCTGAGAATAGGGTGGGCTCTATAGAGCAGAGTGGGCCGCTATCCACCAGCTCCGCTCATTGTGGCCCGTGACCAAGTCACTTAAGTGGCCCTTCCTCTTCAAAAGGTTGGGCATCCCTACTCTAAGCTTTGAAACTGCTTGGCTCTGATGAAGACGGAGGTGACTCCCTTCACTTTCTCTATGGTTGATTGAAGTATGGTTTGGGGTCATCTTGTTGCAGCTTACGTTGCCTAAGCTATACTGCGATTTTTTTCCATCACAATTGTGAGTAGGCCCTGTATACATTTCTATTTTTATTATAATGTTATTACGGTATTACACTAGGCCGGTGCACCTTTGTTTTGTTTTCTTCTAAGCTTTAAGACTTCAGAATTGTTCTGCTAGCTGGCACATTGCAGGTCAATCCAGTTATGTTACTTGTGTTTAGATGCAGCTGTTTTTTTCTGACAGTGGATAAACCGTTATTACCAGGCACATCTTGCTCATCAAGAATGCCATGACCTGGCCAAGGTTCATATGTGGTTGAAGACACCATTATAATTTTTTGAAGAGAAACGATTACAATCAGTGGTCAGACATTTTTTTTTAATGATTGTTATTAGTTTAATATAGATATGTAGACTTGGAGCCCCATGTATACACCAGGGGCAAGAGTCTACAGAAAATATTTTTTAATCCATAGATAGACAGAACAACATAACAAACTGGAGCAAAGAGAGTAAAGTGTAACAGGTTCTAGGGTGACATATTTTCAAATATTGGAAAACTTTTACTTGGAGTCTTGCTCTGAAATATTTGGAAAATAATAAATATCCCAATCGTAACTCAAACTAATCATAAATTGCATATTTAGGGTTATGTATAGTTTGTTGGAAATGGCATATGGTTGTACGATAGATCTTGCTGTGTGTGTGTGTGTGTGTGTGTGTGTGTGTGTGTTATTTCTGATTGGTATTAGCTGGCCTCAAGTTAAATTTTAGAACCGATCCATCCATTATATTTCAAAAAAAGTTTTACAAAAGTACATTACACCACCTTCTTGTACAGATTTGGACCTGGACATTTTCCAGACAGACTTGTCAAGAAAAGGCGTTTAACCTACGTTTGATATTTTTTCTTTATTCATTATTCATCATTCTTCTTACAACACATCCCTCATTGATACATGTCAGCACAGATCTCTCATGCATTATGGATAGGCATTGACTGCTCTAGGAATGTTTGGCAAATCTTTCTTAAATTGAAATAATCATCACTGTGTGCCAGCAGCCTGAATCTGTGATTCATGTTCAGTTATTTATACGTAATAAAACCCTGTGCCTGTATGTAGCATATCCTTTATGTGCTATTGGCAGGCAATAGGGTACCTGCAGACTGCTGCACTTAATTTTACTTCAACTGTTCTATTGCAAGCAGATGTGCTCCCAAGACGCAAACTGCTGACAGAAAGGGCAGTGTAAAAAATGTTAATCAAGCAATCCCTATGCGCCTTTTGGCATTGTGTTCATACATAAATACGTCTCCTTTGCATTTAACAATGCAGTGCAGGTGCCCTTCAGTTGGCACAGGATGTTCCCTAAGCATTAAAGGGTTGTAAAGGTTTGTTTTTTATTTTCTAAATAGGTTCCTTTAAGCTAGAGCATTGTTGGTTTACTTACCTTTTCCTTCGATTACCGTTCTAAATGTTTATTTTCTTTTTCTGAATTTCTCACTTCCTGTTTCTCCTCAGTAATCTTGCCCTCATCATCCGAGACATTCTGGCTGGGGGTTAGTCAGCGTGCTGCCCCCTCCTTTGGGACTACATACCTGCAGGGAGACGCTTTCTTTTACACAAAAAAAACCTGAAAAACGCTAAAAAACACAATTGAAAAAACGTTGAAAAAAGCCGAAAAAAATCACTGCAAAGCTACTGCCGTTTTTATAACGTTATTTTAATGTCCAGTGTGCATAAGGCCTAAATATATCTGTTGGAGCTTGGCAAAGCATCATCAATCTAAGATAAATATATAGAACAACGAATCTACAAATGCAGTATATAACATTTTTTTTAAATGCTTTAAAGATATGTTCACAAAGGTCTATAAGATACTCACAATGTGCACATTTAAGATAAAGATGACAGTAACTGTCCCTCTTAAAAAAAAGAAAAAGACACTGAGGAGAAGGTCTACATGACCACAAAAAGATCATCCAGAGCTCCTCCTTCTGAAAGACTTACCAGCAGAAAAGCATGTGTCACAAGAGATCCAGATTATATTGGCTTTCATTGGCTAAGAGTCCTGGCTGGACCACAAATGTAACTCCCTCTCTGAAATGCACACACCAGAAAAGTCACTGGTATTCAAGAGCAGCCCTTCGTGTGAACACCACCCTGGAATGCATAGGTGGATTTTGGTGCCCAAGCTTTGTTACCAAAACTGCCCCATCCTGGTCCCACACATGCTTGCCATGGCCACAGTAGAGCCCAACAGGACTAGACATGCACTAAGGCAGCAATCGCAGGGATCATGCAAACTAAAGGATACCCGCAGCCAGAAATCAATTAAGAAATACAAAATCTAATTTGAAAACAAAAGAAGAAATAATCATAAAAACAGTCAAACACAAAAAAAAAATATTTAAGACATAACCGCTAAAACAAAAACAAAGCAAACTCAAAAACAAGATTGAAAAAGAAAAATTTGATCAGAAAAAGAGGGAAAGGCTTTAAGGAAGTTGGGGTGCAGACAGAGCCACCCACGGCTTGGATTTTGGCTGGTTCATCAAGAACCTGACAAAATGTAGTCCATGTGTGGTCAACTTTATACTCCCCTTCTCCACTCCCTCCTGCTACTCCAACAGAGCCCCACAACATAACCAGTACTATGGGGTTTAAGTGAGCATGGGACCTCCTCCCATCATGCAATGCTTAGTCTGAGCAGCCATTTTCCAGGCTTGAACGCTGTTATGCGAGGTTGTGGCCGCAACCCCATTGAACCTGTGTAAGCTATGACACCAGCCAACAAGGAGCCTATACATGCAGAGGGTGACGCTATCTGGAAACACTGGGGTGGCATGTACAGTGCCTGCCGCCGAGAATGTGTTTTTAGCACGACAGCATCGCGCTGAATCTCGGCGACAGGCTGCCGATATCTCGCACTCGCTGGAATAGTAAAAGCACATTCCAGCGAGTGCGTCATAGAAGCGACGGGGATCCGACGCGGATTCCCGCCAATTCTACACGTGGGCGGAGTTTGTTATGAATCCTGAAGGAGAAATCCCCGCCGGATTTTTAAAAAAAATCCGGCATGGGTTCACCCCTCAGGAGCATAACGGGCCCTTAGGTCTGTTATGGGTTGTAAGGAGACCCCCCTACGCCGAAAAAACGGCGTGGGGGTCCCCCCACAATCCATAACAGACCCGTATCCAAAGCACACCGGCCGGCAGGTCAGGAAGGGAGTGGGGGCGAGCGAGCGCCCCCCCCCCCTCCTGAGCCGTACCGGGCAGCATGCCCTCAACATGGGGGGGTTAGGTGCTCTGGGGCAGGGGGCGCACTGCGGCCCCCCACCCCAGAGCACCCTGTCCCCATGTTGATGAGGACAGGGCCCCTTCCCGACAACCCTGGCCGTTGGTTGTCGGGGTATGCGGGCGGGAGGCTTATCGGAATCTGGAAGCCCCCTTTAATAAGGGGGCCCCCAGATACCGGCCCCCCACCCTAAGTGAATGAGTATGGGGTACATTGTACCTCTACCCATTCACCTGCAAATAAAAAGTGTAAACACAAATAAACCACACAGGGTATTGAAATATTTTATTAGTTGGCCGCCGGGGGGGGGGGGGGGTGTATGATCGCTTTTATAAAAGCGCCCCCCTCCGGCGGGCTTCTGTGGGGGGTGGGTGCCGCCGTCTGGTTCTCTTCCGCCGCCGGGGGGGGGCGCTTTGATAAAAGCGCCCACCACCCGGCGGGCTTCTTTCGACGTCTTCGGCGGCTGGGGGGTCTTCTCCCGCTCTCCGGGGGTCTTCTCCGCTCTCCGGGGGTCTTCTCCGCTCTCTGGGGGTCTTCTTCTTCTTCAGGACTCGCCGCCGCCAACTTTGTGTGTTAGCACAATTACTAGCGGCGGCGAGCCCCCTCTTCTGTGACGTCTTCTTCTTCTTCCTCTTCTGTTCTCCAGATGTTGACGCGACACTTCCTTCCGCTGTTATGCCGGGCGCGCGGCTCGCAGCGAATTATATAGGCCTGTCTTGTGACGTCCCAGTCCCATCATGCTCCGGTAGGTACCACGTGCTACCTACCACGTGGTACCTACCGGAGCATGATGGGACTGCGACGTCACAAGACAGGCCTTTATAATTCGCTGCGAGCCGCGCGCCCGGCATAACAGCGGAAGGAAGCGTCGCGTCAACATCTGGAGAACAGAAGAGGAAGAAGAAGACGTCACAGAAGAGGGGGCTCGCCGCCGCTAGTAATTGAGCTAACACACAAAGTTAGCGGCGGCGAGTCCTGAAGAAGAAGAAGACCCCCGGAGAGCGGAGAAGACCCCCGGAGAGCGGAGAAGACCCCCGGAGAGCAGGAGAAGACCCCCGGAGAGCAGGAGAAGACCCCCGGAGAGCAGGAGAAGACCCCCGGAGAGCAGGAGAAGACCCCCGGAGAGCAGGAGAAGACCCCCGGAGAGCAGGAGAAGACCCCCGGAGAGCAGGAGAAGACCCCCGGAGAGCAGGAGAAGACCCCCGGAGAGCAGGAGAAGACCCTGGAGAGTGGGAGAAGACCCCCCAGCCGCCGAAGACGTCGAAAGAAGCCCGCCGGGTGGTGGGCGCTTTTATCAAAGCGCCCCCCCGGCGGCGGAAGAGAACCAGACGGCGGCACCCACCCCCCACAGAAGCCCGCCGGAGGGGGGCGCTTTTATAAAAGCGATCATACACACCCCCCCCCCCGGCGGCCAACTAATAAAATATTTCAATAGCCTGTGTGGTTTATTTGTGTTTACACTTTTTATTTGCAGGTGAATGGGTAGGGGTACAATGTACCCCATACTCATTCACTTAGGGTGGGGGGCCGGTATCTGGGGGCCCCCTTATTAAAGGGGGCTTCCAGATTCCGATAAGCCTCCCGCCCGCATACCCCGACAACCAACGGCCAGGGTTGTCGGGAAGGGGCCCTGTCCTCATCAACATGGGGACAGGGTGCTCTGGGGTGGGGGGCCGCAGTGCGCCCCCTGCCCCAGAGCACCTAACCCCCCCATGTTGAGGGCATGCTGCCCGGTACGGCTCAGGAGGGGGGGGGGGCGCTCGCTCGCCCCCACTCCCTTCCTGACCGGCCGGCGTGCTTTGGATACGGGTCTGTTATGGATTGTGGGGGGACCCCCACGCCGTTTTTTCGGCGTAGGGGGGTCTCCTTACAACCCATAACAGACCTAAGGGCCCGTTATGCTCCTGAGGGGGGAACCCATGCCGGATTTTTTTTTTAAATACGGCGGGGATTTCTCCTTCAGGATTCATAACAAACTCCGCCCACGTGTAGAATTGGCGGGAATCCGCGTCGGATCCCCGTCGCTTCTATGACGGCTTTGTCTCCATTGCGGCAAGCCAGCTCGGCGCTGGCTCTCACGATGGGGCTCGCAAGTGCTCAATCTCGCTGAGAAAGGGAGCGAGATTGACACAATATCCCAGTCACCTACTGTATAAAGAGCCTGGAGAATAGATTTTTGAGAGTGGCTACTTTTGGTCTCCAAGGTCCCACTGTATGTAGGAATGTAGTCACCCTTCATTGCTCACTCCTGAGATGGACTATATGATTTGCAGTGTGCATAGAGTAGCGCACTGCTCATTTCAAACAAATGGAAGAATGGCAGAAATTCAGGTAAATATTAACTCCAAAAAAGTACCTTCCACAGCAAGAAACCGTTTAATGAAAAATAAATTACAGGGCCATTAAATAGTGGATAGGATTATTCTTGGAGACTAAATATATTGTGCCAGATTCACAGAGCGATTACTCCTGTCTATCTCACGTTAGACTGGAGTACTTTCGAATTACGCATGTTTTTTCACTACTCTGAAACTTCAAACCATGAAATTACAGCTACGGGCTTCAATCCGTCTGGTTTACGTGTTCGTACGCCTTCGGATCTACGCTGCAATAAAATTGCGGCCGCTGGGTGGAGTTCCCGTCGTTTTCCGCGTCGGGGTGTGCAAATGAGCTTTTACCGACTATCCACGAAATTACGAACGTCTATCACAATCTCTTACGGCATTTTAGTCATCTTTTTGCTGCGTAAAACTATACCAGCTTTTTGCTGGTCTAATATTAGACAGCCCATGTTAAGTATGGCCGTCGTTCCCGCGTCGAATATCAACGTTTTCCGACGTCTTTTTTTTATTTTTGACGTAAAACTTCCGGGAATAGGAATGTCCGTAAACGACGCTACTCAAATCACGAATGACGTATCAACGTTTTTTCGCGCAATGCACGGCAGGAAATTTCTGAACGGAGCATGCGCAGTTCGATCGCCGCGGAGACACGCCTAATTTAAATGCTTCACGCCCCCTAATCGCGTATTTCCATTACGCGGCGAGAAATACACTACGCCGCCGTACCGTAAGGGACAAAATCTACCAGGATTCGTCGTACAGCCGGGTAAAATATGGCAGCGTAGTGTATCTCTGATACTCTGCGGCAATGTAATTGTATCTGAATCTGGCCCATTGTTTTGGGTCAATTGAAGTCCTGATAATAAACAGATCATAACTGACCAACTCCTACAGGTTACACCTAATTGTAGATGGACTTGTCGAGTAAAAGTTCACAATGTGAGATAACATCGAACATGCTCACACAACATATTCAGTAATCAGCCAGTTTACTGTCAACAGCCATCCATGTTAATGACTGGCATTAATGTTGATGCCATAAATAGACCCCTATGAAATTTTCCTTCATTGTATGACACCAAGCTGATTAAATATTCAGAACAAGCCAGCATCGTACCATTGAGATCGGAACACATTAAATTGGCAATTACCACTCCCAGCAGACAAAAATGTGCCTGGTACAAGAACAGGGGAAAAAATGATCTTATATAGACAGAGAACGCCAGACAAAGTTAATTGCAATAGCTTGAATTAAAGTACTCAGGACCCACAAATAGGTAGCATGATGCAATAAAATACTCACATGGGTTTTATCAATCAGACACCAGACATCTCATCTACCTTACATCCACGTTCCCCGCTCTCTTTCTCATTAGCAATTAAGCTACTTAAGATCTGGTTATTAAGATGCCGAATTTACATTTGAGTTAGTTAGCATGGCGCGCTGCACTAAGCTCTTTGACTAGCCTGGCATGCGGGGATCTAAGGGCTCATAATTCTTTGTTTTAAAACAATATGCAATGCTTAATGTACTTCTCCCTGATGCAAACACGGCATTGCCCACAAAGAGCCCGAGCTTCTATTGGAATATTTGATTAAAAAAGGGATTGATCAGCAAAGTCAAGTATCTGATGTGCTGTTGCTTATTCTAATCTTGGCACAAGTCAAAACCGTAAGGATTTGGGATGTGTTGTGTTATCACTAGCTAATGATCCTGTTAATGGCAATCTCCAATAATATACATGGAAAATGATAAGCTATTTAGCTATGTCTGCTGTTTACTTTTGGAATAAAATAAATCCAATAACAGTGCAGGGAAGGGGCCATTACACAAAATGCAGTTCTGCCCATCACATATCTCGGTCCTCATGCACAAACCCCATTGATTAGAACCTTGTTCCCAGCTGCAGGGAAGTGATTCGCAAAGAAGACTGCTGCAGGTTATAGAAGCTTTTTGTCCATGGTTTATAATGGTGGTCTACAAACTGTGGCCGGGGGGGCGGATGTGGCCCCTTATTTGCCTATATCTGGCCCTTGGGGCATTATTCTCCTACTGATACGAGACACTATTCTGCCAACTGACATTCACAATGGGGCACCATTTCTCCTATTGGCATCAGCAATGGGGCACCATTTCTCCCAATGATGGGGTACTATTCCTCCACCTAATACCAAATGTGATGTTTACTCTCACTGATGCCCAGAAAATGTCCACCCCCCGTTGGGCACAGTCTGGCCCTCCTACATTTTGAAGGATAATAATCTGGCCCTTTGTTTAGAAGGTTTGGTGACCCCTGGTTTATAATATGACTATACCTTTCTTCTGAGTAAACATAACTTTTTCTGTTTTAAACAGTGGCAGCCCATCTATAAGGGGTGCATGGGCGCTGAGCCTAAACCCCCCCCCCCCCATTCAAGCGTCTGGCCCCCTGCGCTACATGTTTAGTGGATCGCATTTACTGCTTTTTCAGGAGCTACATTGTACATATACACAAGGATTATAAGGCGATCATACAACTATGAGAGAGCATCCATTAGTCAAACAATACATAACAGTGTATTTTATTTTTTTTTACGGTAACAAACACTTTAACCCCTTGCTGTTCAGCGCACGACAATATACGTCGGCACAATGGCACGGCTGGGCAAATGGGCATACCTGTATGTCCACTGTTTTGTAGACGCTATAACTTTTGCGCAAACCAATCAATATACGCTTAGTGCGATTTTATTTAAGTTTTTTACCAAAGATATGTAGAAGAATACATATCGGCCTAAACTGAGAGAGAAATTTGTTTTTTATAAATGTTTTGGGCATATTTATTATAGCAAAAAGTAAAAAATATTACTTATTTTTTTCAAAATGTTCGCTCTTTTTTTGTCCTGTTTGCTGGGCATGATTCGCCGTAAATGTTCCAATTCTTGGTGGACCCTGCACAGTACCATTTCTTTTGTTCTGTATGCCCTATTTAATTCCCTGTATATGTTGTATTCTGTATATATGGACTCTCCAGATCACGGTCTCGCTGGATCAGCGTGACAGCCAAGCAGAAGTCAAAAATGGGAGCCTCCAGATAGGTTTCCTTTTAAAAAAAAAGTTTTTGTCTGAAGTTATATTTCAAAGCTCTCGCTATTTTCCTTTTATACTAGCATCTGAAAATGTACTATTACCTAATGGAGTTTACATAAAATTTAAAGCATCATAAATATTTTAGCAATGGTTAAATAGTACAATATGTACAGTGGAACATACGGGCGATAGCTGTGGAAGAAGGACTGAAGGCTTTGGTTCCATAGGGACTGTTCTTAGGAAGAGGGAGCTATGAACTCATAAGGCAGCAGTATTCTATAAAGCCGCAGTGCACCCTAGTGGTGGATTATTGAATACTTAAGACTGTTCTGAGCTAAACTGATATAAAATCTTTTCAGCATTTGAAAAATCTACAGAATGTTTATGAAATTTTAGTTTAGAAGTGGTGCCTGTACAGTTGTTTAAGAATAAAGGTGAAGCTGGAGTTCAGTTTAATATTTTCCTGTAAAAACTGAACTGGAGGATACCAGAAAGTAGGTTTTGGTATAGAAAGTTTGCCAAGCCACCAGCAATCAGCACTGCTGTCATGGTGCTTACCATTTAGCCATTAAATGTAAATTTTCTTTTCTGAAATGATAAATGTCATATGTGCCCACACTAACAAAGGGGTCTCCGTCTTTCAGAGTAAAGCGGATGAAGAACTGGAATCTGGAGAAGAGCCCAGCCCCAACAAGCGTCACAGTCGTTCCTTGATGGGAAGTTTTTCTAAGCACAAGGTGAAGGTTAGGGGTAGTCTATCCTAGATCATATAAAATGGATGAACAAGGGAAAGACAACTATTTGGACTTTTAAGGCACTGTATATGAAAATGTCATAGCAACAACATTTGTTTTTATATAAGTTAGTGTTGCTAAACCCAGGACTCTGCATTCACTATCTGGTCCCCCACAGAACATGTAAATGCAATAGTTTTAGTAAATATAAATTGCTAAATACCTTTTCTCATCAGCAGTATAAAGCAGGCTTGTGACTTCTATCAGTGTCTGGTTAAAGCATGCAGGAGGAGTTTAAGTTTTCATTCTCCCCAGATTGTCCTATGAGGCTGCAGGACCCCTGACACTCTGGGCAGTGCTGATGGGCCCTGTGCTGATTACATGCACCCTCACAAGAAAAAAAAAACTCTCCCGCAAACTGAGCATGTGCAGCTTGCCCGCAAAGCTCTGTCCTATCAGGAGATGGTTTGGGACTGTGGAAGAAGGGGAGGATCAGAGAGGATAGGATCAAAAAGCCTTTTTACACAATGGAGAAGAATAACCCCTTAGGTTCCACAGTGAGTATAACAAGCATGCTTTACTGCATATACACACTGATTTTACCCTTGTGGGTTTAGTAACACTTTAAGACCAGGGGCTAGATACAGGTAGATGGGCGTAAAAGTATGCTGGCGTAGCATATCCCATTTACGCTACGCCTCCGCAACTTTTACGGGCAAGTGCTGTATTCACAAAGCACTTGCCTGTAAAGTTGCGGCGGCATAGCGTAAATGTCCCGGCCTAATTCAAATTCAGCGGGTAGGGGGCGTGTATCATTTAAATGAAGCGCGTCCCCGCGCCGAACTAACTGCGCATGCGCCGGGCCTGAACGTAGCCCAGTGCACATGCTCCAAATCACGTCGGAAATAGTCAATGAAAATTACGTGAACGTCCGTTACGCAAAGCCCTATTCGCGAACGTTTTACGCAAATGACGTAAACGACGGGAAAAATTACGTGGGCACGCCGTCCATACTTAACACAGGCTGCGCCTCATACAGCAGGAGTAACATTACACCGGACCTACGCTAACCCAAACGGCGTAAAACTAATGCGCAGGCTGGGCGTACGTTCAGGGAATCGGTGTTTTACGGTCATTTGCATATTTTACATGGGAAAGCCACCTAGCGGCCAGCGTAAATATGCAAGTTGGATACGACGGCGTAAGAGACTTACGCCAGTCGGATCTAATAGAAATCAATGCGTAACTGATTTATGATTTAGGCGCATAGATAGGAGGGCTCAGAGGCAGAGATACAACGGCGTATCTGGAGATACGCCGTCGTATCTCCTACCTGAATCTAGCCAAGTTTATTCTTACATCACATTCAAATCAAATAAAACTGACACTGATGTTGGTCCTAGAATGGTATATACACAACACTTCTGTATTTATTATGCCATGATAGCACTGGAAACCAACCATCAGTACAACATATGCAGGGCCGTCTTTAAGGCAGGGCAAAAGAGGAAGCTGCCCTGGGCCCTGTCATTGTTGTGGGACCCAAAGCAGCTGGCTCATACTTGCCAACTACCCTAGTTTAGATTCCCTTGTCCCTTGAAGTTTTAGTCCAGTGCTGTGTGCTGATATCCTAGTCTGAAGTGCTGCTGCTGATGCTGCTAAGCTCTGCCCTATTGTTGTGTACAAATGACTCACCCGCAGACCCTGTGTTTACATGTAAACAACCGTCATTCATCTGTAAATAACTGAAGTCGGCGGCATTCATATGTAAATAAAGGTGACATTCATATGTATATCATGCCCCTCTGCAGTTAAAAAAAAGATGTGCTGTAACCTCTAGCAACCAATCAGTGAACAATATTATTGTACAGTAATCTCTAGCAACCAATCAACAAGAAGAAATCATGTGCTGTAACCTCTAGTGAGCCGTAATGTGTGCTGTAACCTCTAGCAACCAGTCAGTAAGTGGTAATGATATCGTATAACCTCTGGCAACCAATCACAATCACTGCCTGATCTGATACAGTAAACTGATTTTATGTCTAGCTGATATTTATTGCATGTCTCAGAGCAGGTGAAGAGCAACATTGCATGGGGGGGGGGAGAAAATGTTTGCCCAGGATTCAATCAATCTTAAAGACGACCCTGCACATATGTACTAATATTATGTCTTCATGGTACTACCCTTAGTACATCATGGCAGGTAGGGCTCTATGCGTTTCACAGCCGAAGTTGCTTCCTCAGGAGCGCAGTACAAAAGGATCTACCGTAACAATTTTTACAAATCAAATTATATTTACTTATTACATAATTCTACCTATATTTATTGTAGATTATTTTGCACTTTGCTTGTACCTTGCCCCTGAGGAAGCAGCTTTGGCTGTGAAACGTATAGAGCCATACCTGCCATGATGTACTGAGGGTAGCGCCATGAAGACATAATAGTACATATGTGTCAGAATTTGTGTTGATGTTTGTTTTTCAGGGATATCATGGCATCCTAAGCTCACATATACAAACTATAGGGCCAAAAAAAATGTATTTGGTTTTAATGCTATCTAATAATAAACTTTGTTTTAACTTTTGTTTTTTGTTTTTATGTTATGAGATTTTCATATGCGCTGCCTTGAAAGTCTTAAATAGTTGTTTTTCGCTTGTCCAAATGTTTGAGGATGTAGCACGCACTTTACTACCCTCTGGCTTTTTAAATAATTTTCTATATAAAATGTTTGTTATTCTGAAGACCTCTGCATACTTGGAACTATATGTTTTATATCTGTGCTAACTGACCAATAAGACCTCACAAGGAGATCATAGAACAACTTTCACTTTCCTTTGGTGGTTAAATTCTTTGCAAGATTTTCATTCGGCTAAAGTAGGTGAGTGACATGTCAGGTGAGGTTTGTCCAATAGAGTTAAAAAGAAAATCCATGGTTGGAACTTTTGGTATTATTTTTACCCCTAATGGCTCTGCTGCTTTTGTGGAAAAAAAAATGCAAATAGCCGCGCCTTTCTTGCATTAATTGATGTGTTTGAGGCAGGACCGTTTTATCAGCATTATGGGCCCCTGGGAAAAGTAATGCACTGGGGTCCATACCAGCCTGCTCCAATTTACGCACCCACTCCCAAGAATTAAAGTATAAATAGTTGATAGTATGATAGAATTAAACATATATTTATAAGTACTTTAGATTTGATTTTAAACTAAGATGAACAGATTTTTTAAATGAAATCCGGGACATATTTGTTGTACTAGTAATGGCAACAATCAGTGACTCTCTGCCCGTCACCCGCCTCACAGCCTCTCAAGTCTTACTCTTCGGGCCCCTGCTACTACTGGGCAGGGCGCGGAGGAAGATCAGTCCACCAGGGAAGGCAAGGAGATAGGCAGGTGGCTGGCCAGGTTTTGAGCAGGGCTGGACTGGGACAAAAAGTTGGCCCTGGACTTCATCCAGACTGGCCCACTTTGACAGGTCTCTCCCATGGTGGCCAGACAACTCCTGCACCCCCCCCCCCCCTGCCACCCAAGCCCCCTCTTCCCCTTCACTAGCCACTAGCCATTCTACTTTATTAGAACGGCTGGTACTGGTACTCTTATAGGCAGTACCAGTGGGGAAGTTAGACATTATTTCACCTGGGGCAAAGAATCAGTTTGGTGCCCTACCTTATGGGATAAGATTAGAAAGAAGCGAGAAACTCCCAGGCCATAGCTGTTGAGTCAGCTGTCTGTCCCTCTCCCCCTGCTCCTCTGGTCCTCCCCCTGCTTCTTTGTTCCCCCCAGGTGAGCGCTGCGGGGAGGGAGAGGAGGTAACCGCTGCGAGAAGGGACAGATGGTGAAGAGAGAGACAGAGGAGCGGAGGGGGGCGGTGGTCCACTGTCACTGAAGCCGGCCCACTGAGCCATCGGCCCACCGGGAAACTCCCTGTAGTCCCAATGGCCAGTCCATCCCTGGTTTTGAGCCAAGGCAGAAGAACATGCGATCGAAGCTGAATGGGCATGCGCCCAAAACTGAAGAAATATTCCCTCCGCTCTGACCAGCACATGATCATCAGAAAGGGGCACAGATAATGGGAAAAATACAACCCCCCTATGCTAGTAGGCACGGCGGAGCGGGGGGGGTTGTAAGTCCATTTTTTTTTTAAATTCTGCACTGACTGTCTTTGGAATTGCCCCTGTCCCCTATTAAATCAAATCTGGGGACAAAACCGGGGACAGTGTCATCAATCAGGGGACTGTCCCCTGAAACTGGGGATGTCTGGTCACCCTATTTTAAACAGCAAGAAAACTTATCACAAATCAAAGACTAATAAACAAAAAGGGTTCAGAAAGGGGGGTTGCAGAAGGGCACACACAGTACAGGGGGAGTAAGTAGGACACAATACAGGTTCTGGGATGTTGCTGGGCCATCCCGGGACAGCTTAGTAAAAAGTACAACCGTCTCTGGAATTCTGGAAAAGTTGGCAAGTATGGTATAATTCAAGATTATTATAGGACCCCTGGGCACTGCCCAGGTGTGCCCATGCATTAAGACAGCCCTGGTTTGAGGGAACACTCCTGCCTACCTGAGAATTATGGTCTTATGGGCGAGAGAGTGATGCATGCAGGCACAGGAGTGATCCTGCCTCTGGCAAGTTTCCGTCAGTAGCTGGATTCCTAGTGTGACACGGTGTCATGATATAAGAAATTGTAATGTGGTTTAACTGTCCTGTAGCTACCAAAAAATGGTAAGTTGTGTGGGACTAGCCATTTAAATACTCCTTTACAATGATTTGTACCAGTTTCAAAATTTCGAAGGAAAAGTTTTGTTTTTGCTCAGTATTAATTGAACAGAAAGTTATAAAACTGTTTCACCTGTCTACCCCCATAGGGGTTGTAGATGAGACAGCCAGGCACACAACATCTTTAGATTTCATTTAAAAACTTAAGCTTTGTTTTTTAGAGGGGTAATAACTTGGATGGGGATAGCAATCATGGGGGTTGGCCGGCCCACCCGGCAGGCTCTTCTCCGCCGGCCCACCCGGCAGGCTCTTCTCCGCCGGCCCACCCGGCAGGCTCTTCTCCGCCGGCCCACCCGGCAGGCTCTTCTCCGCCGGCCCACCCGGCAGGCTCTTCTCCGCCGGCCCACCCGGCAGGCTCTTCTCCGCCGGCCCACCCGGCAGGCTCTTCTCCGCCGGCCCACCCGGCAGGCTCTTCTCCGCCGGCCCACCCGGGAGGCTCTTCTCCGCCGGCCCACTCGGCTGACTCTTCTCCGCCGGCCCACCCGGCTGACTTTCCAGAGGTCTCCTAGGGCAAGGTTAAAGAAGTTTTAAGCACACCGCTATCTTCCAGAAAGACCTGCTTAGAATGGCAGTCCTTGCATCATGCTGTAGTTCTTACTGTCCTCCTTGCCCCCATTTCCTCTCAGGGAAGACTCCTTCCAAGCTTCTCTTGTTGTCAGGATCCTCCCAGGCCATCTCCTGAGCCCAGCCTGAGGCAGAGTACCCCCAGACTAGGGGGGTTTGCCTTAAGGGCCACCGACAGTTCCCTCAGCACACCATCTCCATCTTCCACCTGATACCCCTGCTGGCATGATTCATTATCCCCTGCCAGGCTCACCACCTGGTGATTGGCTTAGTTCCTCTAAATATGCAGAACAACCCTCCTAGCATCCATCCTCCAGCTTCCAGAATGTTCTCCAACTTTCCAAAACCATCAGGAGACACCAGAGAACTGCCTGCATGAGTCATTCAGCCCTGAACGTTAATAACTCTGACCCAGATTAAGACTTGCATGTTTTAAACATGAGTCAGTGTATACATTTTCCTGAGCTCACACTAATAATTCTTTATCTTTGCTATAGAAAAAAGGTGGCCGTATTAAAAAGTGTTCAAGTTTAGAAGAAGGTGATGATAGTCTGGAACAGCAGGGAACCTTGGCCAGAACATCTCTACATTACAGCAGGTATAAAGACATCATCTGCTGTATTTTTTTTGCTCCATCAACCTTTTCAAACCCTATACTGAATAATGAATAATCTTTTTTTGTCTCTTAGGATGAACAGGCAAAAGAAGACAATGAAGCTTTCAAGGGCGCTGTCAGATTTGGTGAAATACACAAAGTCAGTTGGTATCCACGATGTGGATACAGAAAGTAAGTGTCAGTCTAGTGCTAAAAGGATCTAGTTTATTGTAAAGGTCCTTTCTATTAAGGCTTGACTCCAGCAAAAGAATATATATATATTTTTTTTTGTTTTGGGTCCTTTGGAAAGGGGAAGCGTTAAAATGCCAGATCATTACTTATGTAATTGACTATATCAATGAGTCTCCTTCATTTTTTGTCCCAGTTACACTCCTAGAAGTATTGACGGTTATGGTTGTCATCAAGGTCAAAGATCGTATTAAAAACACAAAAAATCTTGAACCCTTACTCATAATGCTAAAGAAAAGTGCCCTGATTTTGTCCATGTCTGTGTTGGGGAGATTTAACATCCCTTCCTGTCCTGATAGAAATTAAAGGGAATTCCCCTCAAAAGTTACTTGTGGCAATAAAACCCTACAGAGTATCTAACCCTTCATCCTGTCACGGAAGGTCCCCGCATTCAGACCGAATGCGTCCGTCATATACCGCTTCTATCAGTCTGGACATCAGATATCAGATATTTTAGCTACCTTTAACACACAACGAGACGAGACTTGTATGTGTGCCAAGTATGGACTGCTTTAATGGTACATTCTTCTGGTATAAATCTAGTGACAGGCTGTTACAGGAACAATGAAACTCTCCACCCCCCCCCCTGTCACACAGGGGGGCTTCAATACAGATTTTCACACACACAATAGAGTCCCTTCAATCCAAATCTTTAGACAGACGGACTGTCTCTGACAGACATTTACACCTGATAATCAAAAGGCTTTAAACAGGGTTATCACACAATGGAAAGGTCTTAAAAGCAAACCTGAATTAACACCTCTACAGACTTACACAAGCCGGCTCCACTTAGAATTTCAATAGCCTGAGCTAAGCATTTAAGGGTCATTGTCCTATTGACCTAGTCAGGTCAACATAAACCACTTGTAATATTCCAGTATCTCCTGCAATGAACTGTCAGTAATGTCCCATCTTCTGCAATACATGAATTATGATTTATTAGCCACCCTATGCCCCTATTGGACATAAGGTGACCCTAGACACAAGAGTGTCGGAGTCTGTCACACATCCTATCCAAGACAAATATAAAACTTGTGATTGAAGTTGGCATGTTAAATGCCTGATATGACATACATGGATAACCCAACTGATATGACTTTCATCATGACTGCAAAAAACATATTTTGTTTAACTCTTGTGCCTACTAGAGTCCTGAATTGCATGATAATCCTCCATCTTTGCAAGATGTGTGTGAGATAGCGCTGAACCTACAAAAGTAAAAGTTGGTTCCGATGGAATGTTCTATGGAATGTTCTGGGACCTGCTGGCTTCAGGTTCGCCTACTTCAGACTAAGGATGAGCTCTGGCGTGTTCGCACAGTCCACGTGCACAGTCCGCCAGGAAGTCAGCACCGCGCTGGGCTAATCACAGGCAGGGAGACATTTCCCAATCGCTGCAGCCGAGCATCGGGACAATATCTCCCCTGTGATTAGCATAGCATGGTGCCGATTTCCTGGCCGGCTCTGCACGTGGACTGTGCGAACACGACAGAGCTCAGCCTTCCTTCAGACTACATTCCAGTAAGTTCTGGAAATATAGTGGGTTGGGAGAGGCAGACTCTGGGATGAATATTGATGCAACCTTGTGATAGCTGAACAAAAAAATACATAATGGGCCAAAAAAACTTTGGAAAATAATCTTTGCTAGTAGTACATTGAAGTACATTGTCTGTATTTCAAGCACGATTCAAGAATTGTATCAAAATGCCACCAGTAGACCTCTTTGTGGTCAACGTGAAATGATCCCGTGCACAGCTAAATCACCTAGAATCCTATCCTCTAATGATGGATTGCTGCCATTGTCTTTCCTTAAAGTAGATCTAAACCTCTCCTGACTTGAAGATTAAGGTTTTATCATAACTGCACATGTATTTCCCCATGTGTTCTTCAGCTGTAGCATAGAGGGAGAGAAGTTTAATCGGTTTGTATTAAATCTATGTAATTTATTTACAGTTGAACCTCGAATTACAAGCATAATCTGTTTCAAGAGTATGCTCGTAATCCAAAGTACTCGCATATCAAAGTGAGTTTTTCCATTGAATTCGATGGAAACGAAAATAATTTGTTCCTCATTTACTTCAATAGGATGCAATACCGAATGTGGCCAGAGGTGGGGGGGGCACCAGAAAGCGCAGAAAACGTCCGATAAGGCCCGAGGACACTTCGGCTCGTTTCCTGCGCCCCCGTACCTTAGGCCAAATGAGGTACTGCAGCCCTGTTTAACTTGAATTCTGCTTGTCTTGCAAGTCAACATTCGCAAACCGAGTTACCGAATTGTAAAAAAAATTGCTCAGAAATCAAAACGCTCTCAAACCAAGTTACTCTTAAACTGAAGTTCCACTGTATTACTTATTACATTTATTAAATGTATTACATTTATTGCGTAAACCTTTTTATGACACCAGTAGTTTAAAATTCACTGTTTGTAGAAATATTGCTTTATGCAAATCTCATACCTGTAGGCCTTTTCTATCACCCATGAAGCCTGACTGAATTTTTCCAATGTTTACAATCTAACGTCTGGGATTTTTCTAGAACCTGGTGTCTAACTTTGGAAGGGACACAGAGTCAGAGAATACAGTACATTTTATAAGTATGAGAAGAAATTTGACAATGTGAGTCAAGGTCATCTAAAAATGTTCTTCGCACAGGAATTGGGAACAGAGGTTCCAGCTCCACATAACAAACCATTGTAGGCCATTGTTATCCTGTAGCTTTTGTATTCTAGTCACTGAGTAGCATAGTAACATTTCTCATGCCATGGTATTATGAGATGACCTCTCAGGACAGTAGAAACAACCTTGTACCAGAATGCATTGACTTGAAGTGATGATCATGACATGTTTTGATTTACTCTTCTTTCCACAGTATCTTGCAGCTGGCAGGTTTCGTCATTTAGCGAGACAAAAGCACATCAAATACTTCAGCAGAAGCCAGCACAGTTCGTTCGTTTCAACCAGCACCAGCTCTCTCGCATCTACCCTTCATCCTACAGAGTGGATTCCAGCAATTACAACCCACAGCCCTTCTGGAATGCCGGCTGTCAGCTAGGTGAGGAGTCATTGAAGCTGAAACACGTTCCTTTCCTTCTCATTGTGTAGCCACCAGGAGAATTAGGCTAAGGGACGCAGGGCAGTTGTGGAGACTATCTCTCTCTCTCTCTCTCTCTTAACTGCTTGCTGCCCTTAGGCTGTAAATTCATGTGCGTGTGTATGTATGTATGTATGTATGTATATATGTGTGTGTATATGTATGTATGTATGTATATACAGTGCAGAAAATAAGTATTTGAACACCCTGCTATTTTGCAAGTTCTCCCACTTGGAAATCATGGAGGGGTCTGAAATTGTCATCGTAGGTGCATGTCCACTGTGAGAGACATAATCAAAAAAAAAATTCCAGAAATCACAATTTATGATTTTTTTAACTATTTATTTGTATGATACAGCTGCAAAGAAGTATTTGAACACCTGTCTATCAGCTAGAATTCTGACCCTCAAAGGCCTATTAGTCTGCCTTTAAAATGTCCACCTCCACTCCATTTATTATCCTAAATTAGATGCACCTGTTTGAGGTCATTAGCTGCATAAAGACACCTGTCCACCCCATACAATCAGTAAGAATCCAACTACTAACATGGCCAAGACCAAAGAGCTGTCCAAAGACACTAGAGACAAAATTGTACACCTCCACAAGGCTGGAAAGGGCTACGGGGAAATTGCCAAGCAGCTTGGTGAAAAAAGGTTCACTGTTGGAGCAATCATTAGAAAATGGAAGAAGCTAAACATGACTGTCAATCTCCCTCGGACTGGGGCTCCATGCAAAATCTAACCTCGTGGGGTCTCAATGATCCTAAGAAAGGTGAGAAATCAGCCCAGGACTACACGGGAGGAGCTGGTCAATGACCTGAAAAGAGCTGGGACCACCGTTTCCAAGGTTACTGTTGGTAATACACTATGACGTCATGGTTTGAAATCATGCATGGCACGGAAGGTTCCCCTGCTTAAACCAGCACATGTCAAGGCCCGTCTTAAGTTTGCCAATGACCATTTGGATGATCCAGAGGAGTCATGGGAGAAAGTCATGTGGTCAGATGAGACCAAAATAGTACTTTTTGGTCATAATTCCACTAACCGTGTTTGGAGGAAGAAGAATAATGAGTACCATCCCAAGAACACCATCCCTACTGTGAAGCATGGGGGTGGTAGCATCATGCTTTGGGGGTGTTTTTCTGCACATGGGACAGGGCGACTGCACTGTATTAAGGAGAGGATGACCGGGGCCATGTATTGCGAGATTTTGGGCAACAACCTCCTTCCCTCAGTTAGAGCTTTGAAGATGGGTCGAGGCTGGGTCTTCCAACATGACAATGACCCGAAGCACACAGCCAGGATAACCAAGGAGTGGCTCTGTAAGAAGCATATCAAGGTTCTGGCGTGGCCTAGCCAGTCTCCAGACCTAAACCCAATAGAGAATCTTTGGAGGGAGATCAAACTCCGTGTTTCTCAGCGATAGCCCAGAAACCTGACTGATCTAGAGAAGATCTGTGTGGAGGCGTGGGCCAAAATCCCCCCTCCAGTGTGTGCAAACCTGGTGAAAAACTACAAGAAACGTTTGACCTCTGTAATTGCAAACAAAGGCTACTGTACCAAATATTAACATTAATTTTCTCAGGTGTTCAAATACTTATTTGCTGCTGTATCATACAAATAAATAGTTAAAAAAAATCATACATTGTGATTTCTGGAATTTTTTTTTTTTGATTATGTCTCTCACAGTGGACATGCACCTACGATGACAATTTCAGACCCCTCCATGATTTCCAAGTGGGAGAACTTGCAAAATAGCAGGGTGTTCAAATACTTATTTTCTGCACTGTATATCTATATATATCTATATATATCTATATATATATATATAGATATATATATATATGCATACATACATACATACACTGCAGCAAGCTGTTATTTCAGGAATCCCCCTTCCCGCAGTTGCAATTCCTGGGCTCTCCCGATCCAGTCCAGTCATTGACTGGACACAGAGGAGATGGAGAAACATTGTTTCCCTGTTCTCCTCTGTGAATAATGAAGCTGGAGGTAACAAGTATTTCTTCACTTCCGGTTTCAGAGCTGTGTTTACATGGCCAGTACAGCCAGGGAAGAGTGTGTTGATCCTATGCTTTCAAGGGCAGGGGAGACATTAGGGGTTCAATAGACCCCTGATGTCTTGATAAAGGATGTCTTGATTTAGGAGGTTCACCCTAAATCTTATATATTGCTTAATTGGACTATTTTGGTGTGTCTTTAAACAAATCGCTATCCATTCTTTGCTATATTAATCCAATACCTTAGATCTGCAGTGTCTAGCTGTCACTTCCTGGTTCTCCTCCCGTGGGAGGGGGCGTGTCGCTTGATCTCCCTGCGCCGCAGTGCTTCTTGGAACGATTTAGCAATGTCTCCTGGAAGCTCAGCATCACGCTTCCCAGGAGATTATTCAGACTGCATATTGAGCAAATCTCGCGTGATTTTACTCGTCACGTGACTCATGCAGCTGGTCACGTGACGAAGGCGGATCCAAATCCTTCATTTCATTTGCTGGCAAAACAGGTGAATTTGCCATTACACACCTGGAGACCCGGAGATAAGGAAGCAATTGCTGATACAGCGGACGAAAACGACAGCCTAACCTTGTAATATACTTCATTTCAAGTTGTGATGGCAACCGTGTAGTGTTGATGGCGCCGCTCGCCGTCAACACTGCCCATGCGCGGGATAGAGCGGACATCAGCATTCACTGTATCCCGGAAGCATTTGCTTGTGGACTTCACAGTGACCACAAGCAAGATGGATCCATACAGGACCGATTTTTATAAATACTTTTTTACGGCCGAATCTCGATTCGTAGGGCTAGAAAAAGAAGACCCGTGAGTACAATGCTAATTGTATTAAGAGCGGTAGATAAAGCTAAAAAAAAAAAAAAACGTTTTCCCGCGGAACCCCGCTTTAAGTGTAAGAAAAAGTAAAATAAAATAAATAGAACTAATTGATTTTAAAGTACACCCAAACCCAATCCCACCCCTCCCCCTGTGGTCATTCACAAATGCAAATGTACGTAGGTCTGACATACATATGTAAATGGTGATTGTATCACACATGTGGCATATTGCCATGATCAGAGTGAGGGCAATAATTCTAGTGCCAGAGTTCACTTTTAACTAAAAACTGATAAACCTGTAAAGGCTTTTAAAGCATTGCCTACGGATGGATAATTTTAGGTATTATAGTTCATCGCCACTTCATAGGCATGCACAATTTTAAATCTTGACATGCTTGGTATCTAATTACTTGATGCAACCTCATCTTAAATATTTTACCAAAAAATTGGGTACTATTTTGTGTTTGTTTGCACTAAAATGCATTTAAGTGTATTTTTACCTGAAAGTCTGCAATTTAATAAATGGCTGCACAAAAATTGCAACAGCCACCATTTTATTGTCCAGGGCCTCTGCTTTCAGAAAATATATAATGTTTTGGGGTTCTAAGTATTTGTCTAGAAGAAGAGAGAGCAGTGTGAGTAGAGGGCTAAACTGCTGCTGCTTTACTGTCAAATCGCGGGCTGGGTTGGTGGAAAATGACCTAGTTTTTGGTCAACTGTTTAACTGCAGAAAAATATAATCAATTCACCAGACTGTATGTTTATCAAATTATATGTGCATACCTGTGTTTTTATATGTGTATATTAAAATGGGTGATTGCTGCTTGGTACATACTTCCTTCAACTGCTAAAGCCAAGTTTTGCTCTTTTGAATACTGTAGTTTTTTTTAAATTTGGCGCCTTTTAATTCTTTTGTAAACCAGAACTCATGTCATAACATTGCTTCTGGGTTACTAGATCCGAGACCCAATTAAAGCCAATTTCGGCTTCATATGGGACTCTGGCCAGCTGGCAAATTTGCTGACTGGTCGCTCAGGTTTTCCAGTAAAAGGGGAGAGCCTGGGCAATCCGCTGAAGGCAGCAGAAGGGGTGGACGTCCCCTCCTGCTGCTTGGGATAACAGCCAAGCGGCTTCTTAGCCTCATGAGTAGTTATCCCAACAAAATGATGCGCCGGCTCTAAAAAAAAAAAAAAAATGGTATCGGGTGATGCGTGCAACTGCAACCTCTTTATACCCAAAAATGTAATGTTTTGCAGATTAACAATCATTAGATGTGATGGCTACATTTTTTTCCACGTTTTTTTATTTCACCTGGTGATCCAGCCGGTAACACACTTTTTGTTTTTGTTTTAGGGTGTCTCCACTCTGAATGGAGGAGCAATGGGCAGCAGCATTGTCGGTTTGGGGAGAGGGTAGTGCTAGATACACTATTTATGGCTATGAATAACAAATTAAACCAAAACTCCAGCTAACATTTTTCAAGCAGTTACAGCAGCAATTTTTGTTTTAATTTTAGGGATAAAGGTTTTACTTAAATGAATAAAGCCTCGTACTTGCGATCAGTCCATCCCATGAGTATGGTTCGAAGGACCGTTGTCTTTGGTTAACCGATGAAGCTGACTGATGGTCTGATGTGCCTACACACCATTGGTTAAAAAAACGATCGTGTTAGAACGCGGTAACGTAAAACACGACGATGCGCTGAAAAAAATGAAGTTCAATGCTTCCAAGCATGCGTTGACTTGATTCTGAGTGTGGATTTTTAACCGATGGTGGTGCCTACTAACGATCGGTTTTGACCCATCGGTTAAATTTTAAAGCAAGTTGGCTTTTTTTTCACCGAAGGTTAAATAACCTACACAAGATCAGTTTTGACCGATGAAAATGGTCCATCAGACTGTTGTCCTCTGGCTATCCTATCGTGTGTACCCAGGCCTAAAAGCTGACTATTATAAGCACCCTTGTCATTGTTCAATGGTTTGTTTTACCCTCTAGCTGCTACTTTTTCTGGACAGTTTGGTCTGTTAAATGAAGTTCCAAAATAACAGGCTTGCTGGCCAGATCTACAGGTGGAAATAAAGCCTAAAATAGAAAACTACTGTAACCACCACACTTAAAAACTGGTAAGCTGTATTATAATAATTTTGCGGTTTAATACAGCTTTAAGCACTTGCCACTTACAAAGTGTATTCACACAGTCTGCAGTAATGATTAGAGAGATTGATATGGTCACTAGGTGGTAGCTGCTTCTTAGTAATTCCAATTTCTCAATGTCTTTTGATGCCATGCCAACACAGAGGAACCTGTGATTTTCCAGCTGCTGTTGAGCTACAGTCTTCATCTTGCTCAGCTGGACCATCTACCAAGCTGTCTTATACGGAGCTTAGAGCAAGTTCCTAATTCAGCAGCTAAACCAACCCTATCGTAGCGTGCGTTTGATGCCAGCCGCAAAGTTGTAAACCTCCAACAGGAGGGCACATCTGTGTCAGCCGCAGTAATGAGCCCATGAATATGAACGTGGATCATTTCAATACCCGGCACATAAAACTCCGAGACATCTCCGTCTCTTGCCACGTCTTGGCATTAAGAACTTTGTGAGGGATATATATTTCTTCTCTTAGAACAGACTTGTCTTGCGGATGCTGTTCTGTTTCTATAGAAACAATCTTGAAGAAAGGAGACAAAATAACCGACAGCAAGGAAGATGTATGCGAAGGCACGAAAAAACCCATGTGCTCCTGTAAGTGTTGTACGGGAAGGTGCTTGAGCCGAGTTTTTTGGTGTTGCCGGTAATGGATATAAACTGTCACAAGGGTTTATATCTGATTGCACAAGACGTGACTTTGTGTTGCCCAAAGCAACCAAACAGGTCGCCCCATTTATCCTTAAATTTGCTGCAGGGTGCTGCACATTTTTCTTTGCCTTATTAAAGTAAGAGCAGATATGCTTGTTTAACACCTTAACGGCCAGAAGTACTTAAAAACTTTGTGAGCAGACTTGATGCAGTTTTAGGTGTTCAATTTTTTTACATTTTACCTTTTATTATAGTTTTCTGTATTTCATGCTGATCTCCTTGGCTTTCTGCTGGAGAGGAGAAGATCCGATGCTTTAGGCAGTGCGAAAGTCTTTTTGGGTATGTCTCTACCAGCTTTGCACATCTAGAGAGTGGAATTTTGCCCATTCTTCTTTGCAAAATACCGTATTTATCGGGGTATACCGCGCGCCGGCGTAGAACGCGCACCCCAAGCCCCGAAGGGAAGTTTAAGAAAAGAAAATACTTGCATTTTGAATGCCCGTCGTGCAGCGGTGTGGGTGTCCATCTGCTGTCTTGCCCGGTGTCCGTCGGCAGCCTTGTCCGGAATCCGTCTGCGGCCTTTAATGTGTCCTCTCGGCTTCTCTCGCGGTCCTGCCCAGTACCACCCCCTGGCCCAGCTTGTATGACGGATACCACAGCGGTCCAATGGTGGGACATAAAGGCTAGGAGGCAGGACAGGGCGTGACCATGAGCAGAGCCGAGCGTTTCCGAGCCTAGCCGAGTGCGCAGTACACTCGGGTACACTCGGGTCGGTCTATGTCGGTGCCGCTCAGAGACAGCGCGGATCGCCTTATAATGTGCACCCACGATTTTCCCCTGATTTTAAGGGGGAAAAAGGGCGCGTTATACGCAGATTTAAATACGGTAGCTCAAGCTCTGTCAGATTGGATGGAGTGGGTCTGTGAACAGTAATTTTTACGTCTTGCCACAGATTCTTAATTGGATTTAGGTCTGGAACTTGACTGGGCCATTCCAACGTATGACTATGCTTTGATCTATTCTAAACCATTCCATTGTAGCTCTGGCTGTATGTTTAGAGTTTTCTTCTAAGATTGGCTTGTATTTGGCTCCATCCATCTTCCCATCAACCCTGACCAGCTTTCCTATTCCTGCTGAAGAAAAGCATCCCCACAACACGATGCTGCCTCCACCATCTTTCACGGTGGGTTTTCAGTGTTAAGGGAGATGTGCAGTGTTAGTTTTTCACCACATAGGGGGTTATTTACTAAAGGCAAATCCACTTTGCACTTGAAATTGGACTAAAGGGGACTTGGAAGTGCAGTCGCTGTAGATCCGAGGGGGACATGAAAGGAGGATAAAAAACAGCATTTTAGCTTGCACATGATTGGATAATAAAATCAGCAGAGCTTCCCCTCATTTCAGATCTACCCCTTAGATTTACAGAGACTGCACTTTCAGTGCAATTTCAAGTGCACTTTGCACTTGTAGTTTGCACTTGTAGTGCAAAGTGGATTTGCTTTTCGTAAATAACCCCCATATTGTTTTACTTTTAGGCCACCTTCTTCCACATGTTTTTTGTGCTTCCCACATGGCTTCTTGCAAACAGGACTTCTTATGGCTTTCTTTCAACAATGGCTTTCTTCTTGCCACTCTTCCATAAAGGCCAGATTTGTGGCGTGCATGATTAATAGTTGTCCTTTGGACAGATTCTCCCAGCTGAGCTGTGGATCTCTGCAGCTCCTCCAAAGTTATCATGGGCCTCTTGGCTGCTTCTATGATTAATGCTCTCTTTGCCCGGCCTGTCAGTTTAGGTGGACGGCCATGTCTTGGTAGGTTTGCAGTTGTGCCATACAATGCTTTCTGAACAGCGATTCCTGGAGAGGTGTCCTTGCCACTCGTAACAATCATGCGATGCACAGCACAAAGCGTGGGTTGTTGGACTATCAGGGTGATGCTGGATAGATGCCTGATAATCGGCAAGCAGGCATGGGCATTTCTCGGCCGGGTTGGATAGTCCTACACCCCGTGGTAGGCCGCGACCTCTCCCTCTCGGAACAGAGAGGTCCGTCAAACACCAGGCCCGGGAGCAAGAGAGCGCAGCACGCGTCTCTGGTCTCTTTTTCGCTCTTCCCAGCATTCTCTCTGATAGCAAAGATCGTTGGTATATGAAGTCTGAGTGCATAGTCATACAGAGTAATTGCCATTCTAAGGAACTACTAATCCCACAATCCCTTTGTGTCGGCCCACAGATATGTCAGCTAGTGATGCTGGGCACTAGAGGGGCAATACAGTACATAGAATGTATCTGAAGTTTCTATGTTTTGCAATTGTAGTCCACATTCCTACACTAGGTACTCGCTCCTCCCCGAAAAAAAAAAGAAGAAATGCCAAATGTGGCAGGGGAGGAGGGCTTAAAGCGGAAAGCTACCCAAGAGGGGAAGTTCTGCTTTAACCAGATGCCGACCGCCCACTGTTGTTATGCGGCGGGACGGTGGCACTGCTGGGCGAGAGCATGTAGCTCTACGTCCTCCCTTTAGCGGGCCGTGCGACCGCCGCCGGGCATGCGCGCTCGTTCATTACAGAGCGGGGACCGGGAGCTTTGTCTCAGTCCTGTCAGCGGGGGAAACGCTGATCTCCTGTTCATACAATGTATGAACAGAAGATCAGTGATTTCCCCTAGTGAGACAACACCCCCCCATACAGTTAGAACACACCAGGAACACACTTAAACCCTTCCCTGCCCCCTAGTTTTAACCCCTACACTGCCAATGGCATTTTTATAGTAATCCAATGGCATTTTTATAGTAATCCAATGCATTTTTATATGATCGCTATAAAAATGCCAATGGTCCCAAAAATTTGTCAAAATTGTCCGATGTGTCCGCCATTATGTCTCGGTACTGAAAAAAAATGCTGATTGCCGCCATTACTAGTAAAAAAAGAAAATATTAATAAAAATGCCATAAAATTACCCCCTTTTTTGTAAACACTATACATTTTGCGCAAACCAATCAATAAACGCTAATTGCGATTTTTTTTATTTTTTTTTATGAAAAATATGTAGAAGAATACGTATCGGCCTAAACTGAGGGAAAAAAATGTTTTTTTATATATTTTTGAGGGATATTTATTATAGCAAAATGTAAAAAATATAGATTTTTTTTCAAAATAGTCGCTCTATTTTTGTTTATAGCGCAAAAAATAAAAACCGCAGGGATGATCAAATACCACCAAAAGAAAGCTTTGTGGGAAAAAAAGGACGCCAATTTTGTTAGGGAGCCACATTGCACGACCGCGCAATTGTCAGTTAAATCGACGTAGTGCCGAATCACAAAAAGTGCTCTGGTCTTTGACCAGCAATATGGTCCGGGGGTTAAGTGGTTAGGACAAAGTTTCCAAATCATTTACAAAGGGGCATTGTCAGGAAGGTCAGGAAAAATAAGTCTTATTAAATAAAAAGATTTACCCCAAAGGTGAGCGGGCAGATGGAACCAACTCCCAGCAGATAAGGGAGAGTTAATCATAAGTAAATGCATTCTGAAGGATGCGCACAGGCTTATTGTTCTTCAGTGGATGTAATTGTGATGTCTGCTTTATACCCCTCTGAACTCTTACTTTGTAATGAGATTCCAAGTACTTACACAGAGTGTACCCAATCCTCACCGTCCTCAATATAACCAGATAAAAATAAACTTTAATATTAGCTAGGCAGTGACTTTATTATTGTGTCAGCATGTATTGAAGTCACAAAGTCTTCTCTGTTTGTTTAACAGTTGCTTTAAATTACCAGTCTGAAGGAAGGATGCTGCAGCTGAACCGAGCCAAGTTCAACAGCAACGGGAACTGCGGTTATGTTTTGAAGCCTAAATGCATGTGTCACGGTGAGAAAATTATGATGGAGTTATTCTTAATACTGCAGACAGCACTGCAGAGGGTCTGCACCATTAAGCTACTGGGGAAAATTCATATATGAAAAATCCTGTGCCCTTCTTACACAAGTAAAAATTAAATTATACACATACACATTTATGGTATACAGGGCCATCTTAATGCATGGGCACTGCCCAGGGGCCCTAGGTACATGGGGGCCCCGCAATAATCTTGCATTACATCTTACTTGCCAACTCTCCCGGATTTGCTGGGACAGTCGTGCTTTTTACCAAACTGTCCCGATATGGAAGCGCCCCCCCCCCCCAGAACCTATACTGTGCCCTCCTGATCCCAGTGTTGTGCCCTCCTGACCCCATGTACAGTGCCCCTCTGCATCCCCCCTGTACTGTGCCCTTTGTGTTGACTAGTCTTTGATATATGGAATGTTTTCCTTTTGTAAAATTGATTTTACTGAAAGTGTTAATGAATATATGTTTAGTTCTATTAGCTATTTATACTATTTCTTTAAAGTAGGTGTGTAAATTGGGGCAAACTGGTAGGGCCCCCAGTACATTACTTTGCCCAGGGGCCATTGATGCTATTAAGATGGCCCTGATGGTATATCAGGTGAAGTGCACTATTGGCAGAAATCAGGGAGGTCTATGTAACCACCAAAAATAAGCAAAAAGAAAAAGGGGTTGCAGCACAAAGCGCTCTGTATATTGCTCACGCAGCGACTTTTCAGGAACTTTGGAAACCCAAAGTGAAAGGACACAGATGGCAAAAAGAATCCGATTATGAAATTCTTCTGCATTCTATGCTGGTGTACCCTTTCACGCATGTTGTAATGGGGTTTTTTTTACGAGCACCTACGCACGTTTATGAAGATTTTAGACTCACAGGGGTTTATTTACCAAGGGGGTGATTGCTGTTCACCTAGAAAGGTGAATGTTCACTATGCAAATTGCTTGTTCACTTAGCTAAGTGAATGTTAGTAATTAATTTGAGCTCACTTCTAATTTCCCAGTCATATGGTAGAAAATATTCTGTTTTTGTTTTCATCTAAATGGAACATGATTATTACAACCAAGGCCGATGTAGGAGGCTGAAACGCATCAATCTTTAGGAATCGATTACTTTTTATGGTTCGATTAATAAAATATATCAATCTTTTATGCCAAGATGTCCTAGTGTCAGACTTTTACTCTCTATACCTGGAACATGATTGGGTATCTAGCGTGAACAAAGATTTCTTTTTATTTTCTATCATTTACGCTGCAAAGTAAACATTAACCTTGGTAAGCAAACGGCTTCTATTCCTTTAGTAAATCAACCCCACATTTTATATTCATGGGCTATGCGAAGTGTACAATGATTTTTAAGAACAGATTTTATCGCTAGTGATGCAGATACATTAGAAAATAACTTCAAATGATTACCAAATTCCAATCTGAAATGAATAAATTTGTATGGTCAGACTCTCACCCATGCCTATCAAGACTAATTCTATATTGTAACGGAAAGTCCCACACTCCGCTTGAGTGTCTCCGTCATATACCGCTTCCTATCAGTCTGGATATAGATATTGGATATTCCAGCTGTTCTCAACACACAACGAGACGAGACTTGTTTGTGTGCTAAACATGGAGTGTTTAATAGAACCAAGAATGCAACCTTATGTACACTTTAAAGAGTAGGTAACCAGAACATAAATTAACATGAGCTAATTAACTAATCATTTACCCAGATGAGGTGACTCCGAGATATGACCTTTCAGAGTAGACGTCCCGTCTCCGCTCACCTGCTATACAATACACATCATAAGTGTAAACACAGGACATCTTCACACAACAGCAGGGTCAATTAGCACAGAGAACAGAGAGATGGCTGGAGGTGACGGCATTAGCATCTAACAGTGTGAATGAGTCACTCTTACAATTAACCCGTTGAGTTCAGAATCAACAATCAGTAAATAGTTCTTTACAGATATCCTGGAATATATTGTGGATAATAATTACATAATAATCCCATCTCGGGTATTTCAAGATATCATTTCTCAGTCATCCTCTGCCCCTAGTGGACATAGAATGATTTTAGACATAAGAGGGTGCGAGTATAAATCCCAAGCACATGGTGGTTTAGGCCTCCCTGATTTTTGGTTTTACTATCTGCTAGATGGACTTAAATGGCACATCCCCAGGCCTAAGGTCCCATGGGTGGAATTCGAGAGAGTTTCGATGCTGCCATTTTCCATCTCAGGTATATTGTGGGGAAATAAAATTCTGAATCGCTCTATAGACTCTTTAAACCAAATAGTCTCACAATCTTACCAATTATGGAAACTGTACAATCAGAAATATAACCTTACTTCCAAATCTCCCCCCACATGCGTCATTTATAGGAGATTCAAAATTTTGCAAAATCGCACATGATTCTGCAGCTCTCACTTGATGGAATAAATAATAACCGGACTTCCCTTTTCAACTCTATAGAAGGTACCAATTTCATCTTTCTCTTCCCTAAAATCTAAACACCAGATTCCTGATACAGAATATAATAAATTTCTTCAGATCAAATAATTCTTTAACACACACTTTCAGATTACAAACACACAGCCTCCCTTCTTTTTTGAGAACCTTTGTCTTAAATCACCAAGAAAGAGAGGTTTGATCTCTGAAATTTACTCTAATCGAATCAATAACACAGAAACAAATAAACTTTCATACATGTGTAAGTGGGAACAAGAAGAAATTTTCACATATTCTATTGTAAATTGGGATAATTGTATAAATAATTTGCATAAATGCACTAATTCCATCGCCATCAAAGAAACTGCCCTAAAACCATTTACAAGACGGTATTATAACCCTAGTAAACTTCATACTATTTTCCCTTCGTCATTGTCGTCGTCCCCCCTCCCCATCTTGCTTTAGGGAGTGCAGTTCCTTGAGATCATTTTCCCACATCTTTTGGAATTGCGATAAAATTAAATATATTTGGAAACAGAAAAACGCTAACTCTGTACAATTGCCTTCTCTTCTCTCCCGGTACTGTTCTCTCTGTCCACAATATGAGATTAATACATACAATATGTGTCGCGATTCATTGGCTGATTGCATTTCACTGGAAATCGCCATTATCACATCTCAAAAAAAAGAATTAACAACATAAATTTAATGGAAAAAATGTATCATACAGTACAGAACACAAACCATATATACAACAAAAAATGGGATCCATGGTTTGAGCACTCCACCTCTTTCTTTAACCCAGATTAACAAACCCATACATAGCCTATGGTAGGACAATATATCATCTTGCTCAATGATGCATCTTACATAACTCCTGTTTTCAATTCACTTATTATCTAAAATACATGCCTGTTACCTACATATGTTATATTGGTCCATGTATGGACAATGACTTTCTGTAATGTTTTCTTTACTTATGTCAAATCGGCTTTGTACCACCTTTTGTACTCAATAAAACAGTTTGTAAACAAAAAAGAAAATAACTTTAATTGCCTATCCTAACCAACATTAAGAAACAAAATGTTCAAAAATGTTCTGCGCTGTATCACATAGTAACATATCAAATTCATTTTATACTTGAAATGTGTTTTATGAAGTTTAAAGCATGCATGTACCCCCAGGAAAATCAATAAATGTGAGTAGGACTGTAATGGAAGCTCCAACGTCTTGAGGGCCCAACATAGGGCCAACCTTAAAGCCAGCCATCTGGAATTAATAAAATTGCATTTGTACATAGTTTCGATAAATATTATTATTATTATAATTTATACATACAACTAAACTGTCACTTTTAACATTTTAGGTGCCTTTAACCCAAATTCAGAAGACCCTTTACCAGGCCAGCTTAAGAAGCAGCTTGTTCTCCGAATAATTAGTGGCCAACAACTTCCAAAACCAAAGGATTCCATGTTGGGAGACCGGGGAGAGGTAAGAAAGGTCTGGCAGCTCTAGTATCAAGATGTATTTTAGTTCAGGGCAGGGATCTTTCAGGTATGTGGGGGGTTAAATACTTTTACTGCATAAGGTAAGTATAAAGTTAAGTATTTTAGAGGAAGGTAAATATGAGACAATAAAAATCTAACAGAATATAATCCTCCCCTATACTATCCAAAACAAACATTCGCTTTAGATGCAGTATAAAGCGGTATTGAACCCAAAAGCAAACCTTTATTATACTGCAACTTACCAATTCTTAGATGTGATGGCTGCATTCGTTTTCTTTTGTAAGTTTAGGTCTTTCTTTAATTTTCATCTTTTCATAGCATAAATTCTCTACCACTAAAATCTCCCCTCCAAGTGCACTTCTTCTCCACCCACTCCAAATCCCCCCTCCCAGCACAAATTCCCCCAAAACCCAAAATGTTTCCTCCTAGCACAAATCTCTCCCCCCCAATCATCCCTATTACCACAAATCCCCCCCCCCCCGCCAAAAAAAATCCACTCCCAGAACCAAACACCCCCTCCTAGCACAAATCCTCTTACCCACCCGATCATCCCCCTCCCAATACAGATCCCCCAAAATCACTATTTCTAACACACTCACCCAAATTTCCCCTCCTAGAACAATTCTTGCTGCCCCCTCCCCACAATTCCCCCTTAAAACGCAAAACCCCTCCAATCTCTTTCTGATGCCCTCCTACCTCACATGATACCACAGTGCCCAGGGCAGCGTCTCCTCCTGCCCATCCATTTTCCCCAACCTGGCAGGGTTAATTCTGCTGCACCCTTATATAGTTGGGAAATTAATGCTTGTGTGTATCATAACTTCTGTTCAATGCCGGATGAAAGCTACTGCCATAGATTTTAGAATAAAAAGTGTATGTAAACACCAACAATCTTAGTTTCCAGTTGGTCTGGTAAATATACCAATTCAAGTGTTTTGTAATACGATCAGTGTGTCCGATCAGTGCTTAAAATTTCTTTTGGCCCTGCCAGAAATCATGTGAGCCCATAACTTCCTGTGCTGTGTGCTTTTGCTTTACCAAAATCACAAGCAGTTTTATCAGTGCTGCCCTCGAACTATAGAACACTGACCCTCCATAATGTTATGAAGGTAGAGAGGGGAAGATGCACTGTAGTCCTAAAGGAGAAGTATAGCCAAAGCCATTTTGTCTGTACCTCTGTTGGGGATTACAGGAGTGCAGTTAGTTCCGCACCCCTGTAACCCATTTTTAGCCATCACGGATGTCACTCAGCCAGTCCAGGCTAGGGAAATATCCCAACTTTAAAGTCGGGATCCACCCAGAAGCCAGGACTGGCAGCTGGCTCAGCCTCTCAATGAGCTGCTGGGAGCCTGAGCCACCGCTTCCCTCTACAGCCCAGCACTCCAGTGAGCGCTGAAGGGAGAGCAGAGAGCTGGTGACTCAGTCATTACTATTTGCTCAGAGCAGAGGGGGAGAACTGAGCAATCGTGGTGTTTGATCGCTAAGTTCAGAGCCGATGAGGCAACAGCTGCAGCATCGGATCAATGCTGCATCCACCTGAGTATAAATCTATATTTTTTTCAAAAGCCATACTTCTTTTAATCATGAGTGAGCTGCTTAGGGTGGCAACACTGCTCCTGTGTATAGATACAGTACAGTAAGTGTGTTGTCACTCTAGAACAGGAAGTGTGTTGTGTCAGGATCACTAGGTGTAAAAAAGCATGAACCGCTAATGCAGCCACAACATATAGGGCTCGGTTCACTGGGATGAGATTTTGCTAAATGTTTCAGTGTAATTATGTAGTGTGACTTTGATGTAAACACTGTTAATTGCACCAAAATAGCACAAGAACCTTTTCCAAAACAAGACGCATTGATGAGAATTGCCACCATTGAATATAATGTAATCTTCCTTGTCCTGTGATTCTGTGTAACTCAAGTCGTAACAGAAATCACTCTAGTGTGAACCAGCGCTAAGGGTAAACCACAATACGCTGAACTACTGTTCTTGGGTTAAGATGCACTTTAAATAGATCTGGATTGCCGCCTGCTGGATGTTTAGTGACACTGCTTTACTCTGTTTTAATAAAAAATGGTAACTACAGGTATGTACAATACCTGTGCTATTTCATGTACCAGTCTTTCGGATGCCACGATCACCAATCGGCTATTATGTCTCTAAGTTAGCTTTGACTAATTAAATTATATCACTTATTTGGTTAGGCTAGAAAGTTCAGTTGACTAATAAAAATAAATAAAAAAAAACCCTCTGTGACCACCAAACAAAATAAAAGGATCCAAAAATAAATACAAAAAGTGTGGGGGAAAAAAAAAAACCTGCAGCATTGAATGGGTGATGTTGCTTCATTTTGCTGCCCAGTTGAAATTAAAAATTACAGTATGATGTTCAGCCAACCTGCTTAGAGCTTCTGTATGCAATCCAGGAGCGGCCACTGCATTGTACATGGGGCCAGCAAGCTGTCAGATTGCCTTCATGTTCCTAATGTTCTGGGAATACCATGATGAGTATTTTTTGAATTTTTTTATTTGGCTACTTCACTGACAATTGCACGGCTGTGCGATGTGGCTCCGAAACAAAATTGGCATCCTTTTTTTTCCACAAATAGAGCTTTCTTTTGGTGGTATTTTATCACCTCTGCGGTTTTTATTTTTTACGATATAAACAAAAATAGAGCGACAATTTTGAAAAAAAAAACAATATTTCTCCCAAGCGTCTTCCAGGACAGCCCATGAGACCTAGGGCTCCTCCCACCAGGACAGGAAACACGTTAACCCCCACCAGATAAAAGGGCGGTCCTCCAGGCCCCATGCCAGTATTAGTTTTTTCTCCACACGGGGGGTAACATGTTTCCTGGAACTGGTTCCCCTAGGTCTCTAGAGCAGGGCTCCTGGAGAGATGGGTGAGTGTTTGTTTCCTACCTCTTCCTACCCAGATCCATCGGGGAGTTGGTTTGTGGCTGCTGTCCCTGTTCTCGGTACATGGGGAGTGTCTGTACCGTCATGGTGTCCGTGCTCCCCTGCAAAGAATCGTTGGTTCTTTTTACAGCGTTGCGGTGGAGCAGCAGAGCGGCTTTTCCCCTGTCAGTACAGCCAGGCTAGAACATGCAGGGGAAGGAGGAAGCCGCGCGGCAGGAAGGGGCGGAACTTGCATTCCACGCTGGTTCAGGAAGTCCCAGAGGGGTCACTTCCGGGGCGTATGACGTCATTGGCGGGCGCCGGAGACGCTGGTTCCAGTCTCAAAAAACGGCGCGAACAGGGACGCTGGGTGACTGGCGTTTTTAAAAAGCGGTAACCCAGCACAGGCTGTGGACCACGACGGGGGCAGGATGGACTCCTTTGAAATTCCTGCACAGGCAGTGGAATCAAGCCCAAACGCCAGCTCCTCACAGGTAAGCCTGAAGTAATGCTTTCTTCTTGCACAAACCTGTGAGTGTCTTTCTTCCCCTTGTAACTAGTAAGGACTAGGTGAAGGGTGCACATTTTTCTTTTCTCCTGCACGGGGTGTGATGGAGGGTATGTGGCAAGTGTATTTATAGGGTTATTTGTTTTCTTGCAGGCCAAGATTCAGGACAAAGCCCAAGCGCAGCCACCAAAAAGGAAGTGTGCAGTGTGCGGTAGTAAACTGAGCTCCTCAATGAGTAAACCAGTTTGCCGCTCCTGTATTTCAGGCCTAACAAAAGATGAACCGGTAGCCTCATGTCAGAAAATACTGACTTCAGTTAGTGATGAGCTTAAATCTACCTTTAGCTCTTTTAGAAATCTAATTGATAAATTGCAGGCTCCCTCAGAGGGTCCGTCTTCAGCCAGAAAATCCACAGTTAGTAACATTACACAACAAAATGTGGAGAGTGAAGACTCTGAGACTGAAGCTAGATCTACCCGTTCTTCTCCAGAGGAATCAGGGTCAGATTCAGGGCCCAGGGATAGAGAATCCTCTAGGGGCTCAAGATATAAGTTGTCTCTGGAGGAAGTGGATAGCTTATTAAAGGCCATTTATGCAACTCTGGAAATGGAAGAGGAGGAGGTACATTTGTCTAAACATGACCTTATGTACAAAGGTTTGCACAAAAAGAAATCTAAAGTTTTTCCTGTGCACAGTTCCCTCCTTGATACTATCAAGCTGGAGTGGGAAAATCCAGAAAGAAAACCTTTCTTTTCCGGTAACCTAAAAAGAAGGTTTCCATTTGATGAGGATACAGCGCAGCCGTGGAATAAAAGTCCAAAGTTAGACGCACCTCTTTCAAAAGTTTCAAAAAATTCGGACTTAGCGTTTGATGATATGGGTACGCTTAAGGACCCGATGGACAAAAGAGGAGATATTCTCCTTCACAGAGCCTGGGATTCAGCTATTGGAAATCTCAAGCCGGCTCTGGCCTCCACTTGTGTAGCCAGAAACCTGGAAGAATGGCTTACACAGATACAAACCCATCTGTCGGAAGGTACCTCTAGGGAAGAGATTCTAAAATCCTTTCCGCTTCTTTTTAATGCTGTGGGTTTTCTAGCAGATTCTTCCGCAGAGTCGGTAAGAATGACGGCTAGGACTTCGGCCTTAGTGAATTCAGCCAGAAGAAGCCTTTGGCTTAAAACCTGGTCAGGCGATGCAGCCTCTAAATTACGCCTGTGTGGGCTTCCCCTAATGGGGGATCATCTTTTCGGCCCAGGGCTGCAGGAAGCACTGGAACGTACGGCCGATAGAAAAAAGGCCTTTCCAGAGAACAAAAAGAAACAGACAGCCAGAAAAAAACATTGTGGCCAATACAGGCAGCAGAGTTCTAGAGAAAAGGACAATAGGCCCAAGAAGCATTGGGCCGGGCACAAGGGCAAAGGTAGAGGGGGTGTTTTGTTTCACACACCTCAACAGCCCGCCAAGCCACAGTGACCAGCATCTCCCTGTGGGAGGAAGATTGAGGGCCTTTCTCCCACAGTGGGCAGCAGTCACTTCAAGTCCCTTCATCCTGGATCTAGTGGCAAATGGATACAGGCTGGAAATCTCCTGCCAACCACCAGAGCGACTATTGATCACCTCTCTTCCAAAAGATCGGGAGAAAGCGAGGGCTCTGGGTCTCCAAATAGGAGACTTGCTAGATCAGAAGGTCCTGGTTCCTGTTCCCCAATCAGAGCAAGGCAAGGGGTTATATTCCCATATTTTTGTGATCAGAAAGCCGTCCGGAAAGTATCGGCTTATTCTGAATCTTCGGTCTCTAAATCGATCGATCAGATACAAGCATTTCCGTATGGAGACAGTGTTCTCAATCAGAAATCTGCTTTACCCAAACTGCTTCATGGCCACTTTGGACTTAAGGGATGCTTATCTACATGTCCCGATCCATCCAGCATTCCAGAGATTTCTGAGGATAGCGGTCAAATTGGGAACAGGAATCCGGCATTTTCAATTTCAAGCCCTCCCCTTTATTCTATCTTCAGCCCCACGCATCTTTACAAAGGTGTTAGGGGAGGGGCTGGCTCCGCTAAGGTTGAAAGCAATAACTGTCATCCCTTACCTGGACGACCTGTTAATAGTGGCAGATTCTTACCAGAAATTACTAGGAGATCTCCAGACGGTACAGGACTTCCTTCAGTCCTTAGGCTGGCTCATAAACAGGGAGAAGTCTTCCCTAAATCCAGCTCAGAGGGTATAATATCTGGGCTACGACATCTGCTCACTAAGCCAGAAGGTTTTTCTCCCGGTGGAAAAGGTCTCCAAGATGGTGCAAGCAGTTTCAGCTCTACAGACCAGTCAGTTGGTCACGCTGAGGGAGATTTCAAGTACTGTAGGTCTGATGACCTCATGTTTTCCGGCAGTGCCATGGGCAAGATTCCATCAAAGACCGTTGCAGATGTTTCTCCTGAGAAACTGGGATGGAGAGGCAAGGTCTCTGCAGTCAAAAGTTCTGTTACCTACCATGGTGAAAAGAAGCCTATGGTGGTGGAGGACACATCTTCACCTAACAAGGGGCCTGCCATGGTCCATTCCTGTTTCCAAAAGGATCACGACAGACGCAAGTTCCTGGGGATGGGGAGCCCACCTCAGCAACCAGGTCGCACAGGGAAAATGGTCTGGGAAAGAAGCAAAAGCTTCATCGAACCAGAGGGAACTACTAGCGGTTCAGAGAGCCCTGCAAGTCTTTCAGTCGGAGATCAGGGGTCACAATCTCCAGATCCTATCCGACAATATTGCAACAGTGGCGTACCTCAACAAGCAGGGAGGCACGAGGAGTCGGATACTTCAAGAAGTTGCTCAGGGAATTTTTACATGGGCAGAAGTAAATCTAGCCTCAATTTCCGCCGTGCACCTGAAGGTGCACTGCACCTCAGTGGACTTCTTTCAGAAGTATTTGCAGAGATCACCAACAAATGGGGTTGGCCCGAAGCATATTTGTTCGCAAATCGGCTCAACCGCAAGACGGAGGAGTTCTTTTTGCTAAACCCAGAAGATCGATCACTGGGGATCGATGCGCTGGCGAATCCGTGGCCATTCGACCTCTGCTACGCCTTCCCGCCGATCAGGCTTATTCCAGAAGTACTCCGGAAATTTCTTCTAGAAGAAACGGACCTCATTCTGATCGCCCCCTTCTGGCCCAAGAGGTCATGATTTTCCCTACTACAGTCTCTGGTCTCGAAGCCTCCGCTGAGACTTCAGGAGAGAGAGGACCTGTTGTCACAGGGTCCAGTGTCACACCCACAGGTAGTTTCCTTAAGCTTGACGGCTTGGTATCTGAAGAGAAGATACTGAAGGCTCAGGGGTTTTCTGACAAAGTGATCAAAACTTTGGTGAATTGCAGAAAACCAGTCACTAGAGCCATATATTCCAAGGTTTGGAAAAAGTTTAATTCATGGTTGTCTGAAAACCAAAGATCAACGCATGATGTTCCTTCTGTTTTGGAATTTTTTCAAGAGGGTGTCGACAAGGGTCTTTCGGTTAGTACCTTGAAAGTACAGGCGGCAGCTATTAGTGTTTTCCTCCAGGTTTCTCTTCTGGAAAATCCTACGGTAGCGAGATTTTTTAAATCCATTTCCAGGGCCAGGCCAGTAGTGATAAGAAGTTGTCCAACTTGGGACCTGTCCCTGGTGCTTCAAACTCTGGTAGAACCTCCTTTTGAGCCCTTAGAGGATATTTCTGTTAAATTACTTACCCTAAAAACTATTTTTTTAGTAGCAATTACCTCAGCTCGTAGGGTAAGCGAGTTACAGGCTTTGTCAGTAAGGGAGCCATTTCTCACAATTTTTGAGGATCGTGTTGTGTTAAAAACGGATCCAGGGTTTTTACCCAAAGTGGCTAGTGCATTCCACAGAGCACAGGATATTGTACTGCCATCCTTCTGTAGTTCACCACAGGGTGATCAGGAAAATAAATTTAGTTTTTTAGACGTAAGAAGATCCCTTCTTATCTATTTAGAGGTCACAAGGACCTTCAGAAAGACAGACGCTTTATTTGTCCTTTTTTCAGGCACACACAAGGGTAAGAGTGCATCTAAAGCCACATTGGCTAGATGGATTAAGCAGGCCATCTCAGAAGCTTATAGAATCAAAGAAGTTCCTACCCCTTTTGTTACTGCGCACTCAACGAGAGCTTTGTCTGCGTCTTGGGCTGAGAGGGCTGGTGCTACACCGGAAAAAAAATCTGCAAGGCTGCCACATGGTCCAGTTATTCGACCTTCATAAAACATTATCGCCTGGATTTGCTATCTGCTCAAGAACAGGCGTTTGGTCGAAAGGTCCTTCAGGCAGTTGTCCCATCCTAGACTGGTAAGTTCTGGCTCATCGTCTCATGGGCTGTCCTGGAAGACGCTTGGGAGAAAAGATGAGTTAGGCTTACCGGTAACTCCTTTTCTGAGAGTCTTCCAGGACAGCCGGATTCCCACCCGGTTTTTATATGGAAGTTATGTATATTAATGCATATGTTTTTCAGGGAAGTCCTACGGTTCTCGAGAAGACTGGCATGGGGCCTGGAGGACCGCCCTTTTATCTGGTGGGGGTTAACGTGTTTCCTGTCCTGGTGGGAGGAGCCCTAGGTCTCATGGGCTGTCCTGGAAGACTCTCAGAAAAGGAGTTACCGGTAAGCCTAACTCATCTTTTTTAACTTTTTGCTATAATAAATATCCCCAAAAAAGATATAAAAAAGATTATTATTTTTTTCTCAGTTTAGGTCAATACATATTCTTCTACCTTTTTTTGGCAAAAAAAATTGCAATAAGCGTTTATCGATTGGTTTGCGCAAAATTTATAGCGTTTTCAAAATAGGGGGTAGTTTTATAGGAATTTTTATTAATATATATTTTTTTTTACTACTAATGGCGGTGATCAGCGATTTTTCGTGACTGCGACATTATGGCGGACACATCGGACAATGTTGACACATTTTTGGGACCATTGTAATTTTCACAGCGAAAAGTGGTATAAAAATGCACTGATTACTGTGAAAATGACAATTGCAGTTTAGGAGTTAACCACTAGGGGGCGCTGAAGGGGTTCAGTGTGACCTCATGTGTGTTTCTAACTGTAGGGGGCGGGGCTGGACGTGAGACGTCAGTGATCGTCGTTCCCTATATCAGGGAACAGACGATCAGTGACATTGTCACAGTGAAGAACAGGGAAGGTGTGTTTACACACACCTCTCCCCGTTCTTCAGCTCCTGTGACCGGTCGGGGGACACAGGCGTCGATCGAGTCCGCGCGCACAACCCACGGCTTGGCTCTTAAAGGCGACATACCTGTACATGCCTGTGCTCAGCCATGCCATTCTGCTGATGTATATCGGTATTAGGCGGTCCTTAAGTGGTTAATATAGCCACAATTTTCATAAAACACGACTCCAGTCAAATGGCTTAAATAAACATATGCAGTATTTGAAATGTTTTACTTGTCAAAGGATGTGTATTCTGCGCAGCCAATAAATCTAGAGGCACCTGCCAGACAGTAAAGCAAGGTTCTTGACTTCCAGTACAGCAGTGTCACACCCAGGAGCGGACTGACCATTCGGGCACTGCCCAAGGGCCCCATGCCACTAGGGGGCCCCATCAGGGTTGCCAGCCTCAGTAAAACCAGGGACAGTATGTAAAAATCTTTTTTTTTTTTAATCCCAAGATTATAGCTGCCCCGTCTGGTACCTTTGCAGTGTGTGTGTATATGTATTCTGTGTGTATATACTGTGTATGTGTACCGTATGTGTGTGTGTATACTTTGTGGCCCCATAACATTTAAAATAGCATTGGATGATTTTGTAATGAATACCCAGTCGCATTATTTTTATTTTTATTTTTATTTTTACGTTTAGAGTTAAGCTTTCAATCTCTATATCCTTAATGATATCCTACTGACAGGAGAGTTGTATGACATTATTTGCAATTGATTGTTCTGTGTGCCTAGCAGTTATGGAAGTGTCACACAAGGGACAGTACAGGACACCAGTAAAAGGACAATGAATGTGTCTGGTGATTGAACACGGACTCCTCGGTACACAGTCGGCCTTAGCAATCATTTTGAAGAAGGGCTGACATTTTATTTATTAATAAAGTGTTGCGTCTGCGAAGGTTTGACACTTGCTGCTGAGGACATTTGTAGTTGATTCACACTCCTTATAGATTTATTGGCTTTCCATATGTCATTGTCTGTTTTTGTTGGTGAACTTTCAGGTGTTTGTCACTGGAAAGACAATTCATTTAAAGTACCTCCATGACCTGCTTCCGTTAGAGACAAACCATATCTGAGCTGCACAATGCTCAGGATATTGCTACCCGGCCGGTGTAGCTGAACTACTTCTATGTGAACCCCTCAGTATTGCACTAGTGAGAACTTCTGTCCATATATGTGTAGCACTTCCCCCGAAGGATCTGCTGGTTTAATTTCGGTGGCACGTTACCTCTTTCTCCGCCGTCTAGGGTACTGGATGAGAGCTGAAACAAAGCCTAAACTGAGAAAAAAAATATTTTCAAAAAAATAATTGGGATATTATTATAACAAAAAGTAAAAAAAAAATGTTTTTTTTTTCAAAATTGTCTGTCTTTTTTGGTTTATAGCGCAAAAAATAAAAATCACAGAGGTGGTCAAATACCACCAAAAGAAAGTTCTGTTTATGGGAAAAAAAATTATAAAAATATCATTTGGGTACAGTGTTGTATGACTGCGCAATTGTCATTCAAAATGCGTCAACACTAAAAGCTGAAAATTGGTCTGGGCAGGAAGGGGGTTTAAGTGCCCAGTAAGGAAGTGGTTAATACAAAAAAATTTCCCTGGCCTAAAGGCTGCGTGTGTTTTTTATTTCAGATCATCGATCCATTTGTAGAAGTTGAGATCATTGGTTTACCTGTAGACTGCTTTAAGGAACAAACTCGAGTCGTGGATGACAATGGTAAGCAGCAGCCCAGCCAGGAGAATTAATTCTATGTGGATTTGGATGGGGGTGTATTAGTCAATACTGAATGCGTAATTAGGCAAACACTTTATACTTGTATTATGCTTTGTCATATTTAAAGTAGGGCTGTTACTGATCAAAATTTTTGTGTTTGATTAATCGTTTTTCTTTTTAATCGATTAATCGACTAATTTCGATTAATTAAAACACACATACAGATCCAACTACTTTTAGGTGATTTCCTTGCAAGCTGATTCCCAGTGAAGCTACCAACCACTAGAAAAATGGATAGCAGGATACAAAAAACACACAAAGTCAGCGCTCAATGGGAATCACATTAAAACTTTTAGGCCGCGTACACACGATCAGTCCAAATTGATGAAAACGGACTGAAGTTAATTTTTATTGGTTCACAGACTGATGGTCTGATGTGCGTACACACCATCAGTTCAAAAACCGATCGTGTCAGAACGTGGTGATGTAAAACGCAACAATGTGCTGAAAAAAACGAAGTTCAATGCTTCCAAGCATGCGTCGACTTGATTCTGAGCATGCGCGGGTTTTTGAACTGATGCTTTTGCATACTAACGATCGGTTTGGACCGATGGTCAGGCGTCCATCAGTCCGATTTTAAAGCAAGTTTTAAAACTTTGGACTGAAGGACAACAGACTGATGGGCCGTACACACAGTCGGTTTGGACCAATGAAACTGGACTTGTCCGTTTTCATTAGTTTGGACTGATCGTGTATATGCGGCCTTATAGTCTTCAAGTAGGTAACCAAATAAATATTGCACTAAAATCGATGTAGCTACATAAACTGTAAAAATGGTGCGAGTAATACCAAATGGTAGCAAAAGCAGTCATAAAAACATGTAGCTAAGTATGCTACTGGTATATTTGTGTGTTTGTGAAGTAAATTGCGCTAACTTATATTTATATAAACATTTTACCACAACTGATCCTGTGAACTTGTTACTCAAAAAACAAAAAAGTATGTACATGTGTGTATGATTATTAATTAATGTGCAAACATCAACAAATAGTGTGCAATAAATACCAATACAGTGCCCTGTGACAAGCTATAACATATGAATTTCTCAATCCATCAAAAAAAAATTAAATCCAAAAAGATTTCAAATATGCTACTGTTACAATCCACAGATTGCATGTGCCCCAAGAAAGCTAAAATAATGTATTATATAAAAAAAATGTATATATAAAATAAAATAAATATATACATGTATATGTGCTAAGAAAGTCCTTAATAGATATTTCTTGCAGTGATGCTCAGCTATATTTATGATACTGGTATAAAAATGTGTACAATGATGCCACTGCTGAATCCAGATGAGGAGGGATTAACATTAGTCCGTTGGCATGTAGATGTCCTGTGAAGGGAACTATCACAACTCCCAGTGGGTGGCTGTAGAATTCCAGGTTGATAGAGGGAAGTGTAACATCCCTTGCGTGTGGCAGATAGTAAGGTCCCGCCGGCATGCAGATATGAAGGCACAGCAAAGGAGCCCTTTAGATGGACACGGCAAGCCCCGCCGGTGTCCGTGACGTTACCGGATATCCGAATGGTACTCCCTGAAGGCCCAGAAGCTGGCGGAGAGGTGAGTACCAATCAAAAAAAATATAATCGATCAAAAAGATTTTGATCGATCTAAAAAAATTAAAGATTAATCGATCAATTAAAAGTTATTTTGCACAGCCCTAATTTAAAGTATATCTAAAGCCAAAACTTTTTTTCCATTTTTGGATAAGGCAGTGCTTGGTTAGAGCCCTGTCAGATTTATTGGCTATCTGTTTCTTATTGGGGAGACTTTCCTTCATTTTCTGTCCTGTGGACACAACAGAAGAGGAGAGGAAATCCCTGCAAAGGGAATTGACCTCTTAGGTAGTTGTTGCCAAACAAACGCACTGACCAAAAGATTTTCTTTCTTCCTGTTCTGGTAATCAAAATGTTGGATTTTCTCTTACTTTAAGTCCCAATGACATTGATACCAGGGCTCAAGTCCTGCGGGAACAGAGTGCCTGCACTTTTTTTCACAGCAGGAACTCCATTCCCTTTGCAGGACTAGAGCAGCCGAGCTGCCCGAGCCAATCCTTCACTAAGCGGCGATGCCCAGCTCGAGTCACTGTCAGGGGCGAGTTCTTTCTAAATCCTGCGATAACTCGTGGCAGACCTCCGCAATGTCTCCTGGGAACAATGACAAAAGCTCCCAGGAGACATTGCGGCATCGAGGAAGTGACGGAATACCCAAACACTACCCGATGAATCCATATACAGGAAGTGGCCGGTAACATAAAGGGTTACAAAGGTACAGTGGATCGGAAAAAAAAATGTGGTCTAGTAATTATGCATATGAGCGTATCATTTTTTATTTTTTTTGGTGGGGGAGTGGATCTTGGGTGGGAGTTCCCACACTTTTTTCCCTAGGACTTAACTCCTGATTGATACCAAGGACAAATAGACAATTAGATCATGCTAATGGGTACACAGACAGCAGTAAAAACTAGGGTTGTCCCGATACCGATACTAGTATCGGTATCGGCACTGATACCAAGCATTTGCCCGAGTACTTGTACAAATGCTCCAGATGCTTCACCTGATACCTGGACAGTCGGCGTGAACAGAGCGTCGGGGGAGTTACAAGCTTTCCCCCCCCACGGCTGATAATGACCCAGAAGTGAGGTGTAAAATATATATTCCAGTTCCTGGTGTCACAGAAGATAATCAGGTGTCAGAACACATCAGAGGTATTTTAGTTCCCTGATCTAAATGCATCACATATGGGACTTTTTGTGATGCCATTGAAAAAAAGTTCAGTTAAAAAAAAAAGTGTAAAAATATAAAGGTACACCCAAACACTTAAAGCGGAGTTCCAGCCACAATTTCACTTTTTAAATATAAATACCCCTGTAATACACAAGCTTGATGTATTCTAGTAAAGTTAGTCTGTAAACTAAGGTCCGTTTTGTTAGGTTGTTACAGCATTTAGATAGTTTATAAAATAGATATAGGCCGTGGCCATCTTAAGTGTGGGAATCAGGAAGTCAGACTGTATGACTTCCTGGATTTCAGCCTTGCTGATCTCGCACATGCTCAGTGCTGCACAAGCAATGTAATAGGTTTCCATAAGAACAGGAGGAACTAGCTGCCCTTTATCTATGAAAAACTCTCCTCTCCTCCAGTAGATATATCTGCACACTGCACCGATCGCAGCACACTGCACCGATCACTGCACCGATCACAGCAAACCGCACTGATTGCAGCAAACCGCACCGATCACAGCACACTTCACCGATCGCAGCAAACCACACCGATCGCACCAAACCGCACCGATCACAGCAAACCGCACCGATCACAGCACACTGCACCAATCGCAGCACACTGCACCGATCACTGCACCGATCACAGCAAACCGCACTGATTGCAGCAAACCGCACCGATCACAGCACACTTCACCGATCGCAGCAAACCACACCGATCACAGCAAACCGCACCGATCGCACCGATCACAGCACACTGCACCAATCGCAGCACACTGCACCGATCGCACGATCACCGCACCGATCGCAGCAAACCACACCGATCACAGCACGCTGCATCGATCGCAGCACACTGCACCGATCGCAGCAAACCGCACCGATCGCAGCAAACCGCACCGATTACACCGATCACAGCACACTGCACCGATCGCAGCAAACCGCACCGATCGCAGCACACTGCACCGATCGCAGCACACTGCACCGATCACTGCACCGATCGCACCACACTGCACCGATCGCACCACACTGCACCGATCACATCAAACCGAACCGATCACAGCACACTGCACCGATCACAGCACACTGCACCGATCACACCGATCACACCACACTGCACCGATCGCACCACACTGCACCGATCGTCCCACACTGCACCGATCGCAGCAAACCGCACCGATCGCAGCAAACCGCACCGATCACAGCACACTTCACCGATCGCAGCAAACCGCACCGATCGCAGCAAACCGCACCGATCGCAGCAAACCGCACCGATCGCAGCAAACCGCACCGATCGCAGCAAACCGCACCGATCGCAGCACACTGCACCGATCACAGCACACCGAACCGATCACACCGATCACAGCACCGATCGCAGCAAACCGCACCGATCACACCGATCGCAGCACACCGCACCGATCGCAGCACACCGCACCGATCAGAGCACACCGCACCGATCACAGCACACCGCATCGATCACAGCACACTGCATCGATCGCAGCACACTTCACCGATCACTGCACCGATCGCACCACACTGCACCGATCACCCCACACTGCACCGATCGCAGCAAACCAAACCGATCACAGCACACTTCACCGATCGCAGCAAACCGCACCGATCAGAGCACACTGCACCGATCGCAGCAAACCGCACCGATCACAGCACACCGTATCGATCGCAGCACACTGCACCGATCACTGCACCACACTGCACCGATCGCACCACACTGCACCGATCGCACCACACTGCACCGATCGCCCCACACTGCACCGATCGCAGCAAACCACACCGATCACAGCACACTTCACCGATCGCAGCACACCGCACCGATCGCAGCACACCGCACCGATCGCAGTACACCGCACCGATCGCAGTACACCGCACCGATCGCAGCACACCGCACCGATCGCAGCACACCGCACCGATCGCAGCAAACCGCACCGATCGCAGCAAACCGCACCGATCACAGCACTGATCGCAGCAAACCGCACCGATCACACCGATCACAGCACACCGCACCGATCGCAGCACACCGCACCGATCACACCGATCACAGCACACTGCACCGATCGCAGCACACTGCACCGATCGCAGCACACTGCACCGATCACAGCACACTGCACCGATCGCAGCACACTGCACCGATCGCAGCAAACTGCACCGATCGCAGCAAACCGCACCCCCGATCGCAGCAAACCGCACCGATCGCAGCAAACCGCACCGATCGCACTACACTGCACCGCTCGCATCGAGGTGCCGCGAATTGCGGGGGGGCGCAAATCGCGGGGGGGGGGGGTGCCGCGAATCGCTGGGGGGCGCAAATTGCGGGGGGGGGGGGTGCCGCGAATCGCTGGGGGGCGCAAATCGCGGGGGAGGGGGGGGGTGCCGCAAATCGCGGGGGGCCGCAAATCGCGGGGGGGTGCCGCGAATCGCTGGGGGGCGTAAATCGCGGGGGAGGGGGGTGCCGCGAATCGAGGGGGGGGGGTTTGCCTGGGGGGGTGTGTAAACAGTACCTGTATTATCCACGATTCTTCCAGACAGGGGAGGCACAGACTCCTGGAAAGTTACACCCACTACATTCCCAGGAGTCTGTGCGGTGTAGCTGACCTACTTTGGAACCGCGGAATAGGAAGTAGGCAGTTTTTCTAATCTGCCTAGCAACAAGGGTTTAAAGGCATGTAAAAAAAAAAAAAATTCATAAAGGAATAATGATATTTTTTTAGAACTATTGATGTAAAGTGAAATTTGAGGGTGGAACTCCGCTTTAAATCCTACCAGAAAAAGTTTGGAGCCCATGCACAAGTACGAACTTAAATGCACGCATGGGGGGGTGCCCATGCATGAAAAAGTTTATTTTGTGACACATGTTGCGTATCCCCATACACACTGGAATGAGAGCAATAATTCTAACCCCATTATTCATGGTTGGCTCGTGTAACCTGGCAGTTTTGGAACCATTTCTTTATATACATAAGATGATGAAAACATATTTTAAAGCTAATATGTGAACGTGTCATTAACTTCTAGGTTTTAACCCAATGTGGGAGGAAACTTTAGTGTTTACTATACACATGCCAGAGGTCTCGCTAATACGATTCTTGGTGTGGGATCACGATCCGATTGGACGGGACTTTATTGGGCAGAGAACGCTTTCATTCACCAGCATGATGCCAGGTAAGTTTTTCTGCAGTAATTCATATTGAATAGGGTTTTTAAAGAAAAAAAAGTCATCACTTGCTCACGGTTGTTAAAAAAGTTACGATTCTGTCCACTCCTGGGTTAATGCAGAGCTAAAATGTCCAGGCCAGTCCGGTGTCTGCTGACCAGGCATGAAATTTATGCAGGGCCCTGGTCCGCTTCCCAAGTGACTTCAGACATCAGTGCTCTGTTCACTGGAACATTCAGGATAGACAGGTGCTGTACTGTTGACAGATGAACTGTCACACTGAGTCAGACAGGGCAGGAGAGGAGCACATGTGACAAATGGGGACCAAGACACATGTCCTCCTGCTGTCTATCCTCCGGGTCAGTAAGCAGTATTCACTGCTTGCAGACCTGCATCTCCTCTGTCCTATTCATTTCTGATGCCTCATATAGGTGCTTCATTCTATGCAGTACATTACCTATAGGCAGGGCTTTTTTTCAGGGGGAACTTGGGGGAACTCAGTTCCACCACCTCTGGCTCAGACCCTTTGGTGCCTGCTCACCACAATCACTTGTAAACACAGAAGTCTGGTTTATGTGTTTACAAGTGACAGCTTTGCACTCTGTGTGTAACCACCTGAACTCTGCACTCTGTATGTAATGCAATCCTGGTATTTAATGCCCCTTTAAGACCCTTCTACTGTTTGTGAAATCTGAACAGGGTCGTGGTTGAGTTCCTGCACCTATTTTCTGAGAAAAAAAGCTCTGCCTATAGGAACTCCAAGCCAAGATGCAGATGTCTCTGTACAGAGAACAATCCTATGAGAACTCCCCTCTCTTCCTATAGCCTATCAGTCAGATGCATATCCATACTCAATGATGTTTATTAATATACTGTGAATCCTGTTTCAATTGTTTTTATTACTATTTGGAAAGAGCAAAAAGTAAACAATCCTTGTATGCTCTGAAGATACAACAAGAAATGGTACATAAGTGGGGGGGCAGAGAAGACGTGTTTGGTCTTCCATAGGGCCATGGGTAGACACATGGACACCAACAGTAGTAAACAAAGAAAATAAGCATGCTAGGAATAGAGTATAAAACAACAAAAACATTTTTAACACTGGAAGGTAGCCCAGAATTTCTAAATTTTAGCCCCCTTATGTAGCTATATAACATTTATTGTACTTCTTTTGAAAAAAATAATAAAGCTTTCCGTTTATTCTACACATGCTTACCTCACTCTCTTCATAGCTGTTTAAAAACACTGCTCCATTACTTCTGCCTTACTTCCTGGACAGACTTTAGGTCATGGCACAGGAAGTAGTTCACCAGCTTTGGGTTGATGATGCAGGGTGTGTACTAATAAGATCAGCTGATCAACGCCCTCCAGTGTCATGCCCTAAAGTCTGTCCAGGAAGTAAGGCAGAAGTAATCGAGCAGTGTTTTTAAACAGCCATAAAGAGAGTGAGGTAAGCGTTTATAGAATAAATGGAAAGCTTTTTTATTTTTTTAAAAGTACATTAATGCTATATTGGTACAGAGGGGCTGGAATTTAGAAAAAGGTGAACTTAGTCTTTAAGCCTATTCTTGTTCATAACCCTTTAAGTGGCACTAAACTATATTCTCCAAAACGAATCCATACTCATCTACTACTGAAAGCCTAACTCCAGGTTTAATTTCACTTTAACAACAAAACCTGGGGAATGCCCAGGAAAAAAAAACAGGCCTCTTTACCGACCAGCCTGCAGAACAACCAAATTAACCTGTCTAACAGTATGCGTTAAAAACAGGGGTTTTGTCCGCACGCATTTAATTTCACTTTAGTTTGTTGGGCCAAGCTGGTCCAAACAAACTATTTCCATTACTAGGAAATGTGCTGCTGTCAGCGATGTATAAACTGCATATAGTACAGGCAATGTACAGTATACAATGTGCAGTTTCAGCAGCTTTACAAGTACTTCCTGTTACTGGAATAAAATTGTGCTGCTCAGCCATTTACAGGAAGCCTTTTATTCTAATAAAGTAATACAAGACTTTCTCTGATTGACTGAGATGGAGATCGTAATGTAATCTGTCTACCTCTTTCCTCGTTCAATCAAAGGAAGCCTTCATGCTTACCCCTAACCACCCTTAACTAATTACCCTCTAAAGCAGGGGTGTCAATGTCTATTTCATCCTTGGACCCATCAGCCTAAGGCGGCGTACACACGAGGGGATATGTCCGCTGAAAACGGTCCGATGGACTGTTTCAGCAGACATCTCCGCTCGTGTGTATGGGCTAGCGGACAGATTTCTCCACCCGACAGATTTCAAAGCAAGCTTTGAAATCTATCCGGTGGAATCTGTCCGCCCGACATGTCTGCTGGTTAGTACACTTACCAGCAGACATGTCGGCCCCCACCGCCGCCGAATGGATTCGGCGCATGCGCGGAAGTGTTTTACTTCCTGGTGCGGTGACGTGGCGGTGACGCGGCGGCGTCAACGTCACCGCCGCGTCGCCGCGCCGTCCGGCGGCGGGGAATTTGATCCGATGGTGTGTACACGCCATCGGATCAAACTCCCGATCGGACATATCCGATGGAAATGGTCCGCGGACCGTTTTCATCGGATATGTCCGATCGTCTGTACGCCGCCTTATGGTTGCCCTCAAAGGGCAGGTTGTATCTGTATTGCCTGGTACTGGCTGCGAGTGCTGACTGGTGTGTTCTGGTGAAGGAGGTTCCCCTGTCAGAATACAATAGCTCAGCGGGGAAATCACTGTAACTAAAATTGCATCATTAGTACTAGTGAGCTGCTCCCGAGCTCCTACTTTTTTTTTTTTTTAAAGGGACACCAAAGGTTCCCTTTTTTACTGTTAAAATAACAAACATGTTATACTTGCCTCCTCTGTGCAGTTCATTCATCCATAGATGCAGGGCCTACACCCGCATCATTGGACTTGATTGACAACAATGGGAGCCAATGGCTGGGCTGATATATATCTATCCAATCAGGAGCTGAGACACCAGTCAGAGAGGGTGTGTACGTCTCTGGCATGGTAACAAACAGGCTTAGGTGAGTAAAACAGGGGGGCTGGTGCACTACAATAGGTTTTTTACCTTTAATACATAGAATGCATTGAGGTGAAAAACCGGGAGACTTTACAAACTCTTTAAGACTAGATAAATGTATCTACTCTTTATCATATTAAATAATTCCCTCTGAATTTGATTATTACTGGTTTTCGTAATAACTTAAGACTTAAAGTGGAGCTCCACCCAGCAAAACAACATTTTGCCATGTTGTTTAAAAAAAAAAAAAAAACCTGAAAAAAAAAAAAAAACTCACCCGAAATAGCTGTTGCTATGCGGAAGTCCGTAATCTGCCTCTTCCACACCGCGGTTTAATGTCTTCTTGTCCTTCTCCTTGTGAATGGGGCGCGCTGCTTTCTGGGAACTGTGTGTGTTCTCAGAGAGCAGCGCGCCCATTCACAAGCCAGCGTGATACTCACGCAGGCGCAGTAGGAAACGGGCAGTGAAGCCGTACGGCTTCACTGCCTGTTAACCATAGTGTGAATGGCGGCGCGGGACCCGGAGCGATCGTGGGACCGGCATCGGGGGGGGGGGGGCCGTCAGCGCGGGCACCTAGGACAGGTAAGTGTCCTTATTTAAAGTCAGCAGCTACACTGTTAGTAGCTGCTGACTTTAAAAAAAAATGTTTCGCGGCTGGAGCTCCGCTTTAAGCTGTGAAGGGCAAACCGTCACGAAGCCCACCCACACTCCTGTGGCAGACGATGCAAGTTGGAAAAGGAGGGTCACACACTGCTGGTATCATCCACAAGAAATTTTATTGGAGACTGAATATGGTTCTGCCATGGTGTTTTCTATGAGTGGTGTCCAATAAAGTCTCTTGTGGATGATGCCAGCGGTGTTTCCCCCTCCTTTTCAACTGGCATAGAATGGTTTTATTCTCATAATAAATATAAACCGATGTCCAGAAATCCCAGACACCACACAAATTGTCAATTGATCAAGCAATATCATGTACAGTATATGGGTAACTGGAAAGCAGAAGTTCTCTTCAAAAAACTATATACTGTTTTATATGTTTAGGAGCATGCTTGTTCAAGATTTAGTGTACCCAAGACTCATATTAATGTGAATTCATGCCAAAACGTTTTTTCTTTCTCGTACATCACGGGACACAGAGCGGCATATTCATTACTATATGGGTTATATGGAGTACCTTCAGGTGTGGACACTGGCAATCTCAAACAGGAAGTCCCCTCCCTATATAACCCCCTCCCCTAGAGGGAGTCCCTCAGTTTTTTCGCCAGTGTCTTAGGTGTTGGTCACGGAATAGCTTTGCTCCACATCCTTGGGATTAAGGGCGGGCTAACCGAATCTGTCCAAGGAGCCTCAGTGCCAAAGTGGACAGTACCCGGGCCCCAAACCGTGGGGTTTTGCCTATAATGCTCCTCTTTGGAGGGCTGGACCCTGGGCCCAGGACTTGGAGTTTGTAAAAACCATAAGTGCCTGTTTGCCAGGGTGCTATATGGGTCCAGGACAGTGGGTACCTTCATAGGACCCCAGGGCCTGAAGGTCTACTACGCTACCCACGGAGATGGGAGAAGATTGGATCGTTTTGCTGGACAAACATCCTGCAGCATGGAGCAGGTAAGGGGGAGCCTGCGGGACTTGGTTCGACAGCAGGCTCTCCGGGGTAACCTAAAAGGGGGGATAGCCTAAGTATGCTCTGCATTGGCAACCTTGCTCACTATGTCTGAGAAAGACAGGATGACCCCTTTTTTCCCCCATCACTAGGTTCCCCTGTCTAAGAATGTGTTGCTAGCTAACCTGCTGCTTTCTTCCTAGGACTAGTAAGGATCCCTATGGGGCCTTTTGGAGAGTCCTACCTGGCCGGGGGTTTGAATCTGCCGCCTGATACTGCAGTCCTGGGTCTTCAGCAGCGCGGCTCCTCCATGTTCCTCCTGTTCCGGCATACGCGCAACGTTTTTTCGCGCCGTTCAGAGAGGAGGGCGGGGGGGGGCGTGCCTGCGGCGTCATACAGGGACGCGCCTTGTGCTGTTATAGATCAGCAGGCATTGTCAGTGCTCAGTCTGAGGCTGATTTCAGAAGGAGAGGACGCAGAGCGGCAGAACAGTGACTCCCGGTGGCGGAAGAGGGGTAGTACATGCTGGACTGTGTTCCAATGCCTTTTTTATTAAGCCAAGAAATTCCCCTTTTTGCAGCAGGTTGGAGGCTGGCAAACTAAGTTTGGGGTCACTGTATGTTTTAAAAAAAAAAAAAAAAATATATATATATATAATATATATTTAAAAAAAAAAAAAAAAAAAAAAAAAGAAAAACATACGGGGCCCCATCAGTTTTTGGGCATTAGTGATCTATTGTCCCCTAAGCTCTGGTTTTGTACTCCTGGCCACTACAGTCTGTTGTTGTTGGCGGAGTCCCTCGATTTTGTATTATGGCTTCCAAAGGTTCGGGGTCAAAGGGTACAAAAAAGACCAAAAAACAAAGGGGTTCCCCCTCTGATTCTGATGATATGCGATACTTTCCCCGCAACTTATTAACATAAAGGGCGCCTTGGATGAGCCATTAGGGGGATCTGGTGCGGAGGCTGGCCCAGATCAGCCCAGCCCTGTGTTTATCACAGAGGAGATGCTAGCCGTATCCCTAGGGGGGCTAGAAGAGAGAATAGCAGCATTGATCGCTAGAGCTATTCCTGGTAAGAAACGGGTTAGATCCCCATCACCAAGAGGTGTATCCTCAGATGCTGAGATTCTCTCTCTGGAGGAAATGGAATCACAGGAGGATCAACTAGACCTGAACCAGGAGGGTTCAGGGATTGAGGGATCTGCCTCTGAGGAACCATTTTCAGACTCCCAGACAGAAAGACTGTGGGTACAGTCTTTGACGGACATGGTCCGCTCGGCATTTAGTTTACCATTGCCAGAGCCTCAGGTTCCTCCGGTATCCTCTCTGTGCTCTTTGAAAGCTCAGTTAAGCAACGCAGTTTTTCCGGTCCATCCTCTCTTGGAGGAATTGATCTTTCGGGATTGGGTACGGCCGGACAGGATTTTTCTGCCACCGAAAAGATTTGCGGTCATTTACCCCATGGAGGAAAAATTCTCCAAGAGGTGGAGGCTCCCAGTAGTGGATGCAGCCATCTCATGTGTGAATAAATCACTAACTTGCCCGGTGGAAAACATACATATGTTTAAAGATCCGGTTGATAAACGGTTAGAGACACTTTTAAAAGCATCCTTTGCTACGGCAGGAGCAGTGGTACAGCCAGCTGTGGCTGCAATTGGAGTTTGTCAGGCGTTAAAAGACCAGACAAAAGAAATGTTAAAGGACATGCCTACCCAACAAGCAGAAGAGTTTTCTGACATTCCCAGAGCTCTGTGTTTTGCTGTAGATGCTATAAAAGATTCCATCCAGCAGGCCTCTCGTTTATCACTATTTTTGGTGCACATGAGAAGGCTCTTATGGTTGAAGAACTGGGCGGCGGAGCCCCCATGCAAAAAGCTTCTGGCAGGGTTTCCCTTCCATGGAGGACGACTCTTCGGAGAGGATCTGGATAAATATATTCAGACTATTTCAAGTGGCAAGAGTACCCTTTTACCGGTCAAAAAGACATTCCGGGGTCCTACATTTAAAAGGCAGCTCTTTCCTATCTCGGGGCCCTCAAATTCCAGGCAGTATCGACGGCCGCCTGCACGATCCAACGTTAACAGTAGATCGCAGGGACAGGCCCCTGGGGGTAAGAGGCCATGGTATCGCAAGCCGACAAAGACAGCCCCTAAGTCTGCCTTATGAAGGGGCGCCCCCACTCTCGCGGGTGGGGGGAAGGCTTTGTTTCTTCTCAGAAGTTTGGGAAGCCAAGATCCCCGACAAATGGGTCCGGGCATCTGTAACCACAGGCTACAGACTGGAGTTTCTAAGGTGTCCTCCGCCTCATTTTCAAGAATCAAGGCTACCAAAGGATCCAGCAAGGAAGGCCTCATTGCTGGCAGCTTTGGATCACCTGCTTTGCCAGGACGTAATAATAGAGGTGCCAGCCCAAGAGCAAGGGCTAGGTTTCTATTCCAATCTCTTTGTCATACCAAAGCCCAACGGCGATGTCAGGCCAATCTTGGACCTAAAGAGGTTAAACGGTTACCTAAGGGTTCGTTCCTTCCGGATGGAATCCATCCGGTCAGCAGCCGCCGCGCTTCAGAGGGACGATTTTCTGGCCTCCATAGACATAAAGGATGCTTACCTTCATGTACCAATCTTTCAGTCGCATCAAAGATTTTTACGCTTCGCGGTGGGGCAGCGACACTTCCAATTCACGGCCCCCCGGGTATTCACGAAGATCCTAGCCCCAGTTCTGGCCAATTTAAGGATCCAAGGGGTCACAGTCCTAGCATACTTGGACGACCTTTTAATCATAGATCACTCACGGCCGGGTCTGCAACAGGCAGTAAACCTCACGGTTCGGTACCTCGAAGGATTCGGCTGGGTCCTAAACCGGGGAAAGTCAGCGTTCCAGCCTACAAAGCAGTTGGAATACCTCGGCATGAGGTTAGACACAGAACAGCAAAGGGTGTTCCTGCCCCTTGTAAAGATCGAGGCTATCAAGGGGTTGGTTCAGTTGGTTCTAAACAAGAAAAAACCAACTATTCGCCTGTGTATGCGAGTACTAGGCAAGCTAGTGGCCACGTTCGAGGCAGTACCATACGCTCAGATCCACACTCGCGTCCTACAGGCAGCCATTCTAGCAGCCTGGGGCAAGAGGGCACATGCCTTAGAGTCCCCTTTGACGCTATCATCAAGGGTCCGACAAAGCCTGGCCTGGTGGTTGAACCCCCAGAATCTTCTAAAGGGAAAATCCTTCAGCCCTGTTGTCTGGAAGGTAGTTACCACAGACGCCAGCCTGGCAGGCTGGGGGGCGGTCTTCGAGGGGTTCTCTCGCCAGGGAACTTGGGTGAAAGCAGAGAGGCAGCTCCCCATCAATATCTTGGAGATCAGAGCTGCTCGCCTAGCCCTTCTGGCATGGACCTCCAGATTAAAGGGGTTCCCGGTGAGAATCCAGTCAGACAATGCCACGGCGGTGGCATACATAAACCACCAAGGGGGAACCAGGAGTCAGGCCGCTCAGAGGGAGGTGAGCTTGATTTTTCAGTGGGCAGAGGTTCATGTACCCTGCATTTCGGCGATATTCATTCCCGGAGTGGACAACCTGCAGGCAGACTTCTTAAGTCGCCAGAGTCTGTTCGCCAGGGGAGTGGTCTCTGTCCCCAGGTTTCAGACAATCTGCCAGAGGTGGGGAATGCCGGACGTAGATATAAGGGCATCCAGGTTCAACAAGAAACTAGACAGGTTCGTGTCTCGAGCGAGGGATCCTATGGCCTGCGGAACCGATGAGTTGGTTTGCCCTTGGCATCAATTCAAACTTCTATATGCATTCCCTCCGCTACAGTTACTCCCTCGCCTGTTGCGCAGGATCAGAGTGGAGCACAAGCCAGTCATTCTAGTAGCTCCGGCTTGGCCCCGGAGGACTTGGTACTCACTAGTCCTGAAGATGGCAGTGGGAGACCCTTGGACTCTTCCTCTACAACCAGACCTACTCTCACAAGGCCCGATCCTCCACCCTACATTACAGCGTCTAAATTTGACGGCCTGGAGGCTGAATCCCTGATTCTCAGGGGTAGAGGTCTGTCTAGACAGGTAATTCCTACCCTGATTAGGGCTAGAAAGCCGGTCTCCAGGGTGATTTATTACAGGGTGTGGAGGAACTACGTAGGCTGGTGTGAATCCAAAAGATGGAATTCCCGCAAATATACTATTGATAGGGTGTTAAGTTTTCTCCAGCTAGGAGTGGATAAAGGCCTGGCACTAAGCACAATCAAGGGACAGATCTCAGCTCTGTCAGTGTGGTTTCAGAGGCCGCTGGCCACCCACTCGCTGGTAAAGACCTTCTTACAGGGGGTCTTGCGTATTAATCCTCCTGTCAAGTCACCAATTTGTCCATGGGACTTAAATCTTGTCCTGTCCACTCTACAGAAACAACCCTTTGAGCCGTTGGCTGAGATTCCTTTAGTCTTACTGACAAGAAAGTTGGTTTTCTTGGTCGCCATAGTTTCGGCCAGGAGAGTGTCAGAATTAGCAGCCTTATCGTGTAAGGAACCATATCTCGTTCTGCATAAGGACAGGGCAGTTCTCCGGCCCCATCCTTCCTTTCTACCAAAGGTTATATCCAAATTTCACTTGAACCAGGATTTGGTACTTCCATCCTTCTTTCCAAAACCCACATCTAGAAAGGAGGGGTTGTTGCATACCTTGGATATTGTCCGGGCCATGAAGGCCTATCTTAAAGCTACAGAAAAGATCCGGAAGACAGATGTGTTATTCGTTCTACCAGATGGCCCCAAGAAGGGGCAGGCAGCTGCAAAATCCACCATCTCGAGATGGATTAGACAATTAATCATTCAAGCCTACGGTTTGAAGAGGTTGCCTCCTCCTTTGTCGGTAAAGGCCCATTCTACCAGGGCCATGGGCGCCTCCTGGGCAGCACACCATCAGATCTCTATGGCTCAGATATGCAAGGCGGCGACGTGGTCATCAGTCCACACGTTTACAAAGTTTTATCAACTAGACGTGAGAAGGAATGCGGATTCTTTCCTTTGGACAGGCAGTACTACAGGCTGCAGTTTAAGATCCTCGGGATCAGAAGCACCCTTGGTTGTAAAGAAAAAAAAAAGTTTTTTCTTGACTAAGTTGGATTTATTATTATTATTTGAGTATACCTCTAAATTGAATCCTTCTTTGGAAGATGTCTCCCTCCCCTCATTAAAGCATTGCTTTCGGACATCCCATATAGTAATGAATATGCCGCTCTGTGTCCCGTGATGTACGAGAAAGAAAAAGGGATTTGTAAATACAGCTTACCTGTAAAATCCTTTTCTTGGAGTACATCACGGGACACAGAGCTCCCACCCCTCTTTTGGGTGACCATTTTGGGAGGCATACTGCTTGCTACAAAACTGAGGGACTCCCTCTAGGGGAGGGGGTTATATAGGGAGGGGACTTCCTGTTTGAGATTGCCAGTGTCCACACCTGAAGGTACTCCATATAACCCATATAGTAATGAATATGCCGCTCTGTGTCCCGTGATGTACTCCAAGAAAAGGATTTTACAGGTAAGCTGTATTTAAAAATCCCTTTTTTTTGTTGGGTGTGGATAGAGTAGTGTACAGATAAAACCCCTATTATTTAACTATTATTTAACTTTTTGACTGTGTCCCATTAAGGAGAATTGAGAATTACATTTTTTATGTGTGATATAGACTTCAATTGATATATATTTTTTCTCCAAATTTTGGACATAATAAAGCAACCTGGCAATTGACCATTCTGTTTAAACAAATATTCTTTTGAGTATTTTATTTTCTGAATTGAAGACACGGCAGGAATTGAGAGATAATATCTAAAAAAGGAGGGGCTATCCCTTCTGAGACCATTGTCAATGTAACTTGTGCCCTCATTGGAAGATTTAATACCCTTTGTTTGTTTTGGTGAGACCTGTAAAAGTTTTGATTTCACAATGCTTTCTGTAACTATGACCATGGCCACCAATAAAGGAGCTGAACCTATCCGGTAGGGCCACAGAAAGTAATAAAATAATATACATTTAAACTTGAATGCTGGTGGGCTAAACGGTCCTCCAGATTGATTTGTCTTTGGGTAATCCAAGAAATCTCACTGGCCAAACTTGGATTTATTGGGAAAATCCTCAAAGAGCCTGTTGGTTTATACTTTACATTTCCCTACAGAGGAGGGCAGGGAGGCAATAAACCCCTTAGTTATTCTAGTGTGTTTCAATTGATGGTCAAATGATAACAAGCTTTTGATCCGGTGTTGCAAACATCTTAGAGCTAAATGTGTCATCTTTTCTGTTATGAGATAAATGAAGCTGGTAATAAATAATCCTGACTATTACACGGGATGATAAAGTTGTTGTACCAGTATTTCCCATAATTCTCTGTAATTATAAATTTAGAGATGGAGTTGCACATCTATGGGCCACATAACTTGGTTTGCATCCAAGCGTAAAATGGTCTAACCCTCCATTTTTCTTATTTTTTAAGGACCTTGTCCTCGGCATTGTACTTAAAAGTGTTTTGCTTGTAGCACCATGGAAGATCAATGGCCCTCTATAGGTAATGCATGCACCTATTAGTAGAAACTGACCATTAATCTTCCTTGTACTTTCCCCCTGTAGGTTATCGACACGTGTACCTAGAAGGTATGGAAGAGGCATCTATCTTTGTTCATATAGCAATTAATGACATCAGTGGTAAGGTGGGTGTAACTGAATTCCTGTAGCATAAATTGTTTCTATCAGACCTGTATTGAGTTGACATCAAATAATGTGGATGTAGTATATGTATTGCACAATATTAAAAAAAAAACATGGTTTGTTAAAGCACTGAGTAGTTGAAATAATGCCAATTCTTTTTTTTTTTTTCATAATTTTTTTCTGTGTTTGCTCAAAAAAATACTCAGTGACATGTACAGTATATAAGTTTCCAAATGTTTTAGTTACAGGTGATATTGACATTGATTCTGGTATGCAATTGTCCTGTCTGATAACAGAAATTAACTTTTTTATTTGCTGTTAATATAAGAGGTTTGCCATTCTCTGAGCAGTGATTGGATTGAACTATTGATGGTGAAGGGATGAAATAGAGTGACAGCCCCAAACAGGCTTCAGAAAGTTTGAAATGTGTCAGTGTAAAGTAATTTCTATTTAAATCTGAAAAGTTCCCAGGTACAACCCATCTCTTACCCTTGGGTATGGCCATAAGCAGAGATTATAGTGCTGTGGGTAGAACTTTCAATTCAAAGCCATTTATAAACTTTAGGTCAGTCAAACATGAATGCAAAAGATGGCTGACTACAAGATGTTATGGTGGAGGCACAAATATATGTAAAACGGGGAGATGATCAACACTGGGAACACTGCTTACTTACCTTATAGGGCTAAAACCAAGGTCAAGGTTGTGTTCTAACTTCCTCAGTTTGCAGCAGCCAGATAGTCGGGTTGGGCGGTAGCAATAGACATGAGACGGGTAAGAACTGTACACATTTGAGTAGGTCATTCTTTTTCCTAATTTTTATTTCATTTTAATTCATACAAGACCTCTTTTTACCGGTCAATTTTTACATGTTGGTAGAGAAAAGTCTTTAGTGTGTTTTAAGATGACTGCACCAAAGTCTCCATCAAAATTCTTCAAGGAAGCAGTCACAGGTATCTCTTGTGTACATGGGGCATCCTTTAGTCTGAAGAGTCCAAAATCTGAACAAAAGCTCCTGCTAGCTCAAAAAATAAGTTCAATAAGCCTAAAGAACAAACATAAGTAGCACACAATTTTAATAATGTAGGGAAGAGGATGCTTCACGTTTTAACCAAAGACGCTTATATTACTTTTTATACTCTAGAGGGCAGTGTAAGCCAAACAATTCCTTAGTGGCTTGAAATCAGATTTGCGCTTGCTATAGTCATGTATTCATCCATCTGTTTACCAAACACCCTTTTGGCATATGCCATTTTATTAGAATTGTCCGCTCCCCAGCCATAAGACTTACTGAAATTATTTCTAAGGCTGGATTGATAATGTTGCAGTGGGTTGCAGCAACCTATTTGTTTGAATGGGCTGCCTAAAAATAAAGTACATACAGTATTTTTAATAGCGCAATTTTCCATGCAGTAGCATTTCTAATATAGGTTGTAAACAAGAAGGTAGAGTTTAGCTCAGGGGTGCCCAACCTTTGGAAGCGTGAGGGCCACTTAAGCGACTTGGTAACTGGTCGCGGGCCACAATGAGCAGAGCGGGCGGATGGCAGGTCCATGTCTGCTCTGCAGACACAGCCGGATCGGATTAGAGGTAGGACACAAGTCCGTTTACATCTGGCACTCCTTGGAGGTGAATGGAGGGTACCTTTTTGGCTTTTCTGCACTTTGCAATAGACTTCTATTATGTTCTGCAATTTTGGTGCACTTTCAGAAAGCTCACCAAACTCGCAAGTAATAACTGATGTCTATGGACCTGTGCAGGTAACCCGCACCAGCACTGCTCTGCATCTGCGGATTCATTTGAAAGCAGCCCTGTAACCACTGCAGAGCAGATATGCCCATATATACATTGTGATTTTAGTAATACATTTTCTTTTAATAACGGTATTGTATTCTATTCCATCCCAGAGCAGGAGGTCGTAGGCCACATCAGAGGGCTCCACGGGCCACATGTGGCCCACCCCTGGTTTAGCTCCTACAATTCATTAAATATGTTCAATGCTTTACTGCATATGTAGGATGTACTTTGGCATGTTGCGGTTTGCGTGTACTTTAATGTGTGGAATTCTGCGTTTGTCTCGCGTTTTTTTTTTTGTTTTTTGTTTTTTTACACTGCAAAATGAGTGTTTGCTTCTGTGTTTGGGATGCCATTAACAATTAATGGCATAGAAAGCACAACAAGTTCATTTTAAGTGTATAAAGGTGGCCATACACTGTCCAAAAATTGTACAATTATTTTGTATACTCTCCTTTAGATTTACCAAAACTGTTAAATAGGAGGACACTCATCTATCCTTTCACTCTGTATCCAATCAGGCAGGCCCTTGCACAACATAGTTGATGGTAGATATAAAGGAGATTGTACAATCAGATTGTATGGTGAGTTTTACAGACTTCCAGGGACACACAAAATAATATTACAGCTCTGCTCCTCATAGGCTGTTATGTGATCGTTCAGCTCCTGCACACACTGTCAAATGAATGATTTATGCAAAAAAAAAAAGTAAGGTACAAAACAATCAGCATAGGAAGACTCTGGTTGTGTATTCAGGGATAACAGTGCTTACTGACAATGATTGCATATAACTGCAGAGATGGATGGGAGCAATCTTCTGGAGGGCAGAGCAGGTGCAGGGTGTGTATTTATGAGCTCAGCTGCTGAACTACTTTCTTAGTCCACCAACTAGTTTCACATCCGAAAGGATGTATATCTGGAAATCATGGAGAGATTTCTATAGGAGAAACTGGAGGTAAATCGGTGGTACATTAATTGTATATTGGTTTATAGGGAAGCTGAAATTCAAAAATAAAAGATTAAGTTGGCCTTTAACACGTCGTCCTGCTTTTAGGAGCACCAGGCTGCCCTAGTTGAAATTTGTAAGGGATGCAAACATTGCGGAATGATTAATATGTGAAGTGCAACTTGAGAAAAAAAAGGTTTTGTTTTTCTATTAGGTTTGTTTCATAAAGGGATGGAAAGGATTTGTGTCCCCAAAGCTTTTTGCCTCCCCACCTTGTGGTTTGGGTGTAATTGTTGTGTAGTGTTTAGACACTCATGGCAGATGTTTCCAAATCAATGATCTTCAACCACTTCAGCCCTAGAAGATTTGGCTGCTCAATGACCAGGCCATTTTTTGTGATACGGAACTGTGTTGCTTTAACTGGCAATTGTGCGGTCGTGCGATTCTGTACCCAAACAAAATTGACGTCCTTTTTTTCCCACAAATAGAGCTTTATTTTGGTGGTATTTGATCACCTCTGCGGTTTTTATTTTTTGCGCTATAAACAAAAGAACAATTTTGAAAAAAAACACAATATCTTTTACTTTTAGCTATAATAAATATCCCAAATGTAAAGAAAAAAAAATGTTTCCTCAGTTTAGGCTGATATGTATTCTTCTACATATTTTTGGTAAAAAATCACAATATTCCTATATTCATTGGTTTGCGCAAAAGTTATAGCGTCTACTTTTGATAGGGGATAGATTTATGGCATTTTTATTATTATTTGATTTTTTTATTAGTAATGACGGTGATCAGCGATTTATTTTTATTTTTTTTAATCGGGACTGCGAAATTGCGGCGGACACATGGGATGCTTTTGAAACCTTTTTGGGACCAGTCACAATTGTACAGCGATCAGTGCTATAAAAATTCACTGATTGGTGTATAAATGTCACTGGCAGGGAAGGAGTTAACACTGGGGGGCGATCAATGGGGTTAACGGTGTTCCCTAGGTGTGTTCTAACTGTGGGGGGAGTGGGACTTGGAGGAGAGAAAGGTCGGTGTTCATACTCTGTATGAACACACGATCATTCTCCTCTCCCCTGAGAAAACTAGATCACAGTTCTCTCTCTGTCACACGTGATCGCGGGTGCCCGGCGGTCATCGCGCCCGCCGGGCACTCACATCAACTTTGCTCGCCCCTAGTGGCCAAAAGGCAAAGCAACGCAAGTTAATGTTGTTTCACCCTGCCGTGCCATTCTGCCGCGGTTACGACTACTGGGGAATGAATGGAGAGATAATAAAGAGGCCGCACCCCACAGTTTTATGATCCAAAGTGAGACTTTTACTACTGTGTTCTTAACTGGGAGATTTATCCTCCTTGTCTATTCTCTAACAACAGTAAGTAAAGTAAAATCTCCCACAGCACCATAGCAAAAAAACAATGTTCTAGTCTTCCCTCACTTAACAAATAAAGGTGTGCTGTTATATTCCTGAGTAAGGATGAGCTTGGGTTGGTCCAAAATTTGGTTAAGTCTATACCACCCAATCAACTATGGCCAGGACATTCACTGCTGTGCAGCTACACGTACATAAAGGTGCGGGAATGCTAATGACATAATTGGCCCTATATAGCCTCATGGCTTTGTTTTACATACCTTGGACCAGAGTTTTTTTTTCTCAGAAAATAGGTGCAGGAACTCAACCACGACCCCGTTCAGATTTCACAAACAGTAGGAGGGTCTTAAAGGGGCATTAAATACCAGGATTGCATTACATACAGTGTGCAGAGTTCAGGGGGTTACACACACAGTGCAGAACTGTCACTTGTAAACACAGAAACCAGACTTCTGTGTTTACAAGTGATTGTGGTGAGCAGGCACCAAAGGGTCTGAGCCAAAGGTGGTGGAACTGAGTTCCCCCAAGTTCCCCCTGAAACAAAGCCCTGCTGATATTGACCTAGAAGCTTTAACCACTTAAGCCCCGAACCAAAATGCAGCTAAAGGACCAGGCCCCTTTTTGCAAATTGGCACTGCGTTTTAACTGACAATTGCGCGGTCGTGCGACGTGGCTCCCAAACAAAATTGGCGTCCTTTTTTCCCCACAAATAGAGCTTTCTTTTGGTGGTATTTGATCACCTCTGCGGTTTTTATTTTTTGCGCTATAAACAAAAATAGAGCGACAATTTTTAAAAAAATGCAACGTTTTTTACTTTTTGCTATAATAAATATATATATAAAAAAAAATTCCCTCAGTTTAGGCCGATACGTATTTTTCTACCTATTTTTGGTAAAAAACATCGCAATAAGCGTTTATCGGTTGGTTTGCGCAAATTTATAGCGTTTACAAAATAGGGCATAGTTTTATTGCATTTTGTTTTACTACTAATGGCGGCGATCAGCGATTTTTTTCGTGACTGCGACATTATGGCGGACAATTTTGACACATTTTTCGGACAATTGTCATTTTCACAGCAAAAAATGCATTTAAATTGCATTGTTTATTGTGGAAATGACAGTTGCAGTTTGGGAGTAAACCACAGAGGGCGCTGTAGGGGTTATGTGTTCCCTAATGTGTGTTTACAACTGTAGGGGGGTGTGGCTGTAGGTGTGATGTCATCGATCGTGTCCCCCCTATAACAGGGATGACGCGATCGATGCAGCCACCACAGTGAAGCACGGGGAAGCTGTGTTTACACGCGCCTCTCCCCGTTCTTCAGCTCCGGGGACCGATCGCCGAACTCCAGCGGTGATCGGGGTCCGCGAGTCCCGGTCCCGGAGCTTTGGACCGGGTCACGGGGGCGCACCGCGGCCGCACGCCCGTGACCAACGGCCGGGTAGTGGTACAGGTCGTACCTGTACGTGGATCTGCCCAGCCGTGCCATTCTGCCGACGTATATGTGCAGGAGGCGGTCCTTAAGTGGTTAAATAGATGAATCACATATATGTAAAAATGAGGAATCAACACCCTATTCTTTGGGTTTGTGTTGCAAGCAATGGCCTACAATACTATGATTAAAGTATCCGGTTTGTTTCCAGTTTAAGGTGGTGTGGTCTAGGGTATATTTTTTTTTATTGCGGTCTGTGTCCATATCAAGGAGCTTCACACTCTCGATTAGTCCTGGTGGCCATTGCTACCAAGACAGAAATGAAAGAAATACAAACTTTTAGAGTAGTCATCTGAGCAAGGACCCAAGTTAATGATTGAATTGGGACACATGTTCCAGTGACAACTGTCCAATAGGCTAATTCCCCTCACTTTGTGGAGATTTCCATGTGGGAAACAGGACCGGAAGTAATGGAATTCTCCCCAATAAAACAGACAGCAAAAAATACCCTGTCAGGGGTTTTAACTTCCTTATTCTATTAAAGGGTCACTAAAGGAATTTTTTTTTTAGCTAAATAGCTTTCTTTATCTTACTGCAGTCCTGTTTTCATGTCCTCATTGTTCGTTTTTGCTCTGATGTTGCTGTAATTCTTCTCTGTTCTGGACACTTCCTGGTTGTCTGTTTCCTTATAACCACAGTCCTGGGGGATTTCTCACTGTGGTCACTAATCAATGAGGTGTGATTACTGTGTGTAAACTGAAACTGGGTTGGTGCTGAGGGGTTTTAGACAAACCATCACTGCCCTCTATTGGCTCTCTGGCTCTGTACATCAGAGACCGGAAACAACAGCAAAAACGAAACTAGAACTGTAGGTCGATTATATGATTGATTTTTATCTATTTTTAATCATTTTTTAAAAGGAATCCGTTAACTATTATGTCTCTATACCCTGTAAACAGTCATTTCAGCCCAAACATTTTTTTCCTTTAGTGACCCTTTAAGCTAAAAAAAAAAGCCCTTGGAAGGAGGTAAAAGTGTTAATTGGCTACATTCAGCGATATTACGAGCCCCTTATTTTGATCTAGCACCCTGCTTTTTAAGCATTGGATGTCTTTATTTAATTGTTCTTGGTTTTCTGTGTTGCTTTCAAGAAGCTGAGTGTAGGTCATCGGCTGAGCTTAGAAACCAGCAAATGCTTAACCCTTGCCATTAACATCTCAAGCAAAAAGGAAAAACAAAACAAGCTATTATGGCGTGTAAAGTCCCACTGTATCTCTGCCAAAGTTCAGAGTGAGGCCTTTTGCTTGAACTGCCTTTTTAAAGTGCTTTGTAGATGTGTCCATGTTTCCATGGAGAGCCCAATGTTCCCCTGGTGAACTGCAGTGTCCACATTCGATCTGCCCAACAATTCATTTTTGCAGAGATTTTTCTCCATTTAGTCGTTTTAAATTTTCAATGAATAACCGGTATACTGATTTTTAATCTATGCTGGTTTCAGTCATCTATAATCATAAATACTCATTCCTATCGTATTCTATAACCATCTGGAATGTCAGTTCAATCTGAACCAGGAAACAGCTGTACAAACAATTGAAATATATATGAGCTGTTTTTCCTCCCAAAGTATTTGTATTTTTCTTCACTCTTCTCTTCTAGATTTACAGACTTCAAAGCCACATTGGTGACCTGTCTTTCTCTAGTGCACCCTAAGCTGGAATAAAAAACAGCTTTACTCCAATCACTTTCCTATAATGAAGTATATGTCTCAATTCTGCAAGGAGATGGATCCTGGAGAAACCTTAGGGATGCCTGTCCTCTTCCTTCCGTTTCTGAATTTCCATTGCTGCAGGGGTTAAAAGCTTGGTGGTCTTCAAGCAGAACAGCAGTACAGACACTTCCTCCATTTAGAAAAGTTCTTTCATAGATTACACTGCTTGTAACGTGATCCATAGCTTCCAACTGTCCCTGATTTCGAAGGACTGTCCCTGATTTGGAGCAATGTCCCTCTGTCCCACATTCCTCCTCATGTGTCCCTCATTTTGGTCTTATCCATATAGTTGTATATAAAATACACTTTTTATCTTTTAAAAAGTGTTTTTTGCCATGCTAAACCTTTCATCCAATTTTGCTAATTGGCACTGCGTTGTTTTAACTGACAATTGCGCGGTCGTGCGACGTGGCTCCCAAACAAAATTGGCGTTCTTTTTTCCCCACAAATAGAGCTTTCTTTTGGTGGTATTGGATCACCTCTGCGGTTTTTATTTTTTGCACTATAAACAAAAATAGAGCGACAATTTTGAAAAAAATGCAACGTTTTTTACATTAAAGACAGTACAGTCAGGTTGTAATGTCTATTATCGGCTTTAGGGCCCAGGTCAGGCATGTTTAGGGCCCCTTTCACACTAATGGAGTCCACCAGTTGATCCCCCCTTTGCAGGCAGATGACTGCATCTGGGTACACAGCCCACTGTTCTCTATGGGGCTGTCGGATGGAAACGCCTGTTTCAGCAGATCGGATCAGATGACGGGTGTCCGCTGACATCCCCCACTCCTTAGAAAGCTATGGATTATCCAATTGGGTCCCCCTAAAAAAAACTGACAGGTGGACCTGATCAGTCTCTTAGTGTGAGAGGAACCTAAGGAGGCAGAGTTAAGGACCAATAAGGGAATGAACTACAACATACATTTTGCGTGTACAGCATTCATATAACATGGAGGAACACAAGCAGATCCAAGTACTGTCTGCATTAATAAAGAGGCATTAAACCCCAAACCAAAAATGTATTATATTGGCGATTTCCAATCATTAGATGTTGTGGCTTCTTCATCAGTTTACTTTTCTTTGGCTTTTCTCTCTGTTTTCACCTGGTGATTTGGCCAGTAACACACCTCCTGTATTGATGAGACATAACTCTGGAGGAATGAGCAAAGGACGACAGCAGACAGCAGCATTGTCAGTCTGGGGGGGGGGGGGGGGGTAGTAGTATTACATGTTTTTGCAGATTTAGATACACCAACAAATTAAAGCCAAGCCAAGATCAGTTACATCAAACTGATTTTTCCACTTTTGGGATCAAGGTTTTGGGTGAATAAATTAAAGCTGATAATTTTACTCGCCCCTGCCAGTGTTAAATTGATATTAAAGCCAATTATTTTGAACAAAGCACCCCGCTTCCTTTAATTCTTGGGTCCCACTCCTCCCTCATGCAGCTTGCTGTGGGGGCACCCAAACAGGCATGCTTCACAAACAGAGCTGCAGCTCAGCACCTACTCCTCCATCTCCTGATTGGCTCACTGGTTGTGATTGACAATGGCCCGGGCTGCTGCCAAAAGCCAATCAGGAGTGTGAGTCCCTGAAGAGGCAAGGCTCTAGTGGACATCACTGGATCGAGAGGGGGCTCAGGTAAGTATTATGGGGGCTACTGCACACACAGTTTTTTACCTTCATGCATAGAATGCACGAAAGTAAAAAACCTTGTGCCTTTACAACCATGTTTAACAAATCTCTTTTATGTAAACTGATACATTCTGCTGGAGCATTTGTGCTGTGAAAAACAGACTTGCTGGCTGGATTACCAGATGAAAACAGAAGAAAGAAAGCCTAAAAACGGAAACTAATACAGCCATCAGACCAAACATTTGGTAAGCTGCAATATAATGTTTGCTTTTGGGTTTAATGCTGCTTTAGGCTGGGTCCACCCTTGAGAGCGCAGCAGCTCTCAGCAGGGGGTCCGGTGAGTCTCCATTCACTGTTTCAGGTCTGATTTCAGCACAAATTTTGGCCTGAATTTGGACCTGAAATGGACCAAAAGACGCACAGGACTCCTGCGCAATTTGCACTGGAGCACCTGCGGAGATGTGTGAACCGGCTTCATAGAATTCTAGGCAAATTTTATTTTTGTCTAAAGTCCCTCTTTAATATTGTTTTTGCTTACCATTATATAAGCTATTTCTGTGTAAAACGGATTAGAATGAGTGTTTATATAGCTACTCTATTTTATGGATTTTGGTGAGTGTCTTGATGGAACGCATTCCCAAGGGTGTATTTCTTTGCTTTTTTACGGTCATCATTCTTTGGTCAATGTTGCTATTTGTCTCCTGTTTATTGGATTCCTTTGTTTCATTACATAAGTATTTCTAGCTGCTGACCTTATAGAACATATCATATAACATATAGATGATAGGCCAGGACCCTCACCCAGTTTCATATACAGTAAAACCTTGGTTTGAGAGTAACTTGGTTTTGAGAGCGTTTTGCAAGACAAGCAAAATGTTTTAATACATTTTGCCTTGATCTACAAGCGATGTCTTGATATAAGAGTAGCATCATGTCACAACCGAGTATAAAAAAAGAAGAGAGGAACCTCTAAGTGTAGCAATATGGTTACATTTAATGAAGGTACAACATTTAGCAGCTTATTGCTACACTTAGAGGTGCCTCTCTTCTCTTTTAAACCCTGTAAAAAAAAAAGCTTTGATATACAAGTGCTTTGGATTACAAGCATGTTTCTGGAACGAATTATGCTCGTAAACCAAGGTTTTATTGTACATTGTTCCCCTCGTTGTGTGCAATAACTAAAATGTTACAGTATATACATTGAGCTCTGGAGTAAACATTGTGGTCACCCCCTCTGCATGTTGCTAATTGTAGCTTATCAATTCGCTATGCTATTCCGTGAAAAACGATTATAAAGGCAGTCACGTAATAAGAACCAAGAAGTCATCCCTACAAAGTCTGATGCTACTAGTTTTTGTTCATACCAACCAGTCAGAATTCCACATTTTTCCAAGTGGTAGGGGAAACAAAACTTTAAGTCAAACTTTGAGCTCATTCTCTTTTCTATAGTTTCCATGTTTTATATATACATAACCCAAGAGGAGTGGTGGGCACAAATACATTGGTCTAAATCAGGGACAGGGCCGCCATCAGGGGGGTACAGGCAGTACATCTGTAAGGGGCCCGGAGGTCCCCAGGGGCCTGGAGGCCTCCAGGGCCCCAGATGGCAACCCCCCTTTTTTAATAAATTTTTTATAAAAAAAAAATACTTTTTAACCACTTCAATACCGGGCTTTTATACCACCTCCATACCGGGCCTATTCTGACACTTCTCTCCTACGTGTAATAATCATCATTCTTTTGCTAGAAAATTACGCAGTACCCACAAACATTATATATGTTTTTTTAGCAGACACCCTAGGGAATAAAACGTCGGTCATTGCAACGTTTTATCTCGCACGGTATTTACGCAATCATTTTTCAAACGCCTTTTTTTTGTAAAAAAAATTGTTTAATGAATTAAAAAAATAACAAAACAGTAAAGTTAGCCCAATTTTTTTGTATTATGTGAAAGATTGTTACACCGAGTAAATAGATACCCAACATGTCGCGCTTTAATTATGCGCACACTCATGGAATGGCGCCAAACTTCGGTACTAAAAAATCTCCATAGGCAACGCTTTATTTATTTTTTACAGGTTACCAGTTTAGATTTACAGAGGGGATCTAGTGCTACATTCGTTGCTGGCACTCTAACGCACGCGGCGATACCCCACTTATGTGGTTTAAACGGCATTTACATATGTCGGTGGGACTTGCGTGTGCGTTCGCTTCTGCACACAAGCTAACGGGGACAGGGGTGTTTTAATTTTTTTTTTAATCTTTTTTTTTTTTTACTTTTTTTACTTTTTTGTTTTAATTTTTTACTTTTATTCCTATTACAAGGAATGTAAACATCCCTTGTAATAGGAATGTGTGTCTCTCCTCCAGGCTGGAAACCATGAGATCGGTGAAAAAAAATTCACCGATCTCATGAATGGTTGCTTAGCAGCCGCAATCGCGGCTTTGTTTACTTACGGGGACCCGGGCGAGACGTCATCACATCGCGTCCGGGGTCCTCCGACTGTCGACGCCGGACGATTCGTTCTCCGGGCCCCCGAAGGCACGGGAGAGCCCGGAGAAGCACCGGATGGCGGCCGGAGGGGGGGGATGTCCCCTCCCGCGGCCTGTAAGATCGATCAAGTGGCGGAACCGCCGCTATGATCATTCTTATGTCGTGCAGAATCGCCGGCTGTAGAAGAGGATATCTGGATGATGCCTCTGGCTGCAGGCATCATTCAGATATCCACCCGCAAAGCCCAGGCCGTCAATTAACGGCCACTTAGGATGGGAGATCCCATCTCTGGCCGTCAATTGTCAATGGCTGGGTATTGAAGTGGTTAAATATATTTTTATTTTATTTTTTATTAACCACTTCCCCACTGAGCCATAGTAAAATGACGTTGGTGGGGACCCTTCGTCCTTCAGTCTGGACGTCATATGACGTCCTTGCATTTTCCGGCCGCTAGGGGGCCACAAAAGATATATATCCAAATTAGCAGGGGGTGCCACATTAAACCGGAACGGGGGCCACAATTGGCCCGCGGGCCGGACTTTGGACATAAAAGAGTAACTAAAGCGCTAGCCAACAGTGAATTGACCCAATAGAAATAATACTAATTACTGCTGCTCAAATCGGATATGTGCTAACAACAGCAGAAAGTGGACAATAAAGTATAATGATGAGCGCAAACTAAACTAAACTAATATAAAATCTAACAAGTGAAAATATATATCAATATAGTACTGATACAGAAACAACAGTGAAATAATCCCACATGTGTGGTAAAGTGAATAGTCCAAATAATACAATGTGTGTCTCAAAAAAGTGTGGATCCGGTGAAAGCAAAAACAAAATTTCAGTGATAAGGCTTCTGTCCATATAAGCGAACTCATCCAAATGGAACTTCACAGATGGAAATGTGCTCACAGAGCGCTTACCTTCCACAAGGAAGAAAGAGGCATTGAACAGGTGCAGTGATGATCCTTACGATAGCCTTCTTCAAAGGAATCCCTCAGCCAGTTTCTGCCACATTCGACGTCCGGTCGAATGTGTAACGGATGTTTCAAGGAGAAAATAAAGCTCAAATAGTGAAGTATGTCAACTTAAAAGGTAAATTTATTCAAGCGAACACACTTACAGGAAAAAAAACGGGTAAAAACACCAAACAAATGGCACTTCCGGTTTGGACGGTCAGCAAACTGATTTGTTTGGTGTTTTTACCCGTTTTTTTTCCTGTAAGTGTGTTCGCTTGAATAAATTTACCTTTTAAGTTGACATACTTCACTATTTGAGCTTTATTTTCTCCTTGAAACATCCGTTACACATTCGACCGGACGTCGAATGTGGCAGAAACTGGCTGAGGGATTCCTTTGAAGAAGGCTATCGTAAGGATCATCACTGCACCTGTTCAATGCCTCTTTCTTCCTTGTGGAAGGTAAGCGCTCTGTGAGCACATTTCCATCTGTGAAGTTTCATTTGGATGAGTTCGCTTATATGGACAGAAGCCTTATCACTGAAATTTTGTTTTTGCTTTCACCGGATCCACACTTTTTTGAGACACACATTGTATTATTTGGACTATTCACTTTACCACACATGTGGGATTATTTCACTGTTGTTTCTGTATCGGACTTTGGACATGCCTGGTCCAAATTTTCTTTAATTGAAATGATATAAACGTGTAGAAATTGTCTTTGAAAAAATATTCTTATAAATACTACAAAGCCTGCTGACTTGTTTCTAGCCTCATGTAAACATAAAAAGAAATCCTTTTATAAGCAATAATTTGAACACACAGCTACAGAATGTGTAACTCTGAAATATTTAAAATTACATGTTATAGAAATAAGTATATTATTACCATCATTGTGCTAGTTTAAATATATTAAATTGGCAGACGAGCTACAAAATATGTTCCGAATGTGGTAGGATGTGTTAATTAATGGTATGCTTACCTTAATTACATACATTTTGATGTTCATTTATATCTAGCCCCCAGAGTATTTACATTACAGATAAAGCTAATGTAATTTTTTCCAAAGTAAAACTAATTGGCTAATCCAGCAATCAGGTTTTTCTTTGGAATTAATGTTTTTAAGCCTTTCAGCTGGTCACACAAACAATTATGACAAATCCGGTTTCTATGGATCAAATCTCTGTACAGTGTGGAATGTTGGAGGATAGCAGAGAGCTACCTGTTGTCCACTGGACACTATAAAGGTACTCCGTAGTGCACTCTGCATATTGGACTTCATTTGTAAAATATAGGCTACAATGTGGAGCCTGTGGTGTTCTACGGAGTCCTCTGTGATTGGGAAAGACTGCGGTCTGCCTTTGACAGGTCACCAGACAGGGCTGTCGTTGTGCTTTTATTTTTAAATGTAATCTATTTGCACAGTACTCTGCTGGCTTCAGCGCCCTGAAGCAATTGAAGCACCGTGCAGATTTGTAAAGCACCTAAGAACAAAAATGTTATATATTTGAGCTTACCTGTCCTCGGAAAAAGTGCTCTCTCAGAGATGTTTTTTTGGTTTCTTTAAATTGCTTTAAGTTTTCTTGTAAGTTCCTGTACACATTTAAAGGGGGTTAGTAACCCTTTTAAGGTGGTCTCCACTATGTCTGGCCTGGACTTCCTCTTTATTGCTAGGGTATTAAGAGCTTCTAGAAATGCAGTGCATGAGAAGAGGTGGCCATGAAGGACTCAAGTTTGTGGTGGTAAGACTACCGCGTGGTTTCCTCTCCATAGGTTGGGCCTGTGAAATATACCCCAGAGTAATAGCCTCTAAGAGCAGCCATGCAGAGACTCGGAGTTCCGGTAGCCAACCTTTCTAGGCAGGATAATGTGCCATTCTATATGGAGAACTGTTGTGCCACTAGCTGAAGTTTTTAAGGAGACAGCTGTTAAAGTATTCAGAAAAGCAGGCACGGGCTGGACATTGTGTGAGCTTGGATATGTAATATGCCTAATCTGCATATGGGTTAGTAGACCTTGACGGGCACTGGCTTAGTTACCCACTGCTACAGTCTTCTTGCACACTTACAAGCTGAACTGAAATTGAACAATAGTATCAGCTTTCCCAGATATGTTCTATGAACTACCAAACACATCCCCATAGATACAGTATGAATGAGTGAATGTGGTCACTAGGGATGGACTCGAACATCAGCGGTTTGTTCATAGAAAAACAAACATATGGGCGCTCAGGCAAGTTAGCCCACCCGATTGCACTGCATTGACAGCTGCTGATTGGCCAAAGCATGCACCTGACTTGCATGCTTTGGCCAATCACAGCACAATATGCCTTTGAGATCCATGATTGGCATAAGGCAGGGTGCCTTTGGCCAATCATAGTTTAGGGGCTAAGTCCACACCCCACACTATATAAGGCTTCTGCTTACTCGGTGGCCAGATATAGTGAATGAATAGCGATTAGGCGGGTAGTTAGTGTAGTGTGCAGTCAGACAGTGTAGAACATATTATACAGTTCAGAAGATATAGTGCAGTCTGTGTAGTGTGTATATGTATAATACAGTTCAGAGTATACAGTGCAGTATGTGTAGTGTATATAGTGCAGTCAGTGTCGTGTATACATAATACAGTTCAGAGTATATAGTGCAGTCCATGTAGTATACAGTTGTGCTCATAAGCAGTGGCGTTTCGGGGGGTGCGGGCCACACCCGGGTGACACCCACCAGAGGGTTGACACCCATTGGTAGTGACATCGTTAACACTGCCCTACACTGTGATCTGCGCACAGAGTGGGGTCTATGCACAGAGTGGGGTCTATGCACAGAGTGGGGTCTATGCACAGAGTGGGGTCTATGCACAGAGTGGGGTCTATGCACAGAGTGGGGTCTATGCACAGAGTGGGGTCTATGCACAGAGTGGGGTCTATGCACAGAGTGGGGTCTATGCACAGAGTGGGGTCTATGCACAGAGTGGGGTCTATGCACAGAGTGGGGTCTATGCAGTTGGAAAGGTCTGTATCGAGAGAGGGGGGTCTATGCAGTTGGAAAGGTCTGTATCGAGAGAGGGGGGTCTATGCAGTTGGAAAGGTCTGTATCGAGAGAGGGGGGTCTATGCAGTTGGAAAGGTCTGTATCGAGAGAGGGGGGTCTATGCAGTTGGAAAGGTCTGTATCGAGAGAGGGGGGTCTGTAGTTGGTGGAGGGGGGGTGACACCAATCTTTTCCGCACCGGGTGACTTCAACCCTAGTGGCGCCACTGCTCATAAGTTTACCTACCCTGGCAGAATTTGATTTATTGGCCATTTTTCAGAGAATATGAATGATAACACAAAACTTTTTACTCATGATTAGTGCTTGGCTAAAGCCATTTATTTTCAATTGTGTTTACTCTTTTTAAATCTTAATGACAACAGAAATTACCCAAATGACCCTGATCAAAAGTTTACATATCTCTGTTCTTAATACCGTGTATTGTCCCCTTTAACATCAATGACAGCTTGAGGTCTTTTGTGATATTTGTGGATGAAGCTCTTTATCTACTCAGATGGTAAAGCTGCCTATTCCTCTTGGGAAAAAAAAGCCTCCAGTTCCTGTAAATTCTTGGGCTGTCTTGCATGAACTGCACGTTTGAGATATCCCCAGAGTGGCAGCCATTGTATTTAAGACCTGGTAAGCTGCAATATATTACATTGGACACATAAAGGTTGGTTTACTCTATAGACCGAGAATAGACTGTGCACTTTGCAAAGTGCAGTTGCAAACTGTAAGAGCAGTTGCTCCAGAGCTTAGTAAATAAGCAGAAGCTCTGCTGACTTCCATCATCCAATCCTGTGCAAGCAAAAATGCTGTTTTTTTGTTTTGTTTTGTTTTTTTCTCGTACATGATTGGGTATTCTTTGCAAAGTGAGGCTTTACCTCATTTACTAAGTTTTGAAGTGACTGCCTTGCAGAGTGAAATTGCACTTTGCAAAGTGCACAAGTCTATTTGTCTTTTGGTAAATCAAAAAAGCAAAAAAAAAAAAGGCAAAAGCTCCTAAACTCAAGTTGCATGAAGCCTAACAAGGAGGTGTCAATCATGGCTGCCTATATAGTTTGTCAATCTATGCCTCATTGCATTTGATAAAATCATATAAAATCTGACCTCTGGATCACCATGTTAAATTTTTATACACAAATCGAGTTTTCTGTCCAAAAATTTGCTTATAAACTCTACTTTAGTCTGTCCTACATTTATCTAAAGAGAAGACGGTGTTAGCCCATTATAACAGATTGCTTGGTTCCTTGTTTGATGTTTGTTGAGTACACAGTAAAAGTTGCATTACTTTACAATCCTTTTATGTCATATTGCAGATTTATCACTTTTCTCCTTGAATAGCTGTATGATTGCAGCCGTTCATTTGCAACCCAAGTATAGAGTTGAAAGAACATTCTGGTGTACATTTTAATACTGATATCACAGCTAATCAAGACTGTTTGTTGGCAACACGTATTTATATTTCACCCCGTCTCCTACTGCATATGTTTAGTCTTTTGATTCAGCATGTCTCTATAATGTGTGTATGTGTGTTGTGCACAGATATGAGAACATGCAAACAGCTATTCTATTTATACAGACATCTTCACATGCAAACACCAAATAATGTTTTTGGTAAGGCTGCAGTCTTGTGATTTGCAATGTGTTATTTAGAGTAGGGGTCTCCAACATTTCTAAACAGAAGGCCTGTTCCCTGTCCTTCAGACCTTAGAGGGAGCCAGTCTGTGGCCAGTTGGGGTAGAAAATGCCCTGAAGTCAGTGGACGTAAACAGACACATAGGATCAGTGGAGGTAAACAATTTCCCCGGGTAAGGCTGGTACACACAGGCTGAATATTGGCCGATATCAGCCGGTTCAACAAAAAAGGCTAACATCCGGCCAGTGTGTACAGCTCCTAGTCCGACAGAAGCAAGTCACACAAGTTGCAACCAGCTTCTGTCAAACGAGCATGCTGGAAAGCCAGAACTGACAACCAATGGCTGCTTGCACTGATCAGTGTGTTCTGGCAGTGGGGGCAGTCCCCCTATCAGAACACAATAACACTGCGGGGGAGATTGCCGCACTAATAATGGATGTGTTAGTACAACAACCTCTTAATTTATTTTCATTCGTTCTGCTGGGTTGAATGAAAAAAGACTTCTCATGTGTAATGCCCTGTACACACGATCGGTTTGTCTGATGGATTTTTTCAACAGATATCCGATGAAGCTGACTGATGATCAGTCGTGCCTACACACCATAAGTTAACCACTTAAAGACCCCCGCACGCACATATACGGCCACAACATGGCTCGTACAGGCACAAGGGCGTAAATTTACGTCCCCGCCTGAGTGCGGTTCGGGGGTCCCATCGGGACCCCCTCCGCGGCGTGCGGGGGTCTCCCTACCTCTGGGAGCGATCCGGGATCTGCGGGCGGATGTCCGTGATATCCGCCCCCCCCCCGCGATCGCTCCCAGCCAATGGGAGCGCGCTCCCAGCCTGTCACTTCCTCCTCCTGTGTTTACACAGGAAGGAGGAAATGATGTATTCTCTCATCGCAGCGCTGTTTCCCAGCGCTGCTGATGAGAGAAGACATCACAAGTAAGTGTGCACCAACACAACACTGACACACACTCACATAGGCATATTAACCCCTTGTGATCGCCCCCCCCACCCCCCTGTCACAGTGTTACTGAATGCAGTGATTTAATCACTGCATTTAGTGTCAGTGTGACAGGCACTGTAAAAAACAGTTAGTGTTAGGTTCAGGATAGCCCCCCCACCCCCCCTAATAAAGTTTTAACCCCCTGATCACCGCCCTAGTTAACCCTTTCACTCCCTATTGCCAGCGTCACTAAGCGATCATTTTTCTGATCGCTGTATTAGTGTCGCTGTTCCCGCTAGGTAGCTATTTTTTTTTATTGCGATTTTTTTTTTTTTTACTAAAGACATGTGGCTAAATAAATTTTGGCCTAAATGTTTGACTAAAATTTCGTTTATTTGATTTTTTTTTAACAAAAAGTAAAAAATAGTGTTTTTTTTTCAAAAATGACGCTCTATTTTTGTATATAGCGCAAAAAATAAAAATCGCAGAGGTGATCAAATACCACCAAAAGAAAGCTCTATTTGTGGGAAGAAAAGGACGCAAATTTTGTTTGGGAGCCACGTCGCACGACCGCGCAATTGTCTGTTAAAGCGACGCAGTGCCGAATCGCAAAAACACCTTGGGTCATTTACCAGCGTATTGGTCCGGGTCTTAAGTGGTTAAAAAAATGATCGTGTCAGAACGAGGTGATGTAAAACACAACGACGTTCTGAAAAAAATTTCATTGCTTCCAAGTATGCGTCTACTTGATTTTGAGCATGCATGGATTTTTAACCGATGGACGTACCCACAGACAATCGTTTTTTTTCTATAGGTTTTTTATCCATCAGATAATTTTAAAACAAGTTCCTAGTTTTTTGACTGATGGATAAACAACCGATGGGGCCCACACACGATAGGTTTGTCTGATGAAAACGGTCCATGTGTGTAGGCAGCATTAGAGTTGGTGAGCATGAGGAGTAAAGAATGACTTTTGGTACCTGTTAATAGTGGAGGGAGGAATAATGCCCCATTGTTGGTGTTAACGGAAGTAACCGTGCCCCACCATTGGTATCAGTGGAAGTAGTAGTGTCCTATCCTTGGTGTCACTTTTACTCAGGGTCATTTGCATAGTTTCTGTTGTAATTATGATTTAAAAAGAGCAAACACAGTTGATTGATAATAAATGGCTTCAGCCAAACACTAATCATGAGGTAGTATGTGCAGGAGAGGAGTGTAGAGTGTATAGCAGTGGATAGTATGTGCAGAAGAGGAGTATGGATTGTATGGAGGTGGGTAGTATATGCAGTTGAGTGTGAAATGTACAGCAGTGGGTAGTAAGCGCATGATCATGTCAGTACAACAGTGAACAGCGTCAGCAGTTCTTTATTGTTTTCATTTTTATTTTGTTTTTTTTACAATTTTATTTTTTGTTACAAATTAATAAAAAAAAAATCATTTTTTTTTAATGCTTTTTTGGGGTCAGTGGATGGTGTGAGTAGGGCATTGAATGGTGTCAGTAGAGCAATGAAAAGTGCCTGAATTGTTTTATTTTTATTATTTTGGCAATTTTTTTGTTTATCATTTAAAAAAAAAATCACCATGCTTCAGAGGGGGGGGGGGGGGGTGGGCTACATTTGGATGGTGTCAGTCGTTTTTTGTTTTTATTATTTTATTTTATATAATTTTTTTTAATTTAATTTTTATTATTTTTTATGTTGGATGGTGTCAGTCGTTTTTTGTTTTTTATTATTTTATTTTATATAATTTTTTACAATTTTATTTTTATTATTTTTTTGTTTGTTTTTTAATGTTTTTTTTTTTTTCACTGCACCCATAGATGATATGCCACTGGTACTCATACTCGCCGATAAAAATCCGGTTTCACTGCATGCCTACTTTAAACAATTAAACCAGAACTAAACCCTCTTATGCTTTACAGCCAAGGAAGCTGCCATATTAGCCTCCATTTAATCTGCAGTTGCCATGGCTCTGCACATGTGATCAATTATAACTCCAGCCATTTGATGGCTTGGCAGTTTGCACGACAGCATAAGCAGCTGTGACAGTTACCATTCACAGCATTCCTTGAATGTAACTATTTTTAAGAAAACGTTAAAGGATAAGTTCACCTTTTCAACATGTTACACCCATATTTAGGGTGTAACATATTCAGCACCACCCCTGAGTTCCCCCCCTTCCCTGTGAGAGGGGGTTCCTCCCGCTTACCATTATCACATTTGACAACAGCATAGCTGTGCGGGGCCCTGTCTGAGGTCGCACTCGTAAACCGCTGATCCTGGGTGCAATGCTTTGCAGGCTCTCTGGGGAGAAAATATTAAATGCACATTTCTTTACATTTATTTATTTATTTTTTCCCTTAAAGGTGAACTTATGCTTTAAATTGATGGGGTTAGTAGTTCTTTACATAGAAATGTACCCATTCTGCAATCATGTTATCATTTATTCCTGAGAATTAATACATTTTATGTGAAATTAACAAGAGATGAGATAATGTTGCATGTAATGTATGTGACACTGTGAAATGACACTTGTGTTTTCTGTGCATTGCTCTGTTTGGTCCACCAATCAAGAGTTTATAGTGAAAGAGGAGATGCCTGCATTGTGTAACCCCTCTGTGACCAGTAAAACACACTTTCTTTCGCTTTTTCCAGAATAGGTAGCCAGATAACCAAAAAACTTGGTGTTGCCCCTAAGGAGGTCACAGATTAGCTGATTTTTGTAAGCAATGCTCAATTCGGCAACATTAGTTGTGATCGTTTGGATCCCAAAGGTCATGTAAGGCTATTTGTATTATACATAAGCCTAAGGATGGAAAAAGTAAACCCTTTTGAGATTTTTTTTATGAATGATCAATGTCTGGTGTTTGGGTATATATTATAAAGATGCAGAAAAAAATAAGATCTAAACAGAGCCCAAGAAAACGGCCACAATGCATCCCTTTACAATAAAAAAAAAACACATGCCGCATTTGATGGATGATGGTATACTGGAAATTGCATTGCAAAGCCTAGATCAAAATGATTAGTTGCCTGTGCGCTGGCAAGGCAGGTTGCTATGGTTACCTAATTAACCAGTGGTCTTTTTTTCAGCTATGTGTTTTCTTTCAAATGGGAATGTCAGCTGTGTCTATATATCCTCATATGCTGGGTATAGACGATACTCCTTTGATATGATATACATCATGGTTGTTAAAGAGAACATCTACATTATCCTGATTATCAATTATGCAATAAAGCTATTACTGGAGGATGCATGGTTATAATCATTATTTATGTTAGCAAAGGGCACCAAACAAATTGACGGTGTAATGAAGAACTTCATTATGGGGCCAGTTCAGCACAAATAGGTGGTCTGTTATGCTGAACCTCCTTCCATCTTTCATCATGAGAGCTGATGGCAGAATCTATGGATGAATTATCAGTTTTACATTAACTTGTGTTTGACTTATTCTTTAACATTGTTGATATCTTGACTGCCAATACAAACAGTACATGGTGGTAACACAATTGCCAGCATAAAGAAGTAACTAGACAATGGCCACCTATTAATGAAAAGGTTTTAGAGAAGCCATCAGACTTTGCAGGCACTTTCGCAGCGGTCCTTATTGATTTTAATGGGCAGGGGCGGTGGAGGAGTGGTGTATACACCGCTTCTCCACCGCCCGAAAGATGCTGCTTGCTGAACCTTTAGTAACGTCCTGCAAGTTGCACCGATCCACTTGGGCTCTCATACTGGGGCTGCAGGGGATGGGTTTTTCAGGTGCTTTTACAAGTGTTATTTTTGGCCTAAAAGCGGCTGAAAAACGCCCAGTGTGAAAGGGGTCTAATTCCCACAGAGAAACTCCTGAACAACCTGGTTCCCAAAATGTATTGTAGTGACCTCCCAGACCTCTATGGCCATGATGGTGACCTCAAGAGTCAGAAAGAGCTGACATCCTTCCTTGTAGAGTGGGTTAACAGGCATGGTGGGTGTAATGCAAGTTGAAATGATGGGCGCCAGTCACTTTTTGAATGCGATCCTGAGATTTATCATCTCTTAAAAATAACTGTGGGAGAGAGCGGGTTAGGGCCAGAACACCCTTAGGTACATGCAATGGTAATTGACAGACTCTGAGACACTATAGGTAGACAGCTATACAGGAAAAGGCCTCCAGCCAGATGATACATCTGTTTAGGTAGGACCGCTGTCTCCTATGGCAACTGAACTTGTAACAGTCACTAAAGGTATTCGTACATAACTCTTGGTATAATTATTCTCTTATCTTGCAGTATCCCATTGTAGGAGCTCCCAGTCTCTCACTAGACTTCCAGATCCCAGTCTTCACCAGATCTCCTGAGCTCTTCCACCACTTACCCGCTGTATAGTCCTTAAGCATCACCCCCCGCTAACCTGCTGGGTCCCTGGCTTGGCACTCGCTGGAACTAACTTTCCCACTTCATCTCACCTTCCCCGGCTAGTGAGAAGACTGCTCTGGTACTTACAGTTGTCTCCGGTAATAAGGTGGATGGTCCCTTAGTGGCGACTGATTCCCCCTTTACCTCTGACCACAACTGGTTCCCCATCCGGCTGAACCTTCACAATTCGGTTGGACGCCAATCCTGCAGTCCCAACCTTATGCTCCTTCTCTTGCTCCTGGATAGACCTCAGGCAGCCTAGCAGCCAGGTGTCGCTGGAATAGGCCACTGGCTTCCAGCCTAGCAACCCAGGGGGACATAATACCCGCCCACCTAGACAGCTGTCCAGGTGGCACAGAACACAGATCACCTGATTCCAATCAAATAAATAGGCTCTGCCAGATGTCCAAAAGACTAAAGAAACCCCTGCCAATTGGCTGAGACACCACATCCATTTATAATCTGACCTTGATATGCCTTTGTCGATCTAATGTCGCTAGCCACAGTGCCACCTAGTGACAGAAGAGAAAAGATGCAGCAATTCCATAATTAGAGGGAAATTAGTGGATCTTCTAACAGTTGGCCAGGACAATTACTGCCTGGCAAACTAAATTTGTTAGCAACCCTGCCTAAACACCAGAGTGCTACATAATGTACAAAGAACATTTACATGTATAAAGTGACCTTCACTGTACACCATAAGGACATTTTTTTCTAAAAGTGCAGGTCATAAACCTCTCTACATCTTCATAAACAGTATCTCGCTCAATAAAGAAAACTGACTTTCTCCTGTATGAAATAATAGGGTGTGGCATGATGAATTTATAATTAAAATCCATGGACCAGATCATGCTGAGTTGTTTAATGGCCTACTAATACAGCAAAAGATCATGAGTGAATTGTATTGTTGTCATGCCATTGCGGTGGCATGATGTACTATGACTGTTTGCAGTGTAAGTGAATTGTATTATTGTTTTGTACATAGTTTGTATAGAATTAAAGCAAACCATTTCATGGTCATGTTTGGTGGTCAGGTTATTATGTTGATGGCATGACTGTTTAGAGTGTAAAGGGATTATGGTTAATAACCGGTGGTCAGGTTGGAAGTTGTAGTGTTCTATGCTTGTACAGAGTGTAATAGAATTGCATTAGTATCATGTCTACTTATCCCCTTAGACACTGTCTCTCTGAAAACTGTATCCCTTGACTTCTCTGCCTGACTACCCAACGTTCCCGTCTCTGAAATACCACTATAATTCTTGGTGATTTTAACATCCCCATTAATATCAACAGCCTGGTTACATCTCAACCTTGTTTTCTCCCATATTTTAACTCCTGGAAACTAGGGTTGTCCCGATACTAGTATCGGTATCGGGACCGATACCAAGTATTTGAGGGAGTACTTGTACTCGCGCAAATGCTCCCGATGCCTGGCCGAATACTTTTTTTGTATTTATCAACATGTTGAGTTTTTTACTACTGCATGACAAGCAAATTAAACATTTTATTCATTTTTACTCATTTATATTCTTTTATAATGTCTTGAGTTAGAGTTCTTCATAAGGCCGCGTACACACGAGGGGATATGTCCGCTGAAAACGGTCCGATGGACCGTTTCAGCAGACATCTCCGCTCGTGTGTATGGGCTAGCGGACAGATTTCTCCACCCGACAGATTTCAAAGCATGCTTTGAAATCCATCCGGTGGGAATCTGTCCGCCCGACATGTCTGCTGGTTAGTACACTTACCAGCAGACATGTCGTCCCCCACCGCCGCCGCCGAATGGATTCGGCGCATGCGCGGAAGTGTTTTACTTCCTGGTGCGGTGACGTGGCGGTGACGCGTACACGCCATCGGATCAAACTCCCGATCGGACATATCCGATGGAAATGGTCCGCGCACCGTTTTCATCGGATATGTCCGATCGTGTGTACGAGGCCTAATTCTAAAGAAAATATCCTTTGTCTGTATTGTGGTTTAAAAACGGTCACATGACATTTAAAAAAAGTATCGGTATTCGGTATCGGCGAGTACATGAAAAAAAGTATCGGTACTTGTACTCAGTCCTAAAAAAGTGGTATCGGGACAACCCTACTGGAAACCTCACCAACACCCCATTTCCTCTCCCTGATCACAACCTTATCGTCTTCAACCACCTATCTCTCCTAGCAGCAAACAGTTACACACAGAATCCTTTGCCACTTTAATCCTTCTCTATTCTACTCTGTAACTGACCATTCTATGACAAAATCACACCCCTGTCCTCCTCTGGCCTGGCCACTGTCTACAACAGTTCACTCTTATCCACACTGGAATCACTTGCCCCTCTCACTGCACAAAGTATCAGGCCCTGACCATTACAACCTTGGCAGACTGATGACACAAGAAGTGTTATTGTATAACCAAAGGCAAAACATTTCTCTTTTTAGTTTTAGATATTTAGAGTGGAGAGGGATTAGAACACCCATCCGTTTTTTTTTTTGTTTTTTGCTGTCTGTACCCCCCGTTACGGAGATTCACCCTCTTTATTTGTCCTGTTTACCATTATTATTAAACGTGAATGTAAAAGAAAAAAGTAATAGAAGGGAAATCTTCTAATGGGACACTATTTCTGGTGACCTGGAGTCCCCAAGGAATTCCTTTAATTTGCAGGGATTTTTTCTAATTTCTTGTTTGGCAATGAGACAGGAAGTGAGGGAAAAACCCAACAATGAGACCGAGATGGCAAAAAAAAATCTGACCGGTAAAAACACTCCATTATATCTATCCAAAATGAAAAATAAAGACCTAGCCATACACTGGAGCGAATACAGTGTTTAATCAAATGAAGAAAGCATTCACCCTAAATAAATCTGCCTTCTTAAAATACAATTCCTCCCTCCATGTTGCCAAACAAGCCTACTTTTTCGCTCTCATTAATACTCTGTTCTCTAGTCCTGGTTGTTTCTTCTCTAATTTTAACTCTCAAATCTCCACCACCACCCAGTAACTCACTCACTGCTCACAAGTTTGCCAATCACTTCAAAAACAAGATTGATGCAATTAGTAGGGGCATCTCCACTGTACCTATCCCACTGAAGTTTCCTCTTTAGACCTTGCTACTACTGAAGAAGTTGCTGAATGACGTTTCGTCATTAACAGACGTTCCCATTGAGAACGTCTGTTAATGACGAAACGTCTTTTGGGAAGGCACACACTGATGTCGCCACGTTCCATCTGAAGGAGGAAGGGCTCCTATTGCCGGCCGGCACTTTATACGCTTTTAAACATGAGATGTTTGTAAGTACATGTCTAATGTTCTTTTATTAAAAATGTGTACGGTATCACACTATGGTCTGTTTTTCTTGTTCATGCACCGAGGATCTGTTCATATAGGGGTGTGGTGTAATTCGTGATTTGCTCCCTGGATCCCCCTTACCACTTGTCCGCTGAATCCCATTCTCTCACAGCTACTACGGTCACCCTCCTCTTCCATCCTATGCTCTCTTTTTTATCGCTCCCTCTCTACTGGTACTGTCCCCTCCCTTCCAAAACATGCACTGATCACCTCTATACTTAAAAAGCCCTCACTGGCCCCCACCAGTCTGAACAGCTTAAGACCCATGTCCTTGCTCCCAATCATATGTAAATTTTTAGTATGCTTAGTTTACAACCGTCTGAGCTTCTACCTCACTGACAACAACCTTCTTGACCCCTTGCAGGCTGGCTTTCACTTACTACACGCCACTGAAACTGCCCTACTTAAACTCACTAATGAGCTACTAACTGCTAAAAACCAATGGCCAGTACTCCATACTCATACAACTAGACCTCTTTGTGGCCTTCGATACTGTTGACAATCCGCTCCTCCTCAAAAAACTCCACTCTTGGCCTTTAAGTCTGCTCTCTCCTGGTTCTCCTCCTACCTATCACAGTGCTTCTTCATTGTTGCCTATGACTCTGTCTCCTCTCCTCTCCTACACTTCCCATTTCTGTAGATGTCCCCCAAAGTTATGTCCTTGGAATACTCTTCTTCTTGATATACACCTCCTCCTTTGGTCACTTGATAAACTCCCGCGGCTTCCAGTACCATCTCTATGCTGATGACACCCAAATCTATCTCTCTGCTGCCTACATCACTCCTTCAGTTTCCCTTAGCATTACAAACTTATTAACTGACATTTTAACATGGATGTCACACTACTTCCTCAAACTCAATCTTTTTAAAACTGAGCTTATCATATTCCCCTCCTGCCTGTGCTCCATCAAGATCAAAAGTACAGTCCCTCCCCTCATGCTAGGGTACTGATACCCAGATCCAATCACTGTCCCAGTTTTGTCTAGTTCACCTCTATAACATCCCCAAAATACTCGCCTTTTTAACCATTGAAACCACTAACCAACCTATTCACTCCCTTGTTTTCTCTCGCCTTAAGTATTGTAGCTCCCTGCTCATAGGCCTACCTCTTTGCAGGCTTTCAGTCAAATATGTATGCTACTGCCAGACTCATCCACCTTCCCAACCCTTTAGTTTCCACCACCCCTCTCCCTCCGCTGTCTTCCCACTGCACACCAAATAAAATTCAATACATTAAACCATTACCTACAAAGTCATTTACAACTTTGCACTGAGCCTAATTACCAATCGTGTCTCTAAATGCTACCCAAACCATCCTCTCCACTCCTCCCAAGAAATCCTGGTCTCTAGCTCTGTTGTCCCTCCGACCATGCTCGTCTCCAGAACTTCTGCAGAGCCTCTCTCATCCTTTAAAACTCCCTACCCCAATTTGTCCAGCTATCTCCTACTCTGTCCATTTTTAGGCAATCCCTGAAAACTCATCTCTTCAGGGAAAGCCTATCCTGCCTTCGGCTAAAGACTAAATCTTTTATTTCTCCCATCAGTTCACTTCACACAGTTATTGCCATAATAGATTGTAAGCTCCCAGGAGCAGGGCCCTCCTAATCCTTTGGTACTGAATTCAATTGCTGCTGTATTGTCTCCCTTTATAATTGAAAGCACTGCTTAAAACTGTTAGTGCTATATAAATCCTGTATAATGATAAAATGTTAATCAGTATTCTTATTTTGTCTAGTAAGACTTACCCAACTCTTCATTTGTTCTACTTATACTTGGGAAAGGGTCTTTTTATCAGATGCTAGCAATGCACTCTGGAGATTATAGTCCTACATGTATGTATCTTTTTAGAAATGTCCAATAGAATGAAAATTCTTCAACTACAGACTTTTTTTTAGTGTGCCTTTAAGCAACCTTACCAGCTCACAATAATACATGTTTTGGTGTCTCAGCTCTATCCTAATTTCTTCTTTTCTAGCTTGTGTTTTTTTTTTTTTTGTTCTTTAAGTTGCTGCAGTCGCTTCTGTTCAAGCAGTAAAATGTTATCCAGAAATGTGCATATGTCAAATATTCTGCTTTTCTGTTTGAATGCAGTGCAAACAAATCATCTTATAAGTAGAACTCAAGCCCCAAACCCTTTAACGCTGCCAAGCTGTCTCTTTGAACAAGCTTTCTGTTGCGTCTAACTGTATGTGGTCTGTCTAACCTGCATAATGTTTCACTGTTTGTTCTCTTATTCAGTCTAGCTGTGAAGTTCTTCTCTTCACTTTTAATGTTGTTTCTTTCTGATTTACCTTTACTCTGTCTGTTTGTGATTTCAGTGGACTTCTCTGTGTCAAAAATCTACTTTTAGAAGCAGAAACTATTTAGGAGCCATGAAGGTACCCCCCTCATGTCACAGGAAGGTGTAGTGAGTGACAGACACTCACACATTCTGCATGTTTTCCGACAAGTCAACTCATAAGCATCATTGTTTCCTTCTGACACATTTAAACAATCAGTTCATTTTATGGATTGTCCTACTACTAATAGGCCATCCACAACCTTTAGAAGACCATTTATGAAGCTGATCCAGGGTGGAAAATGAACCAATTTATGTTCCAGGAACTTTCCTCTTTCAAGTGTCCTTTTTGATGTGTTATATTATTGGTGTGTTTGTTTTATTTTTTTATTTTTTGTCTTTCATTGTGCTTTGCAAGTTTGCATTTTTGTTAGTTTAGCTTCTTTTGTTCTGTGTGTACCATCACATCAATCATTAATTGCATGAATATAGCACAGAACTATCTGTAGTGCTTTACAGAGAGTATTGAGGACTTCACCAACCAGTGAGCTTACAATATTGCTTCCCTACCATTAACATGCACACAATCTAATAATGGTCAATGTTCGAGAAAGCACTGATATGTGTTTGAATTGTAAGCATAAATTGAAGCAGCCAGATCCTTCATACATGGGATTGTTTGCCAATTTTAACAAAAAGTAATCATAAGACCAGTATTTTGTCCTAGAAAATGACCTATGGATCCTAGTTTTTGAGAGGGGGGAAAGGGTTAGAACTCTGTCAAGAAGGGAGATTGTCCTCTTCAGCTCATCTTGGTGGCAACCCATACAATATTGAAGAGAAGTAGAGGGGATTCCAATTGGGACACTTGTTTTCAGTTTCTCAGGTAAGGTTTCCCTCACTTTACAGCAGGGGTCTCAAACTGGCGGCCCTCCAGCTGTGGCGAAACTACAAGTCCCATCATGCCTCTGCCTATGGGAGTCATGCTTGTGCCTGTCAGCCTTGCAATGCCTCATGGGATTTGTAGTTTTGCAACAGCTGGAGGGCCGCCAGTTTGAGACCCCTGCTTTACAGAATTTTCCTCCTAATTCCTATTGTGCCTATAATAAATTAAAGGGTCTCAATAGGTCACACACAAGAAAAAAACAAAAAGACATGATAGTGATTTTATCCATTCCCTAAGAAAAAAAAAGGAAAAATAGTCAATGTCACAAAGTTTGTCCTTCCACTAGAATCTCCATTCTTGAATTACCAGGATTTTTTTTAGCTTTGTCCACTTTTACAAGTAGGTTCATGGGAGCAGTGCTGCTACATTTGTTTTACCCCCACTTTTGCATGGACGTGATCCTTCACAATCTCGGCTGTGCGGTCTAACCTGCACCACACAGCTTCTTGTCAAAATGCTCTCCATCCAGCCTGTACATGAAATCTTCATTCAGTCTAATAGAAAATGTATACTCAACCACTATACACCTGCCTTTACACGCACATGAAAGCTATAACAGCTTCAACTCTTCTAGGAAGGCTGTCCACAAGGTTTAGGAGTGAGTTTATGGGAATGTTTGACCATTCTTCCAGAAGCGCATTTGCGAGGTCAGGCACTGATGTAAATGGGAAGGTCTGGCTCGCAGTCTGCACTATGCGCTCTTTCATTCCAAAGGTGTTCTATCGGGTTGAGGTCGGTGCAGGCCAGTCAAGTTCCTCCACCCCAAACTCGCTCATTCATGTCTTTATGGACCTTGCTTTGTGTACTCGTCCAAATCATACAGTGGAGAGGGGATTATGGTGTGGGGTTGTTTTTCAGGGGTTGGGCTTGGCCTCTTAGTTCCAGAGAAGGGTACTTTTAAGGTGTCGGCATACTAAGATATTTTGGACAATTTAATGCTCTTAACTTTGTGGGAACAGTTTGGGGGTGGCCCTTTCCGGTTCAAACATAACTGTGCACAAAGCAAGGTCCATAAAGACATGGATGAGCGAGTTTCGGGTGGAGGAACTTGACTGGCCTGCAAGAGTCCTGACCTCAACCAAATAGAACATCTTTGGGATGAATTGGAGGACAGAGTGCAAGCCAGGCCTTCTCTCCAACATTAGTGTCTGATAGACATTGCCATAGACATGCTCCTAAACCTTGTGGACAGCCTTCCCAGAAGAGTTGAAGTCCTTACAGCTGCAAAGGGTGGGTCAACTCAATATTGAACCCTACGGACTAAAACCTCGCCCACGCTTTGGTTTTTCGGACTACGGACCGTCGAAATTGAAGAGGTTACTAATGATCTGAAAAATTGTATATGGCAGAATACAACATCAGAAGTGATGTAATGTTTTGAATAGTTTTGTATGTATTCTTTAGTTAATGAGCATGCGTAGCTCTGTTCTTACGATTTTTATTTTTTTTTCTAACGAAAAGCATACTAATAAAAGGAAAATTGGACGTTGAGTTCACAGCATTTGTTTGACGAAAAAGTGAAAATTTAGTACAGAAATTCACAGCACTAAGTTGGACATGAATGCATTTTAGTTGTCCACTTATTTGGACATAGATATATTTTAAGCCTTGGTGTGGGGAAGCATTGAATAAAGGAGAATCCATGCCTCTTTAAAGAGCCTACTAGGCTTTCAAATAAGAACGCATGCTACTACATGCATGCTTATTGCCTGTGTAATTCTGACTAATGCAGATGGTTCCAATTTCTGATGGAAGAGAGTGGTCCCACTTTGGGCCTGCTGTTGTGTTTATACTTGGACCTCTTCTGATTTTCAGACATGCTTAATTTTTCATAGTTTCAGGATTGAAAATAAATGAGACAAAAATCTAGCCCTCAACATAAAATATAAAAAAACACTATGGGGTCCATTTGTAAATGTTTTCATTCAGATTCAAACATAAAAAAAAAAAAAGTAAAATGTTCAAATCCTGGGTCTAAGTTGTGCACCTTATGTGAAAGAATTCATAAATATACCCCTTTGTTCCTTTAAAAGCTGAGTTAAATCTCAAAGTGAACTGGTTTCACCCCCACCTTTGCTCCTTACTATTTAATGCTAGCAATGACAGACTCTCAAATACCTCCATATTATTGGAATCTGGCTTGCTAAATTTACTACTGGCCCAATACTTCCTTGTTACCGCTGTGGTAGGACTGAATATGTAAGAGCATCAAGTGGATTTAGGTTGCTGTGCCCCAACTAGTACTTGGATGGCCAACAATTTCCAAAATAGAGTTATTGGGGGGGGGGGGATAAACTGGGACTATTAGATTGAAGGAGTTTGCAATACTGTTATTAAACTCACCACTAGGAAAAGCGAGATGGAATGATGGTGGTATAGTTACTGGAATTGGAAAAGATGTTAGAATTGATGTCACCTGTCCACTTCCAGTCCTGCAAGAATAGTAAAAACACAGCATGAAGTTGTGCCATAAAGGAATTATGTAAACAATATATATTACTGCTAAATATAACCATGTCAAATATGGCACTGAGAGATAAAATTCTGTTGCCACAATAAAAGTAAAAATGAGTGATCTTGTAGGCCTGTCTATATAAAATGTTAGTATTTCATGTATATATCTAGACCTAAAACACAAGTGCCCAGCCCTGCAGCAGGAGGGCTATGCCTGAGACCTGGGGTGGAAGCTAGACAGTTGAGTGCATGGAAACAATGGACTTGCTTGCATCTCTTATAAAAACAGCCAAGAGGTTTCAGAGGTGAACACTTGCTTGTTCAAGGCTATCTTCGAGTGTTTGGCCTCCTCCTTGAACATAGTATTGCCAGACCTGGTCTCAGATGTAGCCAGCCCCTGCCTGTTGAATGCCTTTACTTTAAATCCCATCCAGGCAAACATCTCCATTACACTTGGAAAGAAATTGATCCCAGTCTCAATCATGTAACAAAAAAAATGCCATGTCGGCTGCCTTGCATTTTACATACAGAAATGCCCCATGTTTCATGCGCCCTTTTGATTTATGGCATATAGATGATCCATTTAACTATTTTCAGTAATGAACCCCCTTACAAATGATTTGTGCCTGAGGGAATAAAATCAGTCCAAACTACACAGCAGGCAAATTCAAATTATACAAGCTATACTACACATTTTACTACCACATAGAGCTGTGTGTTATAACCAATAACACCAGGTGACACTTAAAGGGTAACTTCACTTTCGCGTGGGAAAGAAAATTGCAAATAAAGAAAAAAATATGGCACATATAATTGCTACACTAATCATATTGTAATTAAATGCATTGCAATATGGCTATATGGAGTGTGTACTGACCACTCCCCAGAAACATAATGTCCTGCTTGTGTGATTGGCCCAACTTTCCCAGAAGTCTACCTAAGATACAAGTCAGATTTCAGGCACCCCCTACAAGAAAAATGTCATTCAATAGGAGCATGCCTAAGTGCCGGTTTACACTACAGCGACATGAAAGTCGGCAGGACTTTGCAAGGCAACTTAAGGCAACTTCAAGTCGCCTCCAGGACAGGCAACTTTGCCAGTGGCCAATCAAACAATAATCGGCTCTGTGGAAGGGAGGGGTTTGCCTGAGAAAACTATTTTCTCTTCCTGTAAAGTTGCTTCAGTTAAGACACCAATCCGACTTTGTAGGCGACTTCCATTAAAATCAATGGGTACAAGTTGCCTTGAAGTAGTACAGGAAGCTTTTCTGAAGTCGGAGCGACTTCAGTAGTGTGCATTAAGACGGCTCTCATTCACTTTAATTTCTCATGTCGCGCAACTTGGGGGCGACACAAGTCCCAGGCCCAGCAGATTGCCTCATTAGTGCCCTGCAACTGCACACCTGAAAGTTAATTATGAAACCACTCCCATTAGACCCACTGACGGAGGCACAGACAAACACACATGGATTACTTCAGAATAACAGAAGGTAGGAATCTGCAACAAAGGTTGTTATAATCCTTGCAATGTACATAGATCATAACAAAGAGAATAATTCAGCGCTGGAACCCACACAACAAACTAAAAATTGCAAGCCAGCACTTAAAGGTAAATTCAAATAAAACACCTCAAACCATATAACAATAAAAGTAGTGCAGCGCAAACAAACACTTAAATGATATATACAATAGAAAATGTACATAGATCAGTCAAAGGGGAGTTTTTTCTGAACAAAAGAGTTAGGGCTCTTTCACATGAAGCGTCCGTTCAGATCCGCCTGCCAGTTTTTTTTTGCGGACCTGAACGGACGCTCTGTACTCCTCTATGGAGCCGCGGATGTCAGCGGAGACATGTCCGCTGACATCCGACCCGCTCTGATCCGCCAAAGTGTGACGGAGGAAAAACCTACTTTTCCTTCCGTCTGGCGGATCGGATCGGATGAACACTGACAGACGGTCCGTGTTCATCCGATCCCCCCCATAGGGGAGAGCGGAGAAAAGACAGGGTGGTCCCTGCACAGTATGCGGGGACCGCCCAGTCATCCGGAAGCTCAGCGGAGATCAATGGAGCAATCCCCGCTGAGCAAACGGAGGTGCACGGGGCGGATCATTACTGATCCGCCCCGTGTGAAAGAGCCTTAATGCTTTAAATTGTGCTAACAGTTGCTATGCAAAAAAAACTAAAAAAAAGTTATGGCTTACTCCAGACACATTATATATAAAACACATATTTGCATACCCTATATAAAATGTAAACTTGCAAAATGCAATCTTTTACTAGCAAATTAGGATTAACAATTTTTTTTTTTTTAGGTCTTTAAAATCAACATTGTTCTTTGTCCAAGTATTTTTTTTTTCTCTGTTTGCTCATTGTTGTCCTCTAAATCCCTTAATGTAACAATGCAAATTTATTCGTCAATCTTATACGATCACCTGACCAAAAAGTGTCATAAAATCCTCTGTGGTTCCCATTGTATTAAAAATCAAGGCATGTACACGTGTCAGTCTATTTTAAATGAGCCATTCTGGATCGCCTTCTAAATGGGTCTTGGTTTTCCTTTTAACAAAATAATCTTGCATTTGATCTGGATTGCCAATTAATGTCTAACTGAATACTTTTCTTTTAGATTGTTTTGTTTGTTTTATTATAATTGCACATAGGAAATGCACTGCAAACAGCAGCACTTCATTTTCATACTCAATAACCCACAAATTCATGTCATAGGTGAAATGTTTTTTTCACAGTGCTCTGTGTAAATGCATCCGATGTGTTGTTTCTTTGTTCAAGAATGTTTGCATTTGAGTCAATCTGTATACTTGCCAACTTCTACATTCCGCTGATCATTTGGTTTGCATTGTTTTATGTATCTTTTTATAGATCTGTGTTGTCAAATTATATAGCCTGCAAATTCCCAGGAGTCTCCCCTCCTTCATACATTTTTCATTGTAAAAATTCAGACAAAGCTATTCAGAGTGTCAATGGTGTTGGGTCCCAGAAGGGCAATTCATTGACATGCAGCTTGCTGATTTGGATGCGTTTCACAGTTCATTTACCAAAGTGACCCGTTAGGATTCTCTGGAAGAAGGCCATTCAAAAAAAAAATCCATGTCACAAGCTTTTGGGATAAGGATAATCTTGGAGCCTGAAAGCCATTTTTTTTTGGAAAATACAATATTTTAAGGCAAGGCAACAATTTAGATTTTCCAATGCTTGTGCGGGTTCTTGAAGTATTCAGTTCTGCTTTTCTTGTTACTATGCAACCATTCCACATCTGTTATAGACAGCAGTGCTTAATGTTCTGCATAGCAGCGAGTTACATCTTAAGGTATGTAGATTGCAATATGGCCTGTCGTAGCTCACTGTTTTTATAGGTTCAGGTTTAGGTGGTCATCCTTATCCTGACTAACATAGAATGCAGGACAAGGTTTAGACTTTTTTTTTTTTTAGATTTCACCGGCTGCATGCTTTTTCCAGACCAATGAGGAAAATGAAAAATGCATCAGCTTCCACTGGAGTTACTTAACATTTCACAAAAAACACCAGTCGTCACTTTGCCCATTGAGTACAAAATTACAGGTTTCTTTATTAAAGAATAAAATACAAATAAAACTGAAATATAATCCAATTTGCATTTTTCACATTTCCTGTACAAATGTATATAGAGAGAGGTACATCATCTGTGTTCAAGTGAAAAGTTAGTCTCACAAAAGTGAGTACACCCCTCACATTTTTGTAAATTTCTTATTATAGCTTTTCATGTGACAACACTGAAGAAATGACACTTTGCTACAATATAATGTAGTGAGTGTACAGCTTGTATAACAGTGTACATTTTCTGTCCCCTCAAAACTCCACACACAGCCATTATTTGTCTAAACTGCTAGCAACAAAAGTGAGTACACCCCTAATTAAAAATGTCCAAATTGGACCCAAGGTGTCAATATTTTGTGTGGCCACCATTATTTACCAGCACTGCCTTAACCCTCTTGAGCATGGGTTCACCAGAGCTTCACAGGTTGCCACTGGAGTCCTCGACTTCCCCTCCATGATGACATCATGGAGTTTGTGGGTGTTGGAGATTTTGCGCTCCTCCACCTTCCGTTTGAGAATCCATTCTGTTTCTAAACTAAATTGATTGCCATGTCTAATAATATTGGTTTCAGCAATTAGTAGGATGGCCTATGGATTTTAGTTGTTGGCATCTTCAGGTCCTCAAATTATCACTGGCTGCATATATTCTAAAGCATAGAAAGCAGCTGCCTTTTGAACAGCCAAATTTGCCAAACCTGGCCTCTCTTCCTATATGTCCAGTAACCACATCAATCATATGCCATATTCTGTAAGTATTACCTTTGTGATCTTTATGTAGAGAGTGTTTATCAACCATCAGTAAAATCTTAATCTCAAAAGCCATTAAAAAAAAAAAAAAAAAATGAAAATGTTTACTGTGTTTAACTTTTCCTCACAGAATTCATACCTACAAGACTTGAAGTCCTGCCTTCATTTTTCTTTATTGTGCCTTTCCACACTCAAAATTGACCTTAAGTATTTGGATCATCTCCGCGATAACATGATGATCAAGAGATACACACTTATTTGATACGGTCTTTGTTGCCGGTAGCAGACAGTCATATTATCTTTATTACATTTCCATTCATCCGCTTTAAGCAGGATTATTGAGGGCAAAAAACAATAGTTTTCTTTTTAAACACTGATAAATGGGGCTTTTATATTGTAACTTCAGTTAAAGTGGATGTAAACCCCCCAAAAAAAAATGTAGAGTATAAGATTTCCTATCATCTGTGCCCAGTCTTGCCACACAGAGTTAATCCAGATATGAGTAATCCTCTTTCAATGTTCAGTAAAATGAACAGCCTTCCAGATAAAAACTTGCCTAAATAAAAAGTCAGTTTTCTCTCTTCTTGCTTTGAGTGAGAGGTTATTTACATATCTAGCTCAGACATGTTTATCTTATGTTATGTTTATCATAACATGAGGTATAAAAAGTGAGAAATCCACCCCTCCCCCACATAACACATCCTGGTAATATACAATGAACTTTGGATCACCTCATGTTATGATAAACAAAACATAACATAAGATAAACATGTCCAAGCTAGATATGTAAATAACCTGTCACTGAAAGCAAAAACAGAAACAGACTTTATAATTTGGCAAGTTTTTATCTGGAATTCTGTTAATTTGCACTGAACATTACAAGAGCATTACTCAGCGCTGGATTAACTCTGTGTGGCAAGACTGGGCTCAGATGATAGGAAATCTTATACTCTACATTGTGACATCAAAAAGAAAAAAAATGTTTTTGGGGTTTACATCCACTTTAAAAAAAATTGCAATGAGGCAGCCATAGACTACCTTTCCAGCATATAACATTAGTGCCTCTGTTTGGTGTTTATAGCCAATGGCATTACTGCTTTCACGCATGGTATTAGCTTGCGTCTTCATCACAAAAAACAAGGTTTGCTACACAGACTGTACTCTGCATGAGCCAGCATTAGGGAACTTACACCCAGCCCATAACTACTTATAGCACTGGTAAACACTGGGCTGTATTTATAAACCCATGTTTATGCGACCAAGTTGCCTTTTTAGCTCTCCTGTGTTTTTGAAAGAAGGCCTGTGTCGTTTCCTAAATTCTTAAAGAACGATTGTCTTTCTGTGCCATCAGGCGCAGGGCAGTGATGTCACAAGACATCACAAGCAATCAGATATTGGCTTTTATTGAGTATAAGCAACCAATTAAAATCAGATTTCCAATTGCTGTTATCCCCAACATTTCTTAGACTTAGACCCCATACACACTATTAGATTTTCTTCAGATTTACCAAAACCATATAATATGAGGTCAAACCTTAAAGGGACACTAAAGGTTCCCGCTAAACAAACATGTTATACTTACCTCCACTGTGCAGATCTTTTTTCAGATTGTCCATAGCAACCAAAAGTGTCCCTTTATGTCAAAAATGGTTTTAGATCAGCTAGAAAACAGCGATAATAAATTTGAATCACATGCAGAATTCAGCGATATCGATTTATGGGGAAATTCGTCATAAAAAAAAAAAAGACGACAGCGACAATTCTGCAACTGAGCAAATTTCAGTGTTTTTGAGTTGATTACATTATTAAATAATTTTTTCATAATTATATTATTTGTTATAATTATTTATAATTAGTTATTATATTATAATTTATAATTATTATTTTTTTTTTTTAATTCATACCCGGATTTCCTATTAGGCCGCGTACAGACGAGGAGACATGTCTGCTCAAACATGTCCGACTGGCCGTTTCCAGCGGACATGTCTCCTTGGATTTTGGTCCGATGGTGTGTACACACCATTGAACGAAAATCCCCTCTGACTGAGGACGCGGTGACCACTAACCAGTGGACATGTCCGACGGACCGGTTTCCAGCGGACAAATTTCAAAGCATGCTTTGAAATTTGTCCGCTGGAAAAACCTGTCTGCTAGCCCGTACACACGATCGAATCTGCCTGCTGAAACTGGTCTGCGGACCAGTTTCAGCAGATATATTCGATCGTGTGTACGCGGCCTTAGACTCTTGTTTGGTCAGATTTAAGTGAGTTATTCCTAAGAATTACAGGCCTACAGTATAAAACACCAAATTCCCTTGCAAATAATGGTACCGCTTTCAGCATCTAAAATCAGAAAGAATCATACCACCAGGGAGGTTAATATTATAACTCACGGTAACCAAACAAATGTTCTTCTACACCCATTTAAAGCTGATGCAAAGAGGAAAGATGGTTGCCATTAATTACTTTGCTTTTCACATTTTCATTTGCCTTTTGAAATGAGCTTTAATGTCTTCCCTGTTCCGTGTGTTCCAGATACTTCCCCCTCTTTTTTCAGTTTCCATAAATGTCTCCCCAATATGTCTTAATTTAGATGGCTGCTCTATACTGCACGCTGCCTGAATGAGTGATGATAATACACTTTATTTCTTCATTATTATACAGTGGGAATCAATGGCAATAATAAGCTTAGAGAAACCAGGCACAGCAAAATGTTATTAATAATTCATGAGGCATTGAGGACATATATTTTTTATAGGCAAAAGAAGATGTCAGGGGTCGTAAAATGCATTTCGGCAGATTGTGCCGCAGAGGTTGGCAAGTATACATGGAATGCTGTGACAATGCCAGCAATACATTCTTCATGATCTCCGTTCACTAAGGAGAATGTAATGATTATGTCTCATGATCTGCACTCATAAACTCACTTACAGTACAACTTGTGATCTGCTGATGTCTTGCATCAGCCAACGGCAGTCTAACCAGCTCTGTGTTCAAAGAATTCTAAAGCTTATATGCGTGCTTGACACAATTTGCACTGTATCTATAATCTGCCAATGTTGTGCTGTTGGTTTTTGTGTTAATTGTGCTTTTTCTGTTTAGATTAATATGTATCATGGGATAGAAATGTGATGAGGAAACAGCTAAATCATTGTAATCCTTCAAGAACCATGTTTTTTTTAAAACTGATTGACCTTTTTATTGTATCCATGGATAGCAAACAACTTTTAATGTTGTAACATCTTACCTCTGGCTTTTTGGTCCCCCTAACTTGAAAGCTCTCATGATAGATCCATTGTATTGTGTTGTTTATGGTCAGCCTGTCTGTGTCTATATATAATAGATATGGACTAATGCCGCGTACACGCGGTCGGAATTTCCTACAAATGTTCGATGTGAGCTGCTTGTTGGAAAATCCGACCGTGTGTATGCTCCATCTGACATTTGCTGTCGGAATTTCCAACAACAAATGTTTGAGAGCTGGTTCTCAATTTTTCCGACAACAAAAGTTCTTGTTGGAAATTCCGATCATCTGTAGCCAATTCCGACGCACAAAAATCCTACGTATGCTCGGAATCAATTTGACGCATGCTCGGAATTATTGAACTTATTCTCGGCTCGTCGTAGTGTTGTACGTGACTGCCTTCTTGACGTTCGGAATTTCCAACAACATTTGTGTGACCGTGTGTATGCAAGACAAGTTTGAGCAAACAATCCGTCTGGAAAAAATCCATGGTTTTGATGTCAGAATGTCCGATCATGTGTACGCGGCATTAGAATGAGGATTGATACTGTTTCACTTACCTCAATCTTCCATGCCAGGAGTCAGAAATGTTAATTTCTGTGCTGCACTGTTCACATGTATGCACTGCAGATCGCAAACTGTTAAGCTTGGTACACACAACAGTTTTTCACGATGATTTTTTAAATTGGTCGTTAAAAACGATCGTGTGTAGATTTCAGAGCATTTTTCTTGTTGAGAAAAATGGGCATTAAAAATTAACATTTTTTTTCTCGTCGTTTTTCACGTTGTCATTTTTTTCGTCGTGAAAAATGGTCGTGTGTACGCTTTACCAACAGGGAAAAAATGTGCATGCTTAGAAGCAAGTTATAAGATGGGAAATTAGCATAATCAGCCCAAAGGGTGGCGCCATTCGAATGGAACTTCCCCTTTATAGTGCCGTCATACGTGTTGTACGTCACTGCTCTTTGCTAGAGCATTTTTTATCACGATCGTGTGTATGCAAGGCAGACTTGAGAGGAATCGCATTGAGAAAAACGTTGTTTTATTCCATGACATGAAAAACGGTCATGTGTACGCAGCATTAGAAGCAGGTAGCTCCTGAACAGATTTTCTTTGTCTCATGTCTCCAGATCAAGGAAGCCATCAGAAACCCTTACAGATTTACACAGTTGACTATCTGAAAATACATGGGATAATGTATGGTCAGGTTTTGGCTTAACTTGTACATGTTTTGTGCTCTCTAGTAGTCACATGAGTTCAGTGCTGCATAGAAATCATCATTTGTGGATGCTGGCACTGAAAATATAAATCAAACAGATATTAATAGCATGTCTTCTTTTCTTCTTGGTCTATGACTGCAGTTACCATGCAGGAATAATCTAAATACTGTAATATTTTCAGTGCTTGGATCTACAATGGCAGCTTTCAATGGTTTGTTAAAAAGGCAGAGGTAAAAGCATACTTTCAAAAAATCTAGTTTTTGAATTGGATATCCTTTATTATTACTGAAAATTGTGAATTTAAATAAATTAACACATCTATTTTGCAACTATTTACAACTGTATATTTTTCTAGTGCACATTGGGGGAAATAAAAAATGTAAATGGTTGCTATAGGCAATATCTCCATCCATTAATACTCTTGGTAATACAGGAAAAATTCAGGATGGAAAGGCTCTTAATCCATTTTGATGAGAGGTGTGAGAAATCAGCAGGTTACAATGTGGCTGCATGGCCTGTGGCAAGACATACACCTCTGCTTTATATTAACTCAAGACAAAAATGTTTGGGGCTAAGAAATTAAAGCCCAACTCCAGACAAAATATGACACCCCCTCCCCCCTTGTTGAGGTATATTTCTCTAAACCCACCTTCTGGGTTCTTTACTGGAGCCACTTCCAGGTGCGGGAGCCGCCATTTTACTCCTTGCAGATGTGCCCACGCTGGCTGATCCCTGACAGACCCCTTACACTACTATCACTCTTCTTCTGGATCCTGCCACTGAACAGCCAAAATGAAGTGTCCACGTCAAGCAGGCAAGTGACATGGACACTCAAAAGACCACTCCTCATGGACACTCAAAACTCTGGAATGGAGCATTAAATAACTGCCGTTTTAGGTAAGTAAAAGGGGTATTTAGATTTTTTTTTATATGCCAGCCATTAGTTAAAGAGGGGTGGGAGGAGGGTTCATGTTTTGCTCAGAGTTGGCCTTTAACATTTGAAATGTCTAAACTATAGCTTTAAGCTTAAAATGGATGTAAACCCAATTCATGAAATTTGAGCTGGGCACATAAATCTGTGGTGTTTTCCGATCTCTTTTCAAAGAGCTAAGTCCCATAGCTGTCTCTTCCTCCGTAGCTATGTTATTAGCCTGATAATTTCTCACACGTTCTCCAGGATGGGAGATAGAAGTGTGTGTTGGAGGAGGTTGCTATAGATTAGCAGTCAGCTTGCTGTCTAGGAGCAGAGCTGTGCACATTCCTTTCTTCCTTTGCCTATGAGGAGAGGGGTGTGTGCCTTTCCTTCAATCAGCTGTCTTGGATTTATGCCCAGGCTTCACTGCAGTACTAACCAGGAAGAGAAAAATGTTAACACGATCTGCATTTTCTAAAGGATATATACAGCTAAAGACAGCAGATATACATGGAGGACTTGTATAGGGAGATTTGTTTCATCTCTGTGTATCATCTGAGGCTGTTCACTTCACTGGGTATCTGTGAGGGTTTACATCCACTTTAACGATATATAAAAAGATTTTTTGATATCATTTATAATTAGAATTCAATTCATGTTTGGAGCCTCGCGCACTTCTTATTGCCCCAAATAATTTGTTAGGTGCAAGTTCTTTTTAGATGACCTAATTGTTGATTCTTAAGTATTGCAACTACATGGTTTGCCATAGTTTAACTTCTCTCTAGAATAGAACCTTTTTCTACTTACTGGATGATAACATTTTGATTGTCTTCCTATATTTAACCTACTTAAACACTAGTCATGATCCCTTAGGTTCTCCTGAACTTTTGTAATGTAACCAGTTTTAGAAATGACACAACACTAACAATACATTCTGTTAATAACCTCTTCCAGAAGACGTAGTTATTCCTAGCTATGATACCCTACCTTGTCTACTATATTTTAAACTTCAACGTGCTTGCTCATTCAGTAAGTATTTAGGCGCTTTATGGACCTTGGATATAGTTTGCCGCCTAGGAAAAATACACAGAATAAGAAAAAGTTTAAACAGGAAAACACTGTGGACAAAATTTGATTTACTTTACATAAACTTATAGTTTTAATGCCATATCATAAACATATTGTATTTGGTGTCCCCTTTTTTCTTATACCTGTATGATGTGTTTTTGTTTTTATAGTTTTGGTTCCAGTTTTGTTAACCAAAAATGTTCACCTACATGTGGCAGAAACATGAACATCATCATACTCTATTCATGTTGTGCAAACAATTTCTAATTATTATTTTTTTCCTCTGACTGCTTTCCATTCAGGTCAAACAGGCCGTGGGCTTAAAAGGACTGTTTCTGAGAAATCCAAAGCAAGCGTCTCTGGACAGTCATGCTGCTGGGCAGCTTCATCGGAAACATTCCATTAGTAGTCACATATTGAGAAGAACCGCCAGTGCTCCAACTAAAGGCCAGCAAAAACACAAAAAGGGCTTTCCAGAAATTGCCATTGATTCCAAAGACAACAGCTCCGAAGGGGCTAGCGAAGATAGAGAGACGGATGATTCCTCTATACCACGCTTTGATAAAGAGGCTGAAAGTGCTTCTCCGATTCTACCATCTAGGGACGGTAGTCCCACGGAAATGCACAGCAAGGGTTTGAAAGGTAAGAGTTGTAGCTCTAGTAAAAGCAAAGGCCATGTTCGTATCTCTAGGGGAACGACATTCTGCGAATCATTTCGGAGATCTGAAAAAGTCCCCCATCATAACAGCCCTTCTCATAAAATGGGTGTGTTCGCACGTTGCTCAATGAATGGTTCAGGTAGGATCGGAATGGCCACCAACTGTATGAAATGCATGATTGGCTCTAAAGAGAGCCCAGATCTAGACTGTAAGTGGAATGATAATACCAGCACCAAGCCTATTATACATGACATTAAAGCTCGCGAACATTATAGCAGTGTGCAAGAAGAAAGGTTAGAATTGAAATATTATGGTATTACAGATCAGCCAAGGCGGCAACAGACAGACTTATTATCCCTCAGTGACCATGGGAATGCCAATGATCCACCCCGAAATTCACAGTCTATTGTTATTCCGGGAAAGAAAAATGGAGACTCTAAATGTGCTGGGATAAAAAGTAATCCTAGACAGAGGTGGCAATGCCAAACAGGTGGCAGGTATGGAAGTACTGTCAATTTGGTACCTGTCGGCAGTGGTTCAGTTTCCTCTAGCTCCAGCAGCCTAGAGAGTATTGGAAGTCCCGAACAGTCTATGGGCTGGCATGAAAATTCTCGAAGGCAAATGGGCACCCTTCAAAGGGAAATGAATGCCTTGTTCGTCCAAAAGTTGGAGGAAATTCGAAGTAAATCCCCTATATTCTTTACTGGTAAGATACATATTGTGTCCCGCTTTAACTTTTGTAGAACATCAGTCACAACATAGAATTCTCTTAGTTTCCTCATTCAGTGTTGTGGTTTTAGTCTGCAGACATTAGTTCCATGAGTCTAGTCGCAACATTGGTGTAATGTACATTTTCGATGTCTTTGCTGTGTGTCTGTGTGTGTTGCTTATATGTCACGTGATGTTCTTTTTCCAGTTAGAGTATTTTAATTTATTTAAATATATTTGCTGTATTCTAGGTATACAGTATATAACCCAGTATCAATAAAATTGAATGGGTAACTTGATGAAAAATTGCATTATACTCAATATGTTTTGCATCCAACTGTACAAAAAAGTGGCCACCACCCCAACCTACAACAAATTTTTGCCTGAAGGTGCACATGGAACGAAAATACATAAAACAGACAAAAGGCCCCACCATGGGACCCCCTCACACTCCATGGCCCCAACTCCAAACCCCCAGGGCCCTAACAGCAGGAGCACACACAGGAATAGACAAACGGCAGACATGCGGGGAGGGAACCTCCCTAAAGGCACAGGGATACACATGACATGACACCCAGTGCATCCAATCTATTTAACTGCACAAAAAAGTGGCAACCACCCTAACTCACAACTGGCCACTGCAGCAAGGCACACAGTGGGAAAATGCACACCACAGAAAAAAGACCTCCTGGCACACAGACCAGCCAGCCGACAAAACAACCAATTTGGCCCCACCCAACAGTCTACGCCAAAAACCAGAGGGTTTTTCCTGCAAATACATGTGCAAAAGCTGCAGCACCCATGCCAAGGGTCCCCCACACACACCCTGGCCTCAACCCCAAACCCCCAGAGCCCTCTCAGCAAGAGCACACCCTAGAACATACAGACCAAGGGCAGACATGCCCAGAGGGAGCCCCCCAAAGGCACAGGGATGCACATTTCTCCCAGCAAGAACACAAGGGCATTGTAAGCATCCAACGTGCCCCCGCACCCAGTCCACCCAACAGCACAAAAAAGTGGCGGACCGAACACAAGAATGGATAGACCAGGGGTCTCAAACTAGTGCCCCCCAGCTGTTGTGGAACTAAAAGTCCCATCATGACTCTGCCTAAAGGAGTCATTCTTGTAACTGTTAGCCTTGCAATCTTGGGACTTGTAGCTGGGACAGACTAAGGTATGTAAGCTTTAGAACATTAGTAATTGATGGGGTGCCTGTAGACACTAAGTGACAGATGGTTCTCTAAACATTTTCGAACTCACCTCTCGCACCTACCTGAGTTTGCCAGTACATTCCTAGCCAAAAGTTGGCTTGGCCTGGCCTGCAATGGTTTCATGTGCAACTCTTGACAAGCAGATGCAGCACATGAGTGAAGCATTTCTAACACTTCTCATCACCACTTGGAGAGGCCCTAAAAACCTTATCCTCTCTTAAACATCATATGCTAGATCAGGGGCAAGATCAAATCTTTAAAGTCCACCCTTCATAGAGTGTTTCCATGTGCCTATCCTAGAAAAACAATAAACTTCCATAGGATGAGATTAGTTGTTGTTGGTTACAATGCCCTTTCTATAGTTTTCGTATCTTCCCTCTTCCTTATTATACCCTCAATCTTACAAATACTCTGGCTGGAGGACATATTAGACTGTGATGTAGCAGTACCTGTTTGATGTATGGACTCTATGTTCAAATGAAAGTTCCTGGATTCCTTTCCTCACTAACTACTGTCATGTGTTCTGCCTTTTCACTTGTATTTTCCTCAATTCTCTAGTAAAAGACTGAAAGGACAAGCCAGATAAGGTAACAAACTGTTACTGAGTAACAAGCCATGTGTAAGATGGCCTTGTGTGTGATGTTTTGTCAATACCTCTTAAATATCTAAATGACCAGGACATTTTTTTACTTCAGTCTTTATGCTGAAGTAAAATTAACATATTAATGTCATGTTGATTTTTGATCTTTATATCAAAAATCAACATGACATTAATATGTTAAGGTCTATAACCCAAACAACTTTGAAGTGAACCTGTCACCAATTTTAAACTTTGAAAAACCTGACAACACTAGGCACTTGCTTTTATTCTATTGGTTAGAAAAACTTACAATTGAGTTTTACTTTGCTAGGGGGCCTTACTTCTGGTCTAGGTTCCACATGCTTTCTTATACTGTACTCTATCAAATAAAACTTCCCTAAAGAGACATTTGTGACCTTGCTTATTCAAGGCAAAGCTACAAGGTATGAGCAAAATCCACCCTGACCATTTTATTCTTGCCTCTCCAGCACTCCTCTGACATGCCTTCCTCTGTCACAACTGCTACAAAAATAGACAATGTTGTCTGGTGTCTGAGCTTGGGGGAAACGGTGACATTAGTACGCACTTCGTCGTGGGAGGTGGTAACATGGCCCCCCTTCCTAAGAGGAAAACCACTTATTTTGCAGTGGTTGAAATATAGTGAATGTGCAGGTGATGGCGCTGCTGAGTAAAGTATTTGATAGGTGTTTACAACTAATCAGGTGTCGGGTACCTGTGTGCGGTGGGCTTATATGAAAGCCTCCGCTTATCCAAGGTGCCCTTTTTATTGGGTTTACTGAAAACTCCAAGCAGCACTTGGTAAGTCCACCACTGTGCTATACATGAGAAAAGAAACTGTGTCACCTAAAACCATGATTCCAAGCCTTTTTTGAGGTACTGCTTAGGCCTGAGTGCCTGTGTTCACACTATTAGTATGCCAGGCAGATATGCACTAATAGTGAAAGCGGAGGCTTTCATATAAGCCCACCGCACACAGGTACCCGACACCTGATGAGTTGTAAACACCTATCAAATACTTTACTCAGCAGCGCCATCACCTGCACATTCACTATATTTCATTCACATTGGTCTCTCCTTGAGAGACTACACAGGGGGCAGCAGCTCATCTACCCAGTCCTAGCGTGGAAACTACCCAATTTCTATTTTGCAGTGATGGCCATAATTGAAGATGCATTGGTTGGGGGGGGGGGGTGCTTTAGAGGTGAGTAAAAGGTGGTGGAGTATTGGTAGTACAGGGCTTAGGCCTTGAAGTCAGGCCTGTCGGACCCATAGCAACAGATAGAACTAAATAAAGAATAAATAGAATTTCTGGGTGCTACAGCCAATATTTGAAGGTGCTATGGGGGACTGCTTTAGAGGTGAGTAAAAGAAGGTGGAGGATTGGCTTGAAAGTAGGAGAGGGCTTAGGCCCTCAAGTCAGGCAAAAAATCCTTCTAAATAAGGAAAGCCCACAAAAGAAGCATTTCTGGGTGCTAAAGCCAATAACAGACAAGACATTTTGTTTTAAATGTTTAAAATGGGGGTGGGTTTGCTTTAGGTTTTACTTTGCTTTATCCAAATCCTACCTTCATGTTTTATATACTGTACCGTACATCGGCTATTATATGGCAGACCATTTTCCTTTTTGTACTAAGACAATGTCATCAGAATAAGTGTAATGAATAATAGTTTCTATCAGCATTTTGAGTGTTCTGTTAAAGCAGAACTCTAGTGAAACATAACAAGATAAAAATTAATAGCACCTTAGAAGATAATATCCCAAAACTAGCTTTTGCTGTAATATTCACCTTCAGTCCAGAAATTTCCCCATCAGTATTATTTTCTGCACCCAGATATGCATAGCCTAATGGCCAACTTCATTCAACCCTCTTTTTTTTTAGCTTGGGTTGTCCTGGACCTGCCCCAGCCATTGACTGGAGAGTGAAAGGGAAAAGCAAGACAATGATGAGCCAATCTTCTTGTTGGCACATGATCTGATGGTCTCTTGTACAGGGATTTGAGGGGGGGGGGGGGTGCCAGATCATACTCGAATACCATTTGCAATTAAAAATGCATTTATTAATGATTACATAATGTAATTTTTTATAGACTTTTAGATCTGTCTGGAGTTCGGCATTAAGTGCATTAAATCAATAATTGTAGACCTTATAATTTTAAGAAGTTTATTTCTGTAAAAAAAGATACGTATGAGCAATAAGCAAAAATAGCATAATGTCAGGTATATTATCAGGAGGGACAAGCAGAACAATTCCATGCAATATAACTTCTAGCATTAAAAGTAATGGTTATTAAAAAACTTAAGTGACCATTGAATGCTATTATCAAAGTTTCAACAGCTGAACATTTTCAAGACACTAGTAAAACTCAAATGTTGGAACTATTTTTGTTTTAGGAAGCCAATATGTAGATACATAAGAGGTATTGCCTAAGGTTGACTTCTCCAGCTGGCCACACTTATTCCTCTCTGATTGTACAATTAAATTTACCAACTACTCTAATGTAGAGGGTCTAGATGAGTGATAATTGAATAGATTGTTTCAATGGGCCCTCACTCAGTTTTTCATACATTTAAATGAGCTTGTAAAGAGATTGTACTGCCAGATTGTAACATGTCTGACCAGCGCCAGTCTGTTTTTCCAAATAAACCCTGCTATCAAATCTTGTCTTGAAATTATACATGCATGAAGAATGTGTGGCCTGTGTTTGCATGTTGTGTGTTCAGTGAAGTAGCATGTGCTTGTTTATTCCCGATTGATTAGAGTAGACCTATTACGGACAGAGACCATTCATGATGTTTTGTAAATATGTACTATCTATTGTTCGACAGCATGTTCACCTTATACTAAAGTCCTTTATGGTGCCATTAAACTGGCTCTTACAAGATATGGTATTGAGTATTGTGTAGGAGCTTTGTGAATAAAGGTTGGTTATAATTAGGGATGAGCAGAACACCCCCCCGGTTCGGTTCGCTGCAGAACATGCAAAAAATGTGTTCGAACACGCGAACACCGTTCAAGTCTATGGGACACGGATGTGAAAAATCAGTGCTAATTTTAAGGGTTAATATGCAAGTTATTGTCATAAAAAGTGTTTGGGGACCTGGGTCCTGCCCCAGGGGACATGTATCAATGCAAAAAAGGCAATTTTTCTGGAGCAGTGGTTTTAATAATGCTTAATATGAAACAATAAAAGTGAAATATTCCTTTAAATGTTGTACCTGGGGGGTGTATATAGCATTCCTGTAAAGTGGCAAATGTTTCCCATGTTTAGAACATTCCCTGCACAAAATGACATTTTCTAAAGAAAAAAAGTCATTTAGAACTACTAATGGATTGTCTGTTCCTGGCAATACAGATAAAAGTCATTGAAAAAAAACAGCATGGGTCCCCCCCCTCAGTCCATTAGCAGGCCCTTTGGGTCTGGTATGACTATTGAGGGGGGTTTCTTGTGGCGTCAGAGGGGGGCGGGGTCACCCGTGACGCCACAGGGAAACCGCCAGAATCCCCGTTGCAACAGAGGGAGGCGGGGTCATCTGTGCATGTGACGGGTGGCCCCACCATCGGCTATTTAAGAGCTGTCACGGCAGGTCTTGCGTCATTCGACCGGTGTCTCCCATGGAGGCAGAATCTATCTTGGCGGCATGTAACGTCGGGTTGTGGAAGGATTACATTGCTCAATTTTTTTTCTTATTACTTGCAATGCAATTGGGTATAATTTGAAGTGAATTTTCACCACATTTTCTTAAAAGTTCCTTGCAAAGTGAAAATGCCCTTGCAAAATTTACAGCCTGTTTGCATTTTTGTAAATCAACCTGACAGTTGACAGAAATGAACTATGTCAGGACTTCCCATTATCCATACAGTTTTTAGATTGAACTAGACATGTGCAAAAGGAAAAAATTTAGTTTTGTTTTGTTTTAATTAGTTTATTTAATTAATTTTGTTAAGTTAGATTCGTTAAATTTGTTAAATTCGTTTTCGGAATTCGATCGTTTTCGACTGAATTAAAAAAACCCGGTCGAATTCGACCGTTTTCGACCGAATTCGAAAACCTGGTCGAATTCGAAGACATTTCGATCATATTTTGATCGGATTCGAAAATATTTCAACAGAATTCAATAATATTTCATTCGCTATCGCAACCGGATTGGAAATTATTTCAACTGAATTTGAAGTTATTTCAACCGAATTTGAAATTATTTCAACCGAATTTGAAATTATTTCAACCGAATTTGAAATTATTTCAACCGAATTTGAAATTATTTCAACCGAATTTGAAATTATTTCAACCGAATTTGAAATTATTTCAACCGAATTTGAAATTATTTCAACCGAATTTGAAATTATTTCAACCGAATTTGAAATTATTTCGCAACCGGATTGGAAATTATTTCAACTGATTTTCATTCTATTGTTTTATTATTTTATATTCTATTTTATTGTATTCTTTTTTAGAAATCGATTTATATTTTTTAGATTGTGATTCAAATTTGCTTTCAATTTTCATTCGAATTTGTTTTCGATTCGAATTGTTTTCGACTTCGATTCAAATAGAATTTGTTTTCGAATTCGATTAAATTTTTTTTCGAATTTCGTTTGCGTTTTTTTTCGAATTTGTTTAAATTCGTTAATTTTGTAATTCGGAAATTCGATGCATCCGAATAATGAAAAATTTGTTCGAATTCGTAACGAAACAAAATGCACATGTCTAGATTGAACTCTGCACTTGTTATAGTTTATGGTTTACATCAGTGGTTTCAACATGGACTCTGGTCTCTACTGCCAGAAGTGGACCTTGTGTGTTAAGCTTGGTTCAAATTAAAATCTTGTGCCAAACCGGTTTTAATTAATAATAATGTAATGTGCACATAGGGCCCCTGCCTCAATTTAATTTATTGACACTGTCATCTTGAGAAAGGGACCCTTTGTTGGCGCAAAATATTGTAAACTATTATATATGCAGAAATATCTAATCAAGTTATTTGATGTTGTGGTCAGGAGAATACATTTCTAGTTCATACACGTGTTTTTTTTTTTTGTGTTTTTTTACATACTAATTGAAAGTGGGATTCCACTCTGGAGTGGAGAAGGATTAGATCCTTTATTTTATTGATCTGTGTCTCCGGTGGAAAGATGTCCCTAACTGTCTGTCCATGTGGCACACAGAGTTACCCTCCTTTTTTCTGGGGTGCCTTCTCTATAAATACAGTTAATGTCTTCATGTTTTTCCACATTCACAAATGAGATATGGAAGACCTACTAAAAACAATCACTTGCACCATAATTCACTCAGTGTCCTATAGGGTTGGAGTAAAACTTTGGCAACACTTTGCCACTAAAATGATATTTGTTGTATATATATTTAAAAATGGTTAATTGATAATAATTTGTTTTTTGCTTTCAGATGCCAGACAAATCTCAATGTGTAGGTCGGTCTCTTCTTTATGCAGTCTTGAAACAATTACAGAAGAACCCACCTTTGCCAAGGAAATACCTTTTCCTGATTCAAAAGTTAACCAACCTGCTGCCTCAGTCAAAAATGATGGCAGTAAAGTGTGTGATGAACCCACAGGATCTCATTCTGAATGTCCTAACGTAGCAAGTACCTCCAATAACATGCATGGAATAAACATTGAACTTGCTGCAGGTAAAATATCGACAGCATCCTCTGGTACATCCACATATACTAACAACAACACAGAAAGACTGTGCAAGGAAAAGAATGGAAATATACTCACCATCACAAACGGAAAACATGAAACCATAATTACCTTTAACTCTGCCAATATGACACCAGGAATGTCTTTATTAGCGGATGTTGCAAAGGATACGGCCAAATATTGTCACGTAAAAGAGTCCATAGCAGAGCAATTTTTACATCAAAGCAACAGCACTACAGATGCAAACAAAATCAGTAGGCTTCCTGAAAAGCAGATACTGAACAACCCAATAAAACATTCATTATCTTCTACAGGTCAGAGGCTGCAAGTTGACCGTATAAGCCAACAACCATCCATGGCCAGGGTTGGTCCACCTGTACCTGTGAGAAGAACAAAAAGTGAAGGTCATGTTATTTTAAACAGCTCAGCCTTAAACTTGAATTCTGTGTGTCAGTCTCCGGTGGCAGAGGTTTATTCTGATGCCACCATGAATGATAAGATTTGGAGCAAACTAGAGTGTAATAGTCATAGAGACAGCATGTCTTCGTCTTCCAGTAAATCCTCTAATGACACAGTGATTGATCTCTCTTTGCCCAATTTAGCACAGAAAAGCTTGTTGGATCTTGATCTATCTGATGATAACTTTGAAAGCATTCATTTAAAAAACATTAGACCAAGATCAGCAACAACTTTAGCTCGAGAGATTTCCTTAGGAGTAACTAAAAGCAAATCGAACCCAAATTTATTGTCCAACAACAGAGCAATAGGTGAACTTTGTCCAAGACCTCTGGCCAGAAATCCTGAAGAGGTACTGCCGCCTCTACCAAGACGAAACACCTGGAATAGACTTTATGTGGAGAGTCTCAAACAAACAGCTAGCAAGTCGAAGCCCAATAACAAAACATCCACTAATCAGTCAATGTCTAAAAGTCTTGGAGACTTGACCTCGGATGATATTACATGCAACTTTGAAAGCAAGTATCGGAGCATTAGCAGAAGCTTTATTTCAAGATCGCAGAGAGTGCAGAGAAGACCAAATGGTACGAAAGCTTCTAGTAAGTCTACAGATTCTCTCACAGAGCAACTGAAGAAGCTAACAAGTTTTGAGAAAGAAAATGATATAACATCCCCTACTGAATTTCAGCCAGTTCAGTATGAGGATGACAGTATAAATTTTCTTCGAAGGACATCCTCCAGAAGTCAAAGCAGAGTACGGTACATTGCCAATAGAGCAAAGCAGGCCCAAGAACGTCAAAGACTCCAGAATCTAGTAAACAACAATTCCATAGAAGAAAGGGGTAATCCAGAAGGAGCTTGTGCAATAACCAAAGGGTACTGTATGGATTCTATTTCACCGTCTCAGTATACATCAGAATCTTTGGGCAAGTCTGGACCATAATATAGTGCTGTGACTAAAACCTACATACCTTTTTATATTCATGTAACCATGCATATGATAAATTTGTCCACGCAAGAAATACCTCGCAGGGGAAAAAAATATATATCTTTCGTTTTTGGGACTTATTTGGACTGCTAACATTATAAAGCACTTAAAAGTACTGTATATATTTTTAAAATGATTGGTTTACACTGGGTTTGCAATATCCCTTTACCCTCCCCATTGCTTTTGGTTTTGTTCATCAGTCTACGCAGAACTTACTTCTCTTCAAACACCCATGCCATTCAGAAGAGAACATTCCATGTCCCACATACAGTATGATAAACTTTTTCTGCACTGCTTTACCAATGTGAAATGTGCTATTTTTAAATCGCTGCTGTATATAGCACTTTTAAAGTACAATTTTATTTTTTTTGCACTGCCATATACAGTTTTTCAAATATGGTATGTTTTAAACAAAATAACATTTTAACTCTCTTCCTAATGTATTATTGATGTAAAACAAAATCTTTTATGTTTTTGTCTAAATTTTTCATTTTTAGTTTTTTGCAAAATTTTATTTGTAATAATGTCCTGGATGTGCATTTTAGAAAAGTGGTCATAAAAACGTTACTTCATTTTTTTTGTTTTTCCTGCTGGAAAGTCATTTAAAATGTCCTATTTTTTTTAATTTTGTTAATTTTATTCTTTGGTTATACTAATCTTCATTACAGTAAACATTTTAACAAAATGTTTGTAAGCCACCAAAATCTATTAAATAAAATTATTTAACCTTAAGATATTTACTTGTGTGGTTTAAGAGTAAAAAAAAAACATATGGCTATGGAATGAGATGCTCCATACAGAGAAATAGATATATTTGCAGCAAAGGTATTCCATGACCTTAAAAGCAACATATCCCAGTAGGGGTTTATAAAACCGCTCTACTAGAGCAGTGTTTCTCAACCTTTTTTCAGTCAGGGCACCCTTTAAAATTATAGACAATCTTGAGGCACCCTCCAAAATTATGGACGCCTCATTCTAATCGTTTTATTATTAATAATGCAGCAACATCAATACACATAGGGCACCCAACGTCAGAGATAATTTATTCTTCCAAAGCAAATACTGGTACTGACTAGTATTCCAGTGTTTCTCTTCTCCCTTAGTTTTTCTCCATCACTTAACTAATGACTCCCCAAAGCTGATGGAGAGAGAAAAGGGAGGACCAAACAAGGTTGATATGCAGGCAACTGACATCCTCCTTATCAACTGATGATACCATTGGTCGTTAGAAGGTTGGCAGCTAAGAGGTTGTAATGGTGTACAATGTAAACGTGTGGCTTTGTGTAACTAAAAGGCACGTTTCATCCACCCATCAGCTTGTACACAATTTTGAGGCAATTTGTTGGCATTTTGCCAAGGCGCCCCTAAAGAAACATCAAGGCACACTGGGTGAAAAAGGCTGTATTAGAGGCTATGGATCATAGTTTTTTTGACCATCAAGATTGGTCTCCATCAACCCAAATCAATAAGGAATTCCTATTTTTAAGTGCTAATGACTTGGTTAAGTAACCCATGGCCACCATTTGGAATCGATCTTGAAGTTAACTTCAGGAAAGTGAATTCTGAATGGTTGCTCAGTTCTAAGACCTAAGATATTACATGGCATACTTTGATTTAGTCTGTGAATCTCCAAAATGAACTAAAATCTAGTTTTATTTAAAGCCTAGCTCCTCATTTAATGTCCCCTTTTTAAATAGTTTGGGCCAAACCAGCTCAAACAATCCATTTACTGCACTAACAGGTGCGCTTGCTGGGCGCATTGTGTTAACTGTATGTAACCCCAGCTATGTACAGTATACAGTACTATGTTCTGGTTTCCATCCCACTTTGGAACAAAACTCAGGTTGAGTCAGGCTGTGCACTGCTCATCACTATGAATTTAATACAAAGCTTCTTCTAATTGACTGAGGCTGAGAGATTGGTGAATGACATTGGATCTCTGTCTCAGTCATAGAATACAAAGCTTTCTGTGAATGGCTGAGCAGTGCTTAGGCTACCTCTTATTTTTTTTGGGGGGAGTGGGACAGGAAGTACCCCATCCCACTGTTGAAACAATACTGTATGTTGATGTGCCAAGCAAGTGCATCTGTTACTGAAATAAATTGCTTGCTCCATTGAGCCAAGCTATTTGAATAGATAGACTTGCAAACATGTAAAAGTAAACTTTAGAACACATTTTAATTCAAATTTTTATTTTTATTTTTTTTGTAAAAAAAATCTGATACTATCAGTTTTGGTACAGACATTTTAAAAGTGACAATTAAATCTTCCAGTACTGTAGTGGTCTTGTTCCAAATAACTAGGGGGTTGTTAAAATTAGATATGTGCATTCCCGTTCGTACGAATGTTATTTTCGTACGAAAATGTTCATTTTCGTACCCGTGGGATAATGTGTACATACAAAAACGGTAAAGCACCAAAATACGAAAACGACGGGATAACGGATGAGCCGCATAACGAACGACCGCAAATACGAACGAACGATCCGACGGGAAAAAACGACAAAACGAAAATGGCAAAATAACGAAAATGAAATCTGTATCAAGAGGTTTGCATTGTGTATTTTGTTTGAATCCGTTTTGTGTTCGTTTTCAGTTGTATGTTCATTGTTCAATGACATCTATAACAAAAGAATTTCATTATGTATATTGAATTAATTCCTTTTTCTGTTTTCTGTGTATTCAAAATACTGAAGGCAAATTTTTTGTTATAGGTGTCATATCAACATACGAAAATAACAAAAGAAACAATAGTATTGTTAAGCCCCATACACTTGGTCAGACTCTTTTAACAACAAACATAAAAACGATCGTTTTCCGATCGTTCTCAGAAAATTTGTTTGTTTTTAAACTGCATCAAAAAAACATTTTTGGGTTCAAAAGTCTGGCCAACTGATCTCCCTTCAGATGAAAATCCACAGAAAAGTTTATTAGGCTTTACTGTTCAAGTGTACTCACTATTCTGCACAAAAGAGAAGCTGCTTTCAGTCACTGAGGCTGGCCATACATGTTCAATTTTCTTGTACAATTTTCTTTTAGATTTACCAAAAACCATATATGAGGTAAAACTAAACAACACTTTCAATTGTATGCAATCAGGCAGGCCCTTGCACTACATAGTTGAAGGTAAATCTAAAGAAAATTGCACAGAAAATTGTATCATGTATGGCCAGCCTAACTCTCTGGCCATTCAAAAAAAACATAAACAAAAGATTTGCATTTGAACCTGTTTCTTTTGTTATTTTCGTATGTTCATATGACACCTATAACAAAAAATTTGCCTTCAGTATTTTGAATACACAGAAAACAGAAAAAGGAATTCATTCAATATACATAATGAAATTCTTTTGTTATAGATGTCATTGAACAATGAACATACAACTGACACTAACAAAAGAAAAGCATTCAAGATACACAGAATGCAAATTGACGAAAATTCACGATAATTATTGTCTAACAAGAAACAAACATGAATTAAACAGAATAACGAATCATCCCGCATGTACGAAAATAAAACGGTAACGGAAATACGAAACGATCGGAATACGAAAAAATCACGTCGTACGACAAACGAACGGGAACAAACGGGAAAACGGGCGTCTTACGAAAAACGAACGGAAACGAACAGACGGGACCATACGAAACGAAAAAAAAAAAAACGAAATTTTTTTCTGTGCACATGTCTAGTTAAAATATATGTATATATACTGAATTTATTGGCATATAACACTCGCTTTTTTACCCTGAAAATAGAGGGTAAACTGTGCCTACGTGTTATATGCAGGGAGCTGTGGAAAGCTTTTTCCTGAAACTTTCCTCTTAAACTTAGGGTGCGTGTTATACACCGATAAATACGGTGTGTGTATGTGTGTGTATATATATATATATATATATATATATATATATATATTCTTCACAGAAATAAATTGCACTAACAATACTGATTTGGGGGATCGTTTTGTACCCGAGATAGACGTCGTAGAGGAACTGGCTTGATCAAAGGAGTTGTAAAGGTTCGTTTTTTATTTTCTAAAAAGGTTTCTTTAAGCTAGTGCAGGGATCCTCAAACTACGGCCCTCCAGCTGTTGCGGAACTACAAGTCCCATGAGGCATTGTAATACTCTGACATTCACAGACATGACTAGGGCATGATGGGAATTGTAGTTCCTGAACAGCTGGAGGGCCGTAATTTGAGGACCCATGAGCTAGTGCATTGTTGGTTCACTTACTTTTTCCTTCTATTTTCCTTCTAAATATTTTTTTTTCCTTTTATCTGAATTTCTCACTTCCTGTTTCTCTTCAGTAAGCTTGCCCCCATCATCCGAGCCATTCTGTCTGGGGGTTAGTCAGCCAGAACAGCTTACTGAAGAGGAACAGGAAGTGATAAATTCAGACAAAGAAAAACAAAATTGAAGACTCTATACATATATATATATATATATATATATAATTTTTACAACCCCATTAAAGCCTAATAAAGTGACGGCCCCTGATGGTATCTATTCCTAAGAGATTTAGAGTTCTAAGAGAAGGTATATTTGTCAGTCTATTGACAAATCTTTTTTTAATCAATCTCTTTCAACAGGAGAACCTCCCCATTACTGTTGGACAGCTAATGTTGCACCAATTCACAGGAAGGGTAGCAAGGTAGAAGCTGGCAACTACAGGCCAGTGAGTTTAATATCTGTAGTCAAGCTTATGGAATCGCTCCTAAAAAGGATCACTTAAAAACACACAACTTGCTGGCCCCATAACAGTGAATTCTGAATCAAGAGGGGTGCTGGGGGCTGTCTGGGGGAGTAATTGGTGAGTGCAGGAATATGACTGAAAATGACTGTTGTTCCTCTGAAAAGCAATCCACTCCTAAACTACAATCGCAGCGCCGGAACCCACTATACCTGGGAATTAAAGGAGCAATGTGTCCAGACCAGTGTACAGGGACTGCAACAGGGGCTTTAATCTAAGGTGAGTGTTTTCCAATTTTCCAATTTACAACCACTTTAAACCAAAATTGCCAGAGACGAGGGATTTTGTCTTTTCATGCGGTGGAACTGTACTGGAATAGCCACCCAACACAGTCACACCACATTTAGTGTGAATGTACCCCAAAGGGGAGCAATAAAACCACAGCTCAACTGGATCATTTTACCCCCCCAAGTGCACATGTGAAGTCCTGAGAAAAAAGCACAGCTCCAGAGTCTCCTTTCTCCCTCTCACCCTGACTGCTGCAACCTATACCCTATACCCTGTATTTACATTACCTAAGCTGGCTATAGCTTGATCAAAATGTTAACAGTTCAATAGGGAGCGGATGAATTTCAGTCCATGTATGGCCATTTTTTACTTGACAGAAGTTAGTCTAACGATCGACTTTTGGAATGTAGGTAAACATTTCACGATAATTAGCTGCAGCCACTGATCAGTGTAATCTGATAACAGAGGGGTCCCCACTGTCAGAATACAATAGCACTAGGATTCCTCTATCCCCCTTGCTTGTGAGATTTTGTTATACTTTTTTTATTGTAAAGCCAGAAGATATTGTTTATATATTGTTTATACTTTTTATTCTCTTAGTCTATAATAGAAGTTTGTCATATTTCAGCATGTCAGGAAAAAAAATGCACTCTTTTAGTAAGTTTTTCATGTTTTGTCTGTAAAAAAAAATGTGTGTGTGGGGGGGTTGGCAACCCTGTCTGGAAGGAGCCAAGTGGGAGTCAAATGGCTACACAATGCAAATAACCCCACACCCACCAGGCATCTTTATCTTGCTATGTAACCAGCGGGGGCTAGCTAAAGTCTCAGAAAAACACACATCATTTTGTGCCACAGCACGCTTAACACATATCACTTCCTTTTCCTGTGGTTGGAGGGTGCAAGTTATAATCTTGTACACAAGCCCAGTGCTTTCATAAAAACTACTCAGCCAAAGTGGCATGGCTACACAGAGCCCTGCCCCTATTCACCACACTGCATCATTTGTTTCCATAGTGTAGGGGGGTGGACCAGGATCCATAGCATCATTCGTTGACATTTGTCAACAGGTGATTATATTGTAAAGCGGGGGGGACTCTATTGTGATAGGAGAATGGGAGGAGTTTTATTGCTATTGGAGGCCAACTCTGTTGTGATTGAGGGAACTATGTTAGGATGACAAGACTCTATTGTGATGGGTGGCATACTCATAATGGGGGGGGGGGGACTCTCGTGTGATAGCAGGGGTTCCAGTGGGATTCTGATAGGATGATGGCAACTCTGATTTGAAGACGGAAATGTAATGGGGAGATGGTGATGCAAAAGTGGCCGACACTGAAGTGATAGGTGGAATTTGATATGAAGGGGGAACTCCCCCATGTGACAAGGAGTGGGTGACATCATCATCCAGGGAACCAGGGATAAATTGATAGTGTGTTAATATTATGCCTCCTGAATTTTTTTTTTATTTTTTTTACTGCACACTCAGATTAGAAAGGCTAGATCTGACCCTGTTGTAAATGGCATTCAGAACAGAGTCTAGTTTTTTTGCATATATACAGAACAGAGTCCAACCTAAAATTATAAAGCCTATAAAACTATAACTGAAGGTTTTAAGAGTAAGGTATGTCTTTTTGCTGATGATACAAGGGTGTACAATAAGGTTGATATCCCTGGAGGTGTCTATAACATGGAACATGATTTGAAATGGCTGGAATATTGGTCAAAGCAGTTAAAATGGTTCTAAATTTAACCTAGTGCACCCAAAGAAAAAAAGATCCCTTGGCAGAGTACAATATTGGGAGTACTGTACTTGGCACTACAGAGGAAAAAGATTGAGTACTATATTCAGATTGCAAAATAAGCAAACGTTGCCAGGCAGTGGGTTAAATTAATAGGATTCTAGAATGCATAACTAGAGGGATCACCAGCAAGAGGATGGAGGTCTGATTTCCCTATATACAGTGCTTCCCGGAAAGTATTCACAGCACTTAATTGTTTCCACATTTTGTTATGTTACAGCCTTATTCCGAAATAAATTCATTGTTCTCTTCAAAATTCTATCAATAATACTGCATAATGACAATGTGAAAGAAGTGTTTGAAATATTTGCAATTTTATTAAACATAGAAAATGAAAAAAATCATATGTACATAAGTAGTCACAGCCTTTGCTCAATACTTTGTTGATACACCTTTGGCACCAATTACAGCCTCAAGTCTTTGAGTATGATGCTACAAGCTTGGCACACCTATTTTTGGGGGGGTTTCTCCCATTCTTCTTTGCAGAACCTCTCAAGCTTCATCAGGTTGGATGGGGAGCGTCGGTGCACAGCCATTTTCAGATCTCTCCAGAGATGTTCAATAGGGTTCAAGTCTGAGCTCTGGCTGGGCCACAAAGACATTCACAGAGTTGGCCTGTAGCCGCTCCTTTGTTATCTTGGCTCTGTGCTTGGGGTCATTGTCCTATTGGAAGTTGAACCTTCGCTCCAGTCCAAGGTCCAGAGCGCTCTGGAGCAGGTTTTTATCAAGGATGTTTCTATATATTGCTGCATTCATCTTTCCCTCAATCCTAAATAGTCTCCCAGTTCCTGCCAATGAAAAACATCCCCCACAGCATGATGCTGCCACCACCATGCTTCACTGTAGGGATAGTGTTGGCCGGGTGATGAGCGGTGCCTTTTTTTCACCAGAAATTGCGCTTGCCATTCAGGCCAAAAAGTTCAATCTTTGTTTCATTAGACCAGAGAATTTTGATTCCCATTCTAAGAGTCCTTCAGGTGCCTTTTACAAACTTCAGGTGGGCTGTCATGTGCCTTTTACTTCTTTGCTTCTGCCTGGCCACTCTACCGTACAGACCTGATTGATAGAGTGCTATAGAGATGGTTGTTTTTCTTGGTGGTTCTCACCTCATCCACAGAGAAATGCTGGAGCTCTGTCAGAGTGACTATCGAGTTCTTGGTCACCTCCCTGGCTAAGGCCTTTCTCCCCCAATCACTCAGTTTGGCCAGGAGGCCCACTCTAGGAAGAGTCCTGGTGGTTCCAAACATCTTCCATTTTATAGATTATGGAGTCCACAGCACTCGTTGGGACCTTTAATGCGGCAGAACTTTTTATGGACCCTTCCCCAGATCTGTGCCTTGATACAATCCTGTCTCCGAGGTCTACAGACAATTCCCTGGACTTCATGGCCTGGTTTGTGCTCCGACATTAACAGATAACTGTGGGACCTTATATAGACAGGTGTGAGCCTTTCCAAATTATGTCAAATCAACTGAATTAACCACAGGTGGTCTCCAATCAAGTTGTATAAACCTCAACGACGATCAATGGAAAGAGGATGCACCTAAGCTCAATTTTCAGTGTCATGGCAAAGGCTGTGAATACTTCTGTACTGTGATTTTTTATTTTTTATAAATTTGCATAGTTTTCAAACAAACTTTTTTCACGTTGTCATTATGGGGTACGGTTTGTAGAATTTTGAGGAAAATAATGAATTTAATACATTTTGGAATATGGCTGTAACATAACAAAATGTGGACAAAGATCTTTAATGGGAACTCATTTAGAATACTGTGTCCAGTTCTGGAGACTTTACTTACAAAAAGATATTGAAAAAGATAGAACGAGTCCAGAGATGGGCAACCAAAACAATGAAAGATTTGAGGACTAAAACATATACAGAGAGACTTCAGGAACTTTATGTACAGTAAATTGTATGATGCAGTCTACACTTTGGGGCTATTTTGTTTCTGTTTTTATCTGAGATTCGTATCAACTTCCGACTCAGTACATAAGAACCGGCTCCAGCCCTAAGTCTTTTTGGGAGACTTTAAACACCCTGTGCTTTGCTTGACCGCCCTGCTTGTGGTTATACCATCTGGTAAGGAGACTTTACCTCTATCACTTGGGTGTCCATTTGGTGGAAGGAAGTGGTTTCTTTGATGTCACATCACTTATGATAAATGATAGATGAAGATTTTAGATTCACTCATTTTCACTTGGGACTTTCTTTTTGGACCCTTTTCACTTCATATTTGCCTATTTAATAGGTATATAAATATATGTTTATTTTCTGGATCAACCAGATACCCTTTTTTTTTAGCATTCAAGGTTGCAGTCTTTTTTTGTATTCACTTTTTATTTGCATATGCATACAATAGGGCATATTATATGTTAATATCTTGGATTTTTCATATATCCATTCCTTTTTCATTTATGGTTGCAGTTTTTTTGTATTCACTTAATCTTTTTTCTGCATACGCATATATTTTCTATAACTAACCTATATTTTTGGGTGTTTCTTGTCACTTATTTTTTTTATTCACTCATTTATTATAGTTTGGTGGCACCATTAACTTTCTCATATACAATTTGGTGTCATTACCAAATTTTTGCAGTTATATTGTTTTTGCGCTGTACCTCATATCACAACACGTTCTTTAAATTTGTATCTACAATTTTTGGTACTGGCAGCATCTAAGTTTTTTGTTTAGCGCAGTGTTTTTTTCCAATTCTTAGGAAATCTTTTTTTCCCTCAATGGGTCCATCAACAGCAAGTGGATTCAAACATGCTCGATACAAACCTAGATCTCTACAATGAAAAAAAAGTTGACAAAAAACAAAGAATGTATAAATAAAATTAAAAAAAGCGTGGGCAGACTCAATGGACCACTTGGCCTTCTTTCTGCCATTACTCTTCTATGTTTCTTTATATAATATAGTGTCAAGAAATTCTGAAGGTCTGTAGAAAGTATGGCCACACACAAGCTATGACACTACTGTTATAGCATACACAGTGAAAAAACAGCCTTACTTGGTTAAATTGCATTTGCTGCTGTTTAATATGTTTTTGGTAATTTTTGGAGTGCCACATTTTAAGATAAACGGTACAATAGACATTCAGCAAAATAAAAAAATGACATGTATTCAAACATGTATTTATAGCTCAGAAACATAACATACACATAGACGGCCTAATTTCTTCCCTGAATTATACTATCTGCACTTGCACTGAACACGGTTTATTTGTATATGTACATATGAGAGGACAGTCCCCCATTCTAGCCATTATTGGCTTGACTGGGGAATGATCTTATGTCTGTGGGATTATTCCAATGCCACTGGTTGTCCACTGTTGAGAGTAACATGCAATCTGGCAGGTTAGTAAACCTGTCCTGATAGCTATGATTTCCACTGTTGGGTAAATGATTTTGTAGTGATACACCTGCAGGAACCATTGGTAGTCCTCTGTTCTTTGCCCTGACCTTCTTAACTGCCTCAGCCCCTTTGACACCCCAGGCTGTGAGTGTAAAGTACCAAGGAAACACAATGAAACCATGAAAGTAATTCCTAATGCCCAATAGTTCTATATCAAAGCATAGGTACCAGATTATTTAGCAAAGGCAGTTTTAATATGTTGTCACTCAGTAAGATCAATAACAGAACAAATACACATAAATTGTCAATTGTGTTAACACAGATCAGCATGCAAGATGGCTAAGACCAAAGGCTAAGCATAAAATATTAGGGAGCATCCAGGTCAGCATAAACAGTAGCAACACCACCAAAAATGCAACAGTAAACTGTAGAAAAAATGTGATCTATCAAATAAAGCTATACTGCCAGTCTGAACTAATAACTGATATGCTAGGCCCAAACCAACTGGGTAGACACTCTCTTTAACAAGAAGGGGTAAAGGGGACAAAGGGGGATTTATAGAATGGATTATGGGGGGCAGTTCTTAAAGTTGATTGTCTGCCAGCTATCGTTGGGTCCCTTTTAGCAGTGTTGGTGCACTTAATTATAGACTTTTAAGTCTATATATGCAGTGATATATGTAGGGGTTTAATACAGATTTTGGCAAAGAATGATGCGGATGCAGGTTGTGAAAGTTTGATGTAACTCTGGCCCAGGGTTGGTAAGGTATGCATTTGCTGCACTGGATGTCCTATCAGTGGCTCGGTTTCTGCTAACAGTGTAAAGACAGGTTAGTGGCCCTCTCACCAACTTCAGGAGGTGGTGGTGGAAGGGGCCCCCTCAGTCTCATTCTGGCGGTTCTGCAGTTCAGTCGGCTAAAGTGGAGAGTCAAATTAATTCTCCTGTTTCCCTGCAGCAACAAAGTAATGGCAGCAGGGCCGGCAGTGCTGTTGAACCACCGGTGACTCCACTCCCAACCTCGGGCTCGTATCTAGCTGGCTTTGCCTCCTATTCGCGGATCAAAGCCCTGGCAGCTTTGTTTTATTGCACTTCCACAGCACCAAGAGAGCAGGCTTGATCTGGGCAGGCAGTAAAAAAAAACTGAATCCTCCATCTAGTCAATTAGAAACTGTAGTTCAGAAAGTCAGTTGTGACATTACATGGCTTCCATGCTGGACTACAACTCCCAGGGTTTCAGATGATCTGCAATAAAGTCTATGGGTTTGCTTCACTTTGGCTCTCCCCTGCTGGCCAGTGGAGGCTGGTGTGGCACAATAATATCATAGTAGGGAGGGTGGCAAATTGGGCTATCACAAAAAGCTGTAAACCCCAGAGCTGTCCATCAAATATCTCCCAAGGTTTAAATTAAGTCCCACTGAGCTTGAGCAGTCACACAACCACTAGTAATGGATGTGAAGAAACAACAAAAGGTAGCACGTCAATCCTCGATCTTTTGATGATTTCTACTTGCATAAGGGTTATTGTAATATCATTCCCTAGGAACTTTAAAGGGCTAAATAGAGGGCAATGTATCTTCCACCTTGTTGTAGCCCAACACCTGGCTACACTAGACTTCCACTCTACCCATCTCATCTTTATTGACATCAGCCTATTATATTGGCAGAGCTGACCTAACTTTATAGGGACCTGAGGGAGCCTAGATTGTTTGGGCACAAACAATCATCCTCCTGTAGCGCTACCCCACGGAGGAGCTGCTGGTTGATTGTTGGGTTCGGCACATTACATGACTCTATCGTTGTCTAGGGGTGTGATGCAGGAACAAAGTAGTGAGCAGAGGTTTCATAGTTTCCCAAGGCTTTATTTCCAGGCCAACACAGCCAACATTAACTTCAGTTAGGAAGGAAAAGGTTGATGAGAGTAAAGAGGTGAACTTGCAGTGTCAGGCCTGGATATAGATGGGCAATCCAGCTCTTAGTAACATCGATCTGTGGTGGATGAATAGGGGGGCGAATCCTTCCAACAGACTCCAGCCCGGGTCACCGGGAGACAGTAATGCGTACCTGTAGCATCCCGGTCACCAGATCCCCGATTAGTGCGGCACTCAGCCTAAGATCCGTTTCAATGGAACCTGGTACCCAGTGGTTCACTGGGGTCCTCTTTCGCCTCCGGTTGAGGCTTGATGAAGCCTGCAAGCTTGGTCAGGAGGGCCACGCCAGTGGGGCCCATAGGTGCGCGCACCCTGAAGGTGGATGCCGCACCCAGCACCGGGACCCCGCGAAGATTTTAGAACACATGACACCTGTCACAGATATACTCCTCCCCAGCATGCCCTGCGAGGGAGGAACTCCTCTAATTAGCTGCTGGGGAAGACTTGCTCTGCCTGAAACCCCCCTAGCGCCAACTGCTGGCCGGAGATGATACCACATCCCTAGAATACAGATTGGTCCAGGAGACCTTTCTGGAAAGACAGAGGTCACAATTTAAATAAATCACGAATGGGAGCAACGTAACTCTCCCATTCCAACTAACTTTAGCGTAGTGCCCATACTGAAAGTAAGGGGATGCTACACTCCATAGTGTATTGGCAGCTTTAGTTCAGTCCATTTTACTGGATGAGATATGAGACTTGTTCCAATGGCATGTATAATAAACATGCCAGAGAGTGAGACTTCAATCATCTAAATTATAATTATTGCTTATTTCAAATTAAACCAAAATTATTCTACATGTATTCTAAAACATACTGCACTGACTCCACTCAAAGGCATACATTTTAAGAATAGACTGTAAAATAACATATCTGTTCTATGTTATAAATTGGATTATATATTGCCAAAAGTATGAGAACACCCTCAAAATCAGAGGCAAATATAGCAACAAAGAGTGGCTAAGTTGCATAAGAACGCCCATGGTTTTGGAATGAATGTCCAACAAGCTCATATACAGTAGGTGTGATGTTCAGGTGTCCATAGCCCCATCACTTTTGGATACTAGCTTGTGTTAATGTGCTTATTTATGTAGGCAGACTAATAAAAATAAATTAAATCAAATAAGTATGGTTAAGATTAAGAAATCGATACTAAAAATCCAAAAATTGGATCACAAAGGATGAACCTAGCTGCAGTAATCAGAGTTTCTACTGTAACGCGTGGGGTATTGCTAAACCAAGGGTATTTAAATTAAAGGGTCACTAAAGTCGGGGATTTAAAAAAAAAAAAATAACAAACATGTGATACTTACCTCCACTGTGCAGTTCGTTTTGCACAGAGTGGCCCGGAAACCTGTCTTCTGGGGTCCCTCGGCGGCTGTCTGGGCTCCTCCTCGCAAAAGCTTTCCTTCTTCATGCGAGGGCGCTCGCATGGAGGAAAGCTTTTGCGAGCGCGCTCCCGTGATACAGCGGCGGCCATAGCTGCCGACTGTATCACTCGGCTCCGCTCCCCAGCGCGCCGCGTCATCCGCCCTGATTGACAGCAGCGCTAGCCAATGGCTGCGCTGCTATCAATCCGCCCAGCCTAGCCAATCAACGGCCAGGCTGGGAACCGAAGAGGACGACGTGGACGCGCCCGGGAGATTCGAACGGTCAGGTAAGTACAACGGGGGCTCGGGGGGGGGCGTTGCTGCTAGATGTTTTTTTTACCTTCATGCATAGGATGCATAAAGGTAAAAAAACTTGTACCTTTACAACCCCTTTAAGTCACTTAACAGTCCATGTTTTTGTGTCATCTGATATAATGTAAGATGACATTTATTTTTTATTCTAATTCTGGCTTGTAAAACAAACCAGCTGCTCAACAAGCCTCAAAAAAAACATAAGGGATATGGAATGAATTGGATTGCATTCTCAGCATTTCTAAATAGTAAATTTCACCTGTGACAAGTCCTCTGTGGCTTCATACAGGCAACGAATGGACTCAAGCAAACCAGCTTTACGACTCTCCTCCTCTTCCAAAGACTACATACAAAATAGACCTCTTGTTGCCAGTTCCATGTTCCTGGTCAGCATGGCTTATCTTTTAGGGTTTAGAATGTAAAGCAGTGGTTGAAGGTAACTAAATAGTTGTCAACTGGCCTTTTAAAATATGATGCATGGGGCCTGACTGGGATGTGTGAGATCGGCCTAACTAATGCGCCAGAATCCTGGGTTTAAAGAAGCCATCCTGCTTAGTAAACACTTGCCTGCTGTGTGGGGAGCTGCTCCAGCTCTCTGCATGCCCGGTAATCATAAATCGAACAAGAAGGCAGCCCCTCACAGCTCCCGGACCGAGCCGCTAAAGACGTGTGCAGCGGCCATCTTGCCTGTCATCTCCCTGCATCCAGCATCCATGACAGTTTAAGCTAACTTCTGGATGGTGGCGGCTATGGCTTCAGACCCAAACTGCTCCTCTTCCATCCCTTGTGCTGACTCAGACCTGCATGGAGCCCAGTCCACCGCTGCAATCCAAATAGCCATTGCAGATAGTAAGTCATCTGTGGAGGGGAAAATAGATGCACTGACCATAGAATGTGAGTTGATCAGACATGATATGGACAAATTTAGAGGCCGCCTTACAGAGGCAGAGCATTGTGTCTCAGCAGTGGAGGAAACTACTGCCTCCACTGTTCAGGCCCTAGCAGATTTCCATCGAAAGGTCAAGATCTTCATGGCCTTCAGCGCAATAATGTGTGCAGACGTCTGCACGAGAAAGGCGTGACCTAAAAAATGCTGTACCCTAGCCACCTGAAGGTCATCCACAATGGCTCTACGTTTTTTAAATTTCCTGCAGATGCAATTGACTGGTTGGATTCCATTGCCCAGGAATGTGGCTTGGTCGCCGGGCATGCCTGGCCACGTGTCTGTAGATCCTACAGACTATTTCCCTAGATGGTACCAGGAGTGGTTGTGAATGTTATCCTTTTACAAACTGTTTTTCCTATTGACAATTTTGCAATTGACAATATTGTCCTTAACAGATCGTTCTGAAGAGCCAGAGACTGCCTATCTGGTCAATGCGGGAGCGAAGGTTTTGTTTTAGGGTGTTATGATCTACTGATATGTCTTCACCGCCTGTCTTTAGCTCAACTTGCCTGGGATCTTCGATGATGGGAACCCAGTCAGTCACTGGGTCCCCATTGTGCTCAAAGTGTTCCGGACCATCTCCGGAACAAGGAACTCCGCGTAGCACCCACGCCCCGGCCAGGCAGGCCACAATGCATGGGCGCGGTGATGTACAGTCACCCCCAAAGTGAGTGCCGCACCAGGAACCAGAAGAGAAGACGAAGCCCCACAAAATGGCGTCTGCCTCACAAGTGCCCTCTCCCAGCATGTCCAGAAAGGCCCAGGCCTCCCGATTGGCTGCTTGAAGAGAGCACCCGAACCCCAGCTTCCACTGCCGCCCCGGGGCCGAAGAGCACCCCAGACACAGCAGAACGAGCCCACAGCACAACCGAGCCGAAACAGAGAGCCCTACACAATCACAACTGAGATCAGAGTAAGTTTACACTCTGATCTTTCCCACTAAATTTCAATAGCGTCCGTACTTGGAAGTACAGGGGCGCTACACTTAGTTTTGGGATTTAAGTTTCTCCAGAAGTTTTTCTACCTTGTTGGGTTTGTTCATCCGGAGCAAACGGAGAAGACTAATTATTAAATTTTTGGGGGATTTTTTTTCTTTGAGTCTTGCCCAGAAAGTTTATGGTGATAGACCTTCAGTTTGCCTTGCACAGTCTGTACTGATGTTATGCCACTGTCTGGCGGGATGTAATTCTCTGCCCCCCTTACCTCCCCTCCAACTCTATTTATCCTGTCTCCATGCCATATAGACCACTATTATTTGAGTAATCTGAACATTTTCTCATGGAACGTCCGTGGGCTGAATTCAAAGTTTAAAAGATTGATGGTGCTTCAGTACCTTAAATCCCAAAACCTTAATGTAGTCCTCTTGCAAGAGACCCACTTGACTGGTAGTAGAATACTCTTCCTGAACAGAAACTGGATGCAGAGAACAATACACTCTACACACTCTACATATGGCAGGAGGATTGCTATCTTAATTCATAAAAAGCTGTCTTGCTCTATTGAACATGTGGCAATAGACCCCAGGGACATTGAATCCCAGTTATTATCCATAGAGAACATCTATGTCCCACACACTTTCAAGAGTGAGTTGCTGTATACTGTCCTGGAGAAAGTCGCAGGCAAGGTGCACAGGGGTTTGGCGGTTACACCAGGGGTGGGTGGAGGAGTCCTCAGTGAAGGCCTTGGTCTCGCCACACCTGAAGGAGTTTTGGGAGTTCAATGAGGGCTCGGCAGGCCCACCCATTGTGGGATGCCTTTAAGGCATTGACACGGGGTGTATGTGTCTGCCTTAAAGGCTGCCAGGGTGGAAAAAAAGGTTAGATCTGAGGAGCTTCAGGCTCATGAACTGCCATGTGCACAGACCCATGCTGATTTGCCCTCTCCTTTACAGTTGCAGATGTCTTGGCGGGCACTACTGGTTTACTTCCAGGGCCTCACTCAATGTGTTTTTAGAAATAGGGCTGAGGAATTGTTTGAGAAAGGAGACAAAAATGGGAACGTCGTATGCTTGGGCACATACTGTGGGATGTATTCACTCATCAGAAGGCACTTTGGTGAAAGATAGAGAGGGTATCATGCAGGTTTTTGTCTCCTACTATTCCAGATTATAGTCATCCATCCCACCATATGACCTTCAGGTTTTAACAGATCTGCTGGACTCCCTCCAGATACCGGTGTTGCCAGATGAGGTAGCTGATAGTCTTGAGGCCCCTTTTACTAAAAAGGAATTGGCAACTGCTGTTGCCTCCTTTCCAAATGGTAAATCACTGGGCCCTGATGGGATACATTTTGCACCGTTCTGCAGGTATCTGGAGCTGCTGTCACCTAGGCTTCTGCAACTCTATGGGGACTGTCTTGACACTGGAACTTTACCGGTATCTTTTATGAGGCACATGTTGTGTTACTGCTCAAGCCGGATAAGGATCCTATTAGCTGCTCATACCAGCCTATAGCACTGCTTAACATGAACCTCAAAATACTTACCAAAATGATCGCCAATAGGCTAATGAAAATACAGGACCACTTGATAGCGCCAGACCAAACGGGGTTCATGCCTAAAAAAGCCACGAATATTAACATCCGGAGGGTATATACTCATACTCAATTGACTGCCAAAGGCTCGTCAGAGGCAGCTCTGGTGTTTTTTGACCTGGAAAAGGCATTCAACTCCATTGATTGGAGGTACATGACAATTGTGTTACAAAGCATGGGATTTGGCCCTACGTTCCTGAAGTGAATATCTCTGCTCTACGATCATCCATTAGCTGCTCTCGGCCTTAATAGTGGGGTGTCAGATGTCTTTCCAGTGTCCAGAGCCACCAGATAGGGGTGCCCCCTTCACTGGTTATAGAACCTCTAGCAATTGCCCCAAATGCAGGATCAACGTGGGTACTCTGAAACGACAGTCCTTTATGCAGATGACCTGGTACTATTTAATCGAGACACAGGACCTTCCCTGGCTGCACTGTCAATCCTGGACAAGTTTGCAGAGGTCTCTGGCCTCAATGTAATACATGCATCATCTCTTCTGGTTGACGGGTGCTTCATTGATTCAGCGGACTATATACCTGCATTCTGTCTGACTTTTTCCATCAGAAATTCCGATCGTGTGTACAAGGCATAAGTCATGTTTTGCGAAGGGGTCAAATAGTTATTTGACTTATTAAAATGCAAATCAATTCATAACTTTTTTGAAATATGTTTTTCTGGATATTTTTGTTATTCTGGCTCTCACTGTTAAAATAAACCTACCATTAAAATTATAGACTGATAATTTGTTTGTCAGTGTGCAAACTTACAAAATCAGCGGTTGATCAAATACTTTTTCCCCTCACTGTATGTTTGGAGCAAATGCCCATGGTATGCACAACTTCAGGCACATGATCGCATTCAGTCGCATTTTACTATTCATTTCAATGGGTGGCTGTATGCAGCTGAAGCAGGTCTGGGCAAAGTGATTTCACAAGCTTTGCATGTTGTGTATGACTGTGTGCATGAGGTCTTAGATGGAAGTGTAGCTTTGAAGGGGCATTACATGTACGACAAACAAATTAAAATGGCTATAAAGTAAAAAAAAAATCACCAAAAGCCCCTCTGTTCTTTTTTTTCAAATCAAAAGTTTATTGAGCAAGACATGGGAACACAGTTCACAACCGCCGTGGTTACATGAGGCTGGTGGTATATTGAAGACATCAGGTAGGGCTTAACAACCCAACAAAACATAAATTAACCACTTAAGAGCCGGACCAATACGCTGGTAAATGACCCAAGGTGTTTTTGCGATTCGGCACTGCGTCGCTTTAACAGACAATTGCGCGGTCGTGCGACGTGGCTCCCAAACAAAATTTGCGTCCTTTTCTTCCCACAAATAGAGCTTTCTTTCGGTGGTATTTGATCGCCTCTGCGATTTTAATTTTTTGCGCTATAAACTAAAATAGAGCCACAATTTTGAAAAAAAACACAATTTTTTTACTTTTTTGTTATAAAAAAAATCAAATAAACTAAATTTTAGTAAAACATTTAGGCCAAAATTAATTCAGCCACATGTCTTTAGTAAAAAAAAAAATCGCAATAAAAAAAAATAGCTACCTAGCGGGAACAGCGACACTAATACAGCGATCAGAAAAATGATCGCTTAGTGACGCTGGCAATAGGGAGTGAAAGGGTTAACTAGGGCGGTGATCAGGGGGTTAAAACTTTATTAGGGGGGGTGGGGGGGCTATCCTGAACCTAACACTAACTGTTTTTTACACTGCCTGTCACACTGACACTAAATGCAGTGATTAGATCACTGCATTCAGTGACACTGTGACAGGGGGGTGGGGGGGGCGATCACAAGGGGTTAATATGCCTATGTGAGTGTGTGTCAGTGTTGTGTTGGTGCACACTTACTTGTGATGTCTTCTCTCATCAGCAGCGCTGGGAAACAGCGCTGCGATGAGAGATTACATCATTTCCTCCTTCCTGTGTAAACACAGGAGGAGGAACTGACACGATGGGAGCGCGCTCCCATTGGCTGGGAGCGATCGCGGGGGGGGCGGAAATCATGGACATCCGCCCGCTCGTCGGCGATCGCTCCCAGAGGCAGGGGGACCCCCGCACGCCGCGGAGGGGGTCCCGATGGGACCCCCGAACCGCACGAAGGCGGGGACGTAAATTTACGCCCTTGTGCCTGTACGAGCCATTCTGTGGCCGTATAAGTGCGTGCGGGGGTCCTTAAGTGGTTAAAGGAGTTCTATAATGCATTTCTTTTTTACAATATAATGTTCCCTTAGGCTTTATCTTTCAGTCAATGTCTTTCTTTTCTAAATCTGCCCAGCCATTCCTCTCCTACCTGGTCCTGAATTTCTGCCACTTCCTGGTTATGGAGCCCTGGAGGATGAGGTAAAAATCGTCATCCCCCAGGCTCCTTTGCTTTTACTTCCTGTCTATCAGTGCCTCTCTCATCATTCCCCCCTCCTCTACCCAAGTCTCTCCCCTCCCCTATCCGATTATCTCCCCTCCCCATTCATTTCAATAAACACACCCCTCCCTGCCTCCCCTGCCATGCCAACCGCCCCTAAAATTATAATATCCCGCCCCTCCAAACCCTGCACCAATCATGGTGTCCTTTGGCTGCACGGAGCTCTTGCTATGTGTGTACACATGCAGCTCACATAGCTAAATATACCGTGCAGCAGGAGGAAGCAGCCTTCCAGACACACACACACACACACAGACTGCCCCCCCACACTGACCCCCGTGACATACAGACTGCCCCCCCCACACTGACCCCCGTGACATACAGACTGCCCCCCCACACTGACCCCCGTGACATAGAGATTGCCCCCCACACTGACCCCCGTGACATACAGATTGTCCCCCCCCACACTGACCCCCGTGACATACAGATTTCCCCCCCCACACTGACCCCCGTGACATACAGACTGCCCCCCATAGATAGTTATACAGCTTGTTGCCTGTACCTCGCAGCCGCTGTCATCCAGATGCACTGTAACTCTCGGCGCGTGCAGAGTTAATCGTGTTGTTGTGCAGCAGCTCTGCGCTCGATTTCAATGGACTGAAATCGGGACATGCGCAGTTGATGGGATGGAGGGGATAACCGATCTTCATGGGATACAGATGAGATCAGTGCGCAGGCGCGGACGGACGCCTATGATAGGCTGGGGGGATTAAGAGTTGTTTGTACAGCCCAGCGAATCACGGCTGTGCAAACGAAGAATAAATTAATATTAATAATGTGGGAGTGAACCACAGGAGCCAGGGGCGGACACAGGAGGCCGGAGCAGACGGAGGGGAAGGCAGAAGACGAGTGACGTTTCGTTACCAAGATGGCGCCGGCTGAAAGCAGTTTGGGGTACGAAATTCATAGCCAAGAATGACTGGCTTAACTTCCGGTTTCTGAAAAGTCGTGGATTGGGGCAAATATGATGATTAAGGTAAATTACATTGTTATATACTTTTAAAAGATGTATCTAATTTAAAAAAAAAAATTTGCTCTGGAGTACTCCTTTAAGTATCTATATGCAGTTTGCAAAAAGAAAATGCAAACATACATTACACTGTATACAACAAGTGATATTGTTGTGATATTGTTTGCGCTGTGGTGGTGATGCCTAAAGGGTGATGGGAAAGGGGAAGTGAAGTAGTAAACTAGGTGAATACAATAAGTGACAAAAATGTATAAATATATAGAAAAAATTCTATAAAACACAATGTGAACAAAGTAACAGTAAATAACAGTGACCGTGTCATCTATAAAGATGTGTGGTGGACATAATAGAATGCATGGTCAAACTCAGTCCTGCAGACAAAACCAAATAAAAGAAGAGAGTCCAACTTAATCATGCAACTCGGTGCAGCAAGTGAAATCTGGTGTGAAGTCAAAAGGAGATGTTCCAGCAGCCAAATGAGTGAAGGTGCAATGATCCTATCAGCTTACCTCAAGGCTATCTGATATAGCCAGAAAGATAGGGCATCAAACTCTTGATGAATGGAAGCCTCAAATCCGATGGTGCATGGAAGGGGAAAGTACAAAAAAACAAACATAGAGTAGTCCTGTCACCACTGGAGGGATTCCTGCTAGCAATCAAAAGATGTGCACTTACACAGAGTGGTGAAAGGGGGTGCCTATCTCCACGAGCAGCGAGCTCGTCAGGTGCTGCTCTGCTGCCACTGTTTGGCTAGATGTTGATCCGCCGATACTCAAACGATGGTGTTTGAAACAAAAATAGGAGGGCACATCGCATAATACCGCAAAATAAAGATTTAATAAACAAAGCACAAAATAAAAACTCACATAAAGTCAGCTGAGGCGGTCATACATCCACGAGCAGCGAGCTCGTCTACCGTCCGTCAGGTGTAAAGGGTCCAGTGCTCCAATCCCGACGCGTATTCGTCACACCACGTGACTTCATCATGTAAGCTTATGAGCTCTCCTATGTTGGCTTGTAGGGACATGGCTGTAAGCCTTCCTTACTTAGACAAGCAGTATCTATTCCCCACTCCTATAGAAAGTGTCAGTGTGTGATCCCGTGCCCTCAACCTCTATTTTAATTTCTTATATAACAGTGTAATCTAAAATACCATAGGGACTTCCTGAAAACTATACAGCATGAAAGAAGGGAGAAAAGAATAAGGAAGAAAGAGAAAAGAAAAAAAAGGGGGGAATCGCAGAGCTCTGAAAGAGATAGAGGGGGGGTAGACTGAAGAGGAACCGAGAGAGAGGGGAAGGAGGGGGGGTCCAGGGGTCGGGGTGGCGACAAACGCGTCTCCCCTGGGTTGCTGCTCTAAACTCCAACCGGGGTCCGGATGGTATCCCAGGACCGCAGCCGTCAGTGTTTATCAAAAAAGAGTCAAATAGCCGTGTCGCTCTCAAAAAGGGCCCGCCCCTTATCAGAATAGACAAAAACATTCCATATTCCGTAAAACGTTCCTGTCTGTGGCGGGATGTGAGGATCAGATCCTCTATCTGTTTAATTTCTTCCACCTTTTTGAGCCACAGTCTTATAGATGGAGGTTGTGTGGATTTCCAACAGAGAGGGATGAACGTTTGGCCGCGTCAAGGAGGTGGCGAGTCAGAGATTTTTTGTAGATCTTTTGCGGAATGCTGGACGCATTGAGCAGAAAGAAGGCTGGATCTTCCGGAATTAGGCATTCGGTGAAGCTTTGAGCCGTGTGTCTGATCGTCTTCCAAAAGTGATCCAGCTTAGGGCATGACCAAAAAATGTGGATCAATGTGCCTTTGTCCACCTGAGAAAGCCCCTCTGTTCTATCAAGCCATCCTACACAGTGTAAAAATTATGCCTCTGAAAACCTTATCTTGCCTCTTTTCTGGCCGTTCACGTAGCTTCCGGCCGCTCTCCTTTTCGATCGAAGGGCTACAGTGGGAGGTCACATGACAGCTGGGAGGTCATATGACAGCTGTCCTGTCTCCTCGGCCCCTCCCGCTGAAGCCTTTAGATCATAAGAGGAGACCAGTCAGAAAAGATATGCACATACATGTCCAAGGCAGCCAAGGTTTTTCTACTGAAAGTGTGCTTACTGCATACTCCACAGTCGCCAAGCGGCCCCACCCAAAGCATAAATATGCTGTTAAAGGGACACGAGGGCTGGGCAGGAAGGTGTTAATTTCCATTTTCTGTTGTACTGGCTTTAACTGATGTTTTCCATTCAACCACCAAACCAAATTCAGTGGTGGTGTTTTTTTTTTTTTTATGTAAATACACTGGGAGTATAAGCCATTTGCAAATTCCAATTAAGGAAGTCAGTATTTACAGTGAATGTTGTTATCAAGTGTAATTAGTTTGAGAGGGGAGAACTCGATCATGTCACATCCAAAAATAAAATATCCTGGAAAAAAGACAAATTAAAATCTCTTAATAACCAGTTGTGCAACCGAAACTGCTTCACCCTGGGCCAGTATTTCCATGGCAACAGTAACCACAGTGATTTTGGCTCCTCTATCATGACGGTAAAATACTGTACAATGAATGACTGAGAACGGCCTGTTGTCACTGGAACAATAAGGTCTTTTGTGTATATTCAATTCCCAATTATCTTAATCTTTCCACGGTTTAATTATTGGTCCAAAGACCCAAGATTTGTTTTGTTTTTTTCTTTAGCCCTTTACTTTCCTTGCTGTTAATTCCCTCGTAATGATCACAGTGCAATGATTGGGCTTACTTTGATCCCTAGCTGCATTTTTTTTAATTCAAAAGAGGGTCATTGATGTCATGGCTGTTCATAATGGTGACTGGATGATTGACCTTCCATTGTTTCCGAGCACTGTTATAACACAAATGTCCAATTTCATTATGGTCCAAGTCCTAGTTAGGTCCCAAAGCTTGAATATTAAAAGAACCTAACTATTTTTATTTAGATTAGAATTTGGGACACATTAGTCTGGCACCAGCCCTCAAGCAAAATCTCTAAATGTATAATATACTAACCTCCTAATTGGCCATCCACATCACAAACTGACAGGTGTAGTGTTTGTGTAAATAAGGCACAAAACATTGTATCAATTTTTAAAGGAAATGCAGAATTCTTTTGCCTAGGTTTTCTTTATTATAGTCTGAAGTATAAGAAATTATTAAAAAAAAAATATTTAACCCCTTCCATACAGGGCACGTATACACCTTTCGAGCCCAGACCAATTTTTAGCTTTCAGTGCTGTTGCACTTTGAATGGCAATTGCGTGGTCATGCTACACTGTACCCAAACTACATTTTTATCATTTTGTACCCACAAATAGACCTTTCTTTTGGTGGTATTTGATCACCTCTGGGGTTTTTTTTTTCCTGCAAAGAAAAATAATGACTAAAATTTTTAGAAAAAAATGTTTTTTTTGGTTCTGTTAGAAAACATTGTAAATAAGTAAATTTTCTCCTTCACTGGTGGGCACTGATGGTACTGCACTGATAAGGTGGCACTGATGGGCACCGATGAGGTGGCATTAATGGGGACTGAAGATGGGCACTGATAGGCGGCATGGATAGGTGGCATGGATGGGCATGGATAGGCGGCATGGATGGGCACGGATAGGCGGCCCGGATGGGCACTGATAGGCGGCCCGGATGGGCATTGATAGGCGGCACGGATGGGCACTGATAGGCGGCATGGATGGGCACTGATAGGTGGCACTAACATATGTGTTGTACTAATGGATGCAAATCAGTGCCAAACAATGCCTGCCAATCAGTGATGCCCATTGTGGGCACTGATTGGCATCCATTATTTGTGTCAATCATCCCTGGTTGTCTAGGGTGGCATACCTGTGTTTTGGTTTTGCATCCCTGGTGGTCTAGTGGCATCCCTGGTGGTCCAGTGGGCATCCTCGGGGGGGCTGTGCTGAGAATCGATCAGCACAAACCCCCCCCTGTCAGAGGAGCAGCCGATCAGCTCTCCTCTACTCGCGTCTGATAGCCGTTTACCTGCTTTTCCTGCTTACATCATGATCAGCCGTGATTGGACACGGCTGTTCACGTGGTAAAGCGTCTCTGTGAGAGACTCTTTACCTAGATCGGTGTTGCGGGGTGTCAGACTGACACCCTGCAACAACGATCGACGTGATGCGCGGGGGCACGCAGCGGCTCAAAATCCTAAGGACGTCATATGACGTGCACTCAGGATATTGAAACCACTTTGCCAATGTCAATCTGTCATTGGCGGGCGGCGAATGGTTAAGTAACTACTGTTACATTGACCAGCCTAGTGCTTTCCTAATAAAAATGTCTGTTTACCAAGCTTAATAGCTCAAACTCCACTGCACACACAAATGAATGGGACAGAGAAATAACTCCTTGTTCTCTCCCCCCTCCCTCCTGCTCTCTACAGATGTCTGGCTACAACATTTTAATCAGAGAGAAGCAGCCTGTAAGTAAAAAGCTTCTGATTTTCATTCGCTTTAGAAAACCGATAATGTTCTGCAAATTTTGTGTCGGGATAATCTTGTAATAGGTTGTGACAGGAAGTCAGGTAAGTCGGTGTGTTGTCCCAGATGGAAGATACTTTCCTGCCTTGTGTAGACAATACACCAATTACTATTGGGCGTCGGCTGTAGAAATGGCCAGAGAGGTTTGGGGAGTTAGAAGCCTTCAGCTGTTCAAAATGAAGCAATTAAAGCCCCTATAAATAAAGCCTAAGGATAACGACTGATTTCTGGTTCCTGGGGCTTTGTGAAGTGAAGGAGCAGTCAGAAGCACTTCGGAAGAGGTGAGGTGCTGATGGATATTTCTGTGTGAGAAATATCAAAGAGACTTTTTTGTTTTCTGCTGTAGGACCAGCAGTGTCTGCCCAGCAGTAGGCTGTGCCAGACTCAATAGGTAGCTTCCTGTGTTGGGAAGGTAGATGCCCCAAGTGGCCAGGGTTTATTTGGTGTTTTGTTTTGTTTATACTGTTTTGATGCTTGCACGTGTATCCCGCAAAAGGGAAAAATAAACCATATCATTTGTTTTCAGTCATTCTCAAGTGCCTTTTTGTACAGTTCAGCGTGTAGTGAACCCATAGAGGGGGTCACGCACACCCGCTACCGAGTTAATCCCTCACATGGTGGAGTGCCGCGGGCAGTTAAAGTAAACCAAAAAATGGAGGAGATGCTGAAACAGCTGATTATAGCAAATGCAGCTCACTGATGGAGCCTTGCAGCTCAACAACGGGTTCACCAAGAGAGCATGGCAGCTCACCGAGAGAGCCTTGCAGCTCAACAACAGAGCATTGCAGCTCAACAGGCTCACCAACAGAGCATTGCAGCTCAACGACAGGCTCACCAACAGAGCATTGCAGCTCAACGACAGGCTCACCAACAGAGAATGGCAGGTTGGAAACGGGAACACCAGCAGCAAATAGAGGCCATTGGGAAACTATTTGAGAGAACAGAGGAAAAGGATAGCAAGCCCTCTCTGATTGAGAATCCAGAGGACCATAATGCTATGGAGGTTACCATGTCTGTGGTTGAGACGGAATCATCAACGGAGTGTAGTACTTCACCAGAGGAACAAGAAGTGGAGCCAGAGGAGTGTGCCCTGGCAGAGCCTGAAACTCCTGAAGTGAAGGAGCCACCATTAGTAGTAGAAGAGTCTGTAGAGCCTGTGGAAACCAATGTTGTGAATGGTGTTCCAGAGGTCAAACCAGACGAGATCAAACCAGAAGAGAAAGACCCTCATGTACAAGAAGGTGCTGAGGAGGTCCCGGCTGTCCCCACAGTAGCAGCTCCTATGAAGCTGAATCAACGGTCTGACAGTTCTGCTAAATACAGTAGAGAACCTTTAGCAAATACTTTGAAGAAACTTGATGATCCAGCTACCAAAGCTGTTACCTTGGAACTGGAACCCAACAAGTTTAAAGGCAAGATTTTGGATTGCTCCAGATCTTTTCGCAAAGCCAAATTGCTGCATTACCATATGAAGTATTTCCCTGGCGTTGACAAGTTAGAGCAGGATCAGAGTCTTGTCATGAGACATATGCAGACAAGTGGCTCTTTAGCTCACGAAAAGGCCAGTCAGCAAAACTCAAAGAGAAGACGCACCACAAACAGTTCAAATTCCTACCGACCGTCCCTAAAAGACAAAAGCAAGGAGAACTTAATCCAGAAGTCTCATCGCAAGCCAGACAAGCTGTCTGAAAGTGTTAAAGAAAAATTCAAACATTTCTTGAGTCTGAAGTCAAAGAAAAAGAAGAAGAAAAAGAAAGCAAAGTCAGAGCTGTCTGGTAGTGAAGAGAACATAGAGGTTTCTAAGGAGCTCTCACCAAAAAAATTACAACCTTCAAATCTCAACAGTGATTCCGTGTTCCGGTAAAAGCAGCGATCATGGATTCCATCCATATACAAGACTAAGTGATGAGGAGACACTCGGCAATTCTTGCATGGAAAGCTTACTTTGGAGTGATGAGGAATACAACGAAGAGATCGTTGTCACGCATGCTCATGGTTTTCTAAATGTTGGCCGCAACAGGAGCAAGTACAGCAATGCCAAGCAAAGACTTATGATGGACAATATGGATGAGAATGCTATGAATGCAAATATGGGCGAACTGTCAGATCTCTGCTCGGGAAAGTTTAAGGAATCACAATCCAACACCAGCCAGCCTGATGCAAATGACTCCAAGATAGGGGTTATGGATGAGTTTCTGGGACTCTGCTCTGGAAAATTTGTCTTTCAAGATGATGGTTCAAATCAAGAATCTTTTAGTTATACAAAGGCTCATGCTGAAAATGAGAAAAGTGACCTAATGTCTGAAGCAGTTGCTCTCTGTTCCGGTTCTTTCACCAACAGAGAAAAGGAAGAAAATTAGGCCGGGCTTGAGGATTTCCATCTTCTACCATGTGATGATTCTGACAGCGAAGAGCTTGCAGAAGTTGAAAGTGGTGCAGAAGATGAAGAGGAGGAAGTAAAAGTGGAAATGGCAGTAAAGATAGAGCCGGTCCTGTCACTGCTGGATGTCCTGGAGGAGGATGAAGAGACAAGCGTTGTACGCCTGCAGTACCTGCACACTGGATGAAGAGGAGCCTGCTGGGATATGTCTGGCCTGTACATACAAGTGTCATGAAGGCCACGACCTGTTTGAGCTCTACACCAAGAGGAACTTCCGCTGCAATTGTGGAAATGCCAAATTTAAACAGCTGGAGTGCAAGTTATATCCGGATAAAGAGAAGAAAAACCTGGCTAATAATTACAATGACAATTTCTTTGGCCTGTACTGCACATGTGGGGGACTGTACCCCGATCCTGAGGATGAGACCCCAGATGAGATGATCCAGTGTGTGGTGTGTGAGGACTGGTTTCATGGTCGGCACCTAGGGGCAGTTCCATCGGAGCACGTTGAGTTTCATGCGATGGTGTGCCAGGGCTGTACGGATCCAGGTTCATTTCTTTGGGCCTACTCTGCCCAGTTAGGAGTTTCTGGTGTCACCAAGATTACCAAAGCAGAAACGGAACATAAAGATGTTAACCCCTTCAATTCCAGCCCATAGGGAAATGACGCTATGGTCATTCCCTCGCCGATGAGACTGGACGTTGCACAACGTCCTGTCTTCACGGCGTTCTAGGGCGCGCGCGGCACCACCCGCGATCCCGCGCGCGAGATCGACGGCTGCGATTGCCGCCGGGGACCCACGATTTCCGGCAATCACGTCAGGAGTGTGGATCTGTGTGTGTAAACACACAGATCCACCTCCTGTCAGCGGTGAGGAGATCGATGTGTGTTCCCAGTACAGAGGAACACACATCGGTCTCCTCCCCTTGTGAGTCCCCCTCCCCCTACAGTTAGAACATACTTTAGGACACATTTTAACCCCTTCAGCGCCCCCTAGTGTTAACCCCTTCCCTGCCAGTCACATTTACACAGTAATCAGTGCAGTTTTATAGCAATAATCGCTGTGTAAATGTGAATGGTCCCAAGAACGTGTCAAAAGTGTCCGATATGTTCACCGCAATGTCACGGTCACAAAAAAAAAACGCAGATCGCCGCCATTACTAGTAAAAAAATAAAAAATAAAAAATACCATAAATCTATCACCTATTTTGTAGATGCTATAACTTTTGCGCAAACCAATCAATATACGATTATTGCGTTTTTTTTACCAAAAATACGTAGAAGAATACGTATCGGTCTAAACTGAGGGGAAAAAAAGTTTTTTTAAAAAAATATTGTGATATGTATTAAATAAAAAGAAAAAAATATTGTGTTTTTTTTTAAATTGTCGCTCTTCTTTTGTTTATAGCGCAAAAAATTAAAACCGCAGAGATGATCAAATACCACTAAAAGAAATCTCTATTTGTGTGGGGAAAAAAAACATAACGATTTATTTGGGTACAGTGTTGCCTGACCACGCAATTGTCATTCGAAGTGCAACAGCGCTGAAAACTAAAAATTGGTCTGGGCAGGAAGGGGGTGAAAATGCCCTGTATGGAAGGGGTTAAAGTTGATGATTGGCCTACGGAAACAGCCAACACTCAGAATGGACTAACAATAAATAATGAAGAATGTGTGGAAGATAACGACGATGAGGAGGAGGCAATTCTTAGAAAGCTAAATCTGAAGGACTTTAGGGAAAATGAGGCTGAACTTTCTGGAAGTGATGTTGAAGGTGACATCCCTGACCGCTTCAGGGCAAATGAAGTGGCTGAAGTGCAGGAAGTAGGGGTTTGCACATCTTCAGTTCTCAGTCCGTTGCTTGATGGAAATAAAGCTGAAAAACGTGATTCTGACATTGCACTAAATGATGTAGAAAAAGTGGGCCAGATTCACAGAGCCCTTACGCCTGTCTAACTGGTGTTAGACTGGAGTAATTTCAAATTATGCGCGTCGGAAACCTCAAGCAATGAATAGACGGCTGCGGGCTTCAATTCAACTGGATTACGTGTTCGTACGCCTTCGGATCTACGCTGCAATAAAATTGCGGCCACTGGGTGGACTTCCCGTCGGTTTCCGCGTCGGGGTATGCTAATGAGCTTTTGCCGGCGATCCCCGAAATTACGATCCTTATTCGCAATCTCTTACGGCACCTTTAGTCATCTTTTCGCTGCGTAAAACTATACCAGCTTTTTGCTGGTCTAATATTAGACAGCCCATGTTAAGTATGGCCGTCGTTCCCGCGTCGAATTTCTACGTTTTCCGACGTCTTTAATTATTTTTTACGTAAGTCGTCCGGGAATAGGAATGTTCGTAAACAACGCTACTCAAACAACGAATGACGTAACGATGTGATTTCGCGCAATGCACGGCGGGAAATTTCTGAACGGAGCATGCGCAGTTCGATCGCCGCGGGGACGCGCTTCATTTAAATGCTTCACGCCCCCCAATCGCGTATTTCGATTACGCGGTGAGAAATAGACTACGCCGTCGTAGCGTACGGGCAAAAATCTACCAGGATTCGGTGTAGAGCCTGGTAAAATACGGCAGCGTAGAGTATTTTGATTATGCAGCGCAATATTAAGTGTATCTGAATCCGGCCCAGTGTGTCCAATATCCAGTGAGCCTTGTGAATGTAGTAAGGCAGGTGATATTCATGACTTTCCCATAATTGATGATCGCCAGAGTGAAGACATCTCTGATGTTGAATCTGGAAAACCACACTCCCACAGTGAGGATATTGCAAAGTCTGATATAACCAGTGCAGTTTCTGTCCAAGACATGGATAGACCGCCCTCTGTGGTTGAAACACAGTTAGATGATGCAGGGAGCCATGTAGTACAGTGCTGCCAGTCCATACATGATGAAATAGGATTTTAATATAAAGGTAGTGTCACATCCTGTGAAACCCAGTCTTTGGAAAGTGTTCTGTCAGAGCCAGTGACGCAGGATAATACTTTGGACTTGACTACCGAGATTTCTCTGGAAGTAAAATCTATTTTTCAAAGTGTAGAATCTGTAATGGCAGATGAGCCCTCTGAACGTTGTGAAACCTCCATCACTAAAGTGGTCAGACAGGCTAAATGTACTAATGTATTGGATGTTTTTTTCAAATGTCTTGAAAGGAATGAAGAATATCAGAATTTGTGTCCAATAGTAGATGGTTTCAAAGAAACAAATACTAAAACATTTTTGGGAAACTATGAGGCAAAGATAGTTGAACAACTAGCCATGAACATAATTTTAAAAGTGATTGTATCTGCTAGACAAGAAATGTTGTCTAGCTCAGTTAATGATGTGTCCGATAGCAATTGTCAAGTTCTTGGTGAGAATAGGGGTGTGCGAACAAGTGATGCACAGAGTAAGCGTTTGGTTCAAGAAAGTGACGAGGATTCAGTTTCTGAAAACCTTACATTGGGTTTGATAGATTTTCACCATACTTGTGAGTCTGAACTATCACAAAGTAAGAAACTTGGAAATGTAGAATTGACAAGTAATGATTTCCGTCTAGCGCACCAAAGGGAAGAAAAACCGCCTAGTACATCGGTTTATCAGAGGTCTTCTGCGTCAGACTTTAGTCCAGTTCATAGAAGAACAGATTTTTTTGGGTGTCACCATGCCTTGGAGGATTCAAGTCTTAGTGTGTTTGAATCTGAAGAGGGCATCCACATGGATGATCCATTGCAGAGCACAGTTTTATCAGCTCTTGGTATTGGTTATGACTCGCTGAGTTCTTCAGGGATTGAGCTATCGAGGGAAACCTTTGTGTCCATTGAAAAACCAATTAAGGTTTTAGATGGTTTACAACTGAAAATGAGTATATTACAGAGCAAGGAAACACCCTCTTATGTACCTCAGCCGAAATTTGAAGACCAATAGGAGAATAAATAGGTGGTTCCTGGCCCTTCAGGAATTTAGTTTTGTCGTAACGCATCACCCCGGTGTTAAAATGGGGAATGCAGATGGTTTGTCCCGAGTGCATGCGTGCCTGGCAACCTGTGTCCCAACCCTAGGGTTGAAACAAGAGGGGGGGGGATGTGACAGGAAGTCAGGTAAATCTGTGTGTGTTGTCCCAGATGGAAGATACTTTCCTGCCTTGTGTAGATTACCAATTACTATTGGGCGTCGGCTGTAGAAATGGCCAGAGAGGTTTAGGGAGTTAGAAGCCTTCAGCTGTTCAAAATGAAGCAATTAAAGCCCCCTATAAATAAAGCCTAAGGATAACGACTAATTGCTGGTTCCTGGGGCTTTGTGAAGTGAAGGAGCAGTCAGAAGCACTTCTGAAGAGGTGAGGTGCTGATGGATATTTCTGTGTGAGAAATATCAAAGACTTTTTTGTTTTCTGCTGTAGGACCAGCAGTGTCTGCCCAGCAGTAGGCTGTGCTAGACCCAATAGGTAGGTTCCTGGATTGGGAAGGTAGACGCCCCAATGGCAAGGGTTTATTTTGTGTTTTGTTTATACTGTTTTGATGCTTGCACGTGTATCCCCCAAAACTGAAAAATAAACCATATCATTTGTTTTCAGTCATCCTCAAGTGCCTATTTGTACAGTTCAGCGTGTAGTGAACCCATAGAGGGGGTCACACACACCCGCTACCGAGTTAATTCCTCACAAGGTGTTTACTTGAAAAGCAAGTATGTATATAGGTAATAAAAAAATATAAAATTATTTTAAGTGTATAAACTTTAACATTAAATACTGACCCCAAAACAATATTCTTCAATTGAAGTTTAACCCCCAAGCATAGAGTATTTGTTTAGCTTAAGTAGAGAAGAGTGAGTTTGGGCACTAATATAATGTATGTAAAGGCCCGTACACACGATCGGATTTTATGTCAATAATTGTCTGATGGACGTGTTGTGTCAGATAATTCGACCATGTGTATGCTCTATCAGACAATTGTTGGTGGAATTAACGACAACAAATGTTGGCTATTCATGCTCACCAACTGTCTGACAATAAATCTGTTACGTCGGATAATCCGATCGTGCGTACACAAATTCGTCCAACTAAAATCCAAAGTACAAACACGCATGCTTGGAACCAATGCAAAACATCAGACAACAATAGCAGAAGTTGCACAAAGGGTGGTGGTAAAGAGCTGCAAAAACATGTGGTTTGGTGAATGTTGGCTGAAAATGTTCTGCTGGGTGTATGCAGAACAAGTTCACAGACAACGCCCTTTGAACAAAAATCCACGGAAACGTCTGATGGAAGGCCGATCGTGTGTACGAGGCTTAAGACACAGATTAATGTAGTTATCTTACTATTAATAGGGCCTTACATTTTTTTTAAATACAACCAGTGTAAGTACCTGTATATGATTTGAGGGGCAGGACTGGGAGCCCATCGGGTGTGCTACATGCAAATGTATTGCGGACACCACTGTATTCCTTTGCTGTAGAAGGGATAAGGTTTGGGTCCATCTCTACCATGGGTTTCAGTTGAATCCCACAGGTTCAAGATTCTCAGTCTCAGTAAATGAACGTGCAGATTTTCCTTGATGAACTTTCTTTTAAAACCTAATGCATCAAGAGGGGAGCTTCTGGGTAAAGTGTTAGGTCATCTTTACAATGGGAGAAGGGTTAGAAACTTTCAGCCAGATTCAGGTAGAGCAGAGCATCTTTGCTCTGGAGTAACGCATCTCATTTGCGTTACGCTGCTGAAATTTTAGGAGCAAGTGCTGTTATTCAGGAAGCACTTGCTCCTAAAGTTGCGGCAGCGCATCGCAAATGAGCCGGCGGAATTCAAATTGGGCGGGTACGGGGCGTGTAGTATTCTAACTAAGCGCGATCCCGCCGCCAACGTACTGCGCATGCGTCGAGTGTCCAAACATCCCCGTGCGCATGCTCCAAATTCTGTGAATGAACGTCAATGACGTCACATTCCCATTCATGAACTTTTTACGCAAGCGACGTGATTTTTTTTTTTCCCGACGCGATGACGACGCCTATACCTAACATAGGATACTCCAACCCCATGTAGGTATATCTATGCGCCACGTATCCCGTCCGGAAACGTCGTACCGTCATAGCGTCGCGCCGGAATTCGATCGTGAATTGCCGATTTCCGCTCATTAACATATTTTTTGAGCGTAAATCGGCGGGAACGCCCCCGGCGCCATTTTTAAGTTGAAGTAACGATGCGATGGCGAAACTCAGTTACGCTGCTCGCATCGGAGCTTCAACCCGGCGTTTCTTGTTTTCTGGTTACAGAAAACAGAAACGCCGGCTCAAAGTCACAGTTAGGCTGGCGGATCACTGGATCCGCCAGCCTAACTGTTCCTGAATCTGGCCCTTTGTGCGATTCTTTAACTGGGTCCTGTTAGATTTCCTCTTATTTCCTGTCCTACTGACAACATTTTACTAGACAAAAAGCTAGGGGGAATTCTTTGACCGCAGCACAGGCGGACATAACAACCATAGTCAGCAGGTCAAGGAATCAAGAGAATTTTTTTTTTTTAACAGTGCTATGGATAACAGTAAAAAACAGGCAGGAGTTTTCTATCCTCCCCCACTCTAAAGCAAGCACTAACCAAAACAATAAAAAAAATTCAATTCTCATTTGAACTTTAGATTTGCCCCATCCTGAGCTTAGAAAATGGCTTCAGACCTTAGGGCTGAAGACCAAATGTTACCTGTGACAGAATCCACTGTCACTGTGTGTTTTGGAAGGGACTGTGGGCGGGCCTGTTACCCACAGATTATGGCCCAGAAAATACTGGAGACCTGAAGACAAACTGGCATTGAGATAATGTAATGTAATTCTACAGCCCTTCCCCCCCCCCTGTTGCTGTGCCTAATTGTGTTGGTTCATGACACATAGACAATGGTCTGGACTGGAGACATCTCTCCGCAGGGGATGTGTATTGAGAGGCTGCCTGCTTACCATAATCTCATTATGTTTATCTGTAGCCTGTTTCAATGAACAAATGTTCAGTTCCCATTGGTTGTTCCTTGTCCTCCTCCCCTCTTTGACATGGCTAAGTGGAGTGTCCCTAACTGTGTGTAAAACTGTATGTCTTGAATTTAATAAACAGTTCGTGCTCTGGATGTTTAACCCTCAACACCTGTGTGGATTGTCTCATGATTGAGGGTTTAAGGGGCTGGTTATGGCAAATCTGCAGGCTGAGGGTGCGTTTGGAGGACAGGAGACACAGGTCTGGTGGATGTGCCCACCTGGGATATACGAGATCCGTCACATTACCCATCTTCGACTCTTTTAAATTGCATTGATGTGTATAGCTGTACCTTTGCTGTGTATTTGTGTATTTGGAGATTTCAGCCACTAGTTTGCAAATAATGGTGCCTTTCCATAATAGTTTGCATATTATTATATTTCCGTGAACCCCTGTGCCAGCATAACACCATTTCCATTTGTGGAGCCAAGCATATATCTGGTACCAAGAGTCTAATACTCCAGAAGCCATCACAAAAGCATTCCTACATTGGTATCCTGTAAATAGATACATATGCTGGACTTGGGAGAGAGGCTTAATCGGCAAACAATGGATAGGCATGGTTCATGCTGTATCTCAAATTATACAGCTGCGTCCATTATTTTGTAAGAGACTCACAGCTGCTGTGGGAGGTTTAATAGAGAGCTTCCTTGTTTTTCAAAGAGAACACTCAAAATAGCTCAGGTCTATCAACTGGTAGATGACTCATTGTAGAGAAACACCTCCACTAATGACAAATTTACCTCTTATACGAAACTGACAACCAGTATTTTCTGAGTATGTTGGCTTTTCTGCAGGGAACACCTGCCAGTAACTTTAGGTTCTGAAAATGTTTACAAGCCACTGTCTTTACAGTGCCTTGAAAAATAATTCATACCGTTTGAAATTTTCCACGTATTGTCACGTTACAACCAAAAGACGTACATTTATTTTATTGGGATTTTGTTATAGACCAACACAAAGTGGCAGATAATTGTGACGTGGAAGGAGAGTGATGAATGGTTTTCCGAATTTTTACAAATTTGTGAAAAGTGTGACGTGCATTTGTATTAACCCCTTCTATACAGGGCATTTTCACCCCCTTCCTGCCCAGACCAATTTTTAGTTTTCAGCGCTGTTGCACTTTGAATGACAATTGCGCGGTCATGCAACACTGTACCCAAATGAAATCTTTGTTTTTCCCCCCCACAAATAGAGCTTTAGTTTGGTGGTATTTGATCATCTCTGCGGTTTTTATTTTTTGGCTATAAACAAAAGAGCGACAATTTAAAAAAAAAAACACTATTTTTTACTTTTTTATTTAATAAATATCACAATTTAAAAAAAAAAAAAAACATTTTCTTTTCCTCTGTTTAGGCCGATACGTATTCTTCTACATATTTTTGGCAATAATCGTATATTGATTGGTTTGCGCAAAAAAGTTATAGGCCCGGATTCACAGACATCGGCGCACATTTATGCCGCCGTAGCATATCTCTTTTACACTACTCCGACGCAGCGCAGAGATGCAAGCATGGAATTTACAAAGCAAATGCTCCCAACGTTGCACCAGCGTGGCATATATTTCGTAGGTGTAAGCCGGCTTTAGTGGAAGTAGGTGGAAGTGGGCTGGAAGTGGGCGTGATCCATGCTAATGAAGCGTGACCTCGTGCAAATGATAAGCCGGGCGCCAGACAAGTACTTAAAACTACATGGACGTATACCCGTGCGTATGCGCACAACCACGTCGGAACAACTGCCTAAGATACGCCGGATCGCTGTGTACGGTGTTAACGTAACCTACTCCCAGCCAGACCCATGTTGGCCCATATTCACAGACGTCCAACGTACAATACGTAGGCTTGTGTTCCCTGGTCCATACCTTTGCATGGGTTGCGCCTCATCTATGGGGAATAACTTTACGCCGGACGTAAAACGTACGCAAACCGGGTATATCATGCGCCGGGCGCAAGTACGTTTGTGAATCGGCGTATCTCCCTCATTTGCATATTTTAATAGAAAGTGATCAGATCAGGTGTGTGGTTCATTGTAGTTGAATCAAGAAAATCAGCCATCATTTCTTGGAACTCAGAGAACCAATTGAATCTTAACCACTAATCACTCACATCAAGGATATACATCAGGAACCCAGGAGATACACCAGGAATTCGGGAAAAGGAGCTACGATACGTAGGAGCGGCTGCTTGTCTGATACGCATTCTACCCCAGCAGGGGTGAGTGCCTCTGGTGAGTGGGGACCCATAAGGGGGAGCACCGGACCCACTGCGATAAACACCTGATGTACTTTTCATGACCACCTATCTATATAGGTGCACCCTGAACTTCACATCATCTATACTCACCTGCTTGTATTGATGTTATATGGACTATTTAATAATATATTTTCTTGCATTTAGGACCACGGTGTTTGTATGTATTGATGAAAATCTGTATAAGGCTTTAACTGCATTATTTATATTGTGTTAAGTGTGGTGCGGTCAGTTAGACCTGATACATTGTAGAATATACCTATCCATATACCACTTTAACATCAGGGACATCACTACCTCTGGTGGTCCATAGAGGTTACTACCACTCCTGTATACACAGGTCCACCCTTTTTACTTACCAGGCAGACATTGTCCTATTAGAGCCTACTCATTCACCAGCTAGCGCTGATACTGACTCAGTAAAACAACATATTAGTGACAGCGCCACGACCCCCAACATCTTGCATACTTTCAAAATATGGTGGGCTTGGGTCGTAGAGAATGTGACCCGAGCCCACCCATGTGTGTTACAACAGCGAATGAATATTTGCTGTTGTAACACTTATCCTCAATCCGGCCTATCAGAAGTGGGTGTGAGACCTGTGAGACCTGTGAGACCTGTTTTTCGATTGGCTGATAAGAGACGACTCCTGATTGGCCACTGAGGAGGAGGGAGGAAATGGAAGCCGTCGGGGGGGGGGGGGGCATACCGTTTGCCGCCCAACCCCCCCCCCCCCCCTCCCCCCATTTTATGGAGATGGTGCTAAATCCTGACCAGGAATGTCCCACAAAGCCCTAAGGGAGAAAAGAAAAGAAATTAAACAGGCATAAGAGCCTCCAATGCTCGCCAGCCTAACAACAAATAAATAACTGTTTCTTATTAATTTAGCCCCCAATAGAAATCAAAGGGTTACATTACATAATAAACAAACAGACTTGCATTCAAGCCCTATTAGCTATATCAAACATGGAAGGATGTGGCATGTCAACTCAGCTGCCCAAATTTTTATTTTATTTTATTTAAACCACTCAATTCAATATAATAGAGGTTGCTACTAGACATGTGCACAGAAAATTCGTTTTTTTTTGTTCCGTTTCGTATGGTCCCGTCTGTTAGTTTCCGTTCGTTTTTCGTAAGACGCCCGTTTTCCCGTTCGTTCCCGTTCGTTTGTCGTACGACGTGATTTTTTCGTATTCCGATCGTTTCGTATTTCCGTTACCGTTTTATTTTCGTACATGCGGGATGATTCGTTATTCTGTTTAATTCATGTTCGTTTCTTGTTAGACAATAATTATCGTGAATTTTCGTCAATTTGCATTCTGTGTATCTTGAATGCTTTTCTTTTGTTAGTGTCAGTTGTATGTTCATTGTTCAATGACATCTATAACAAAAGAATTTCATTATGTATATTGAATGAATTCCTGTCTGTTATAGGTGTCATATCAACATACGAAAATAACAAAAGAAACAGGTTCAAATGCAAATCTTTTGTTTATGGTTTTTTTAATGGCCAGAGAGTTAGGCTGGCCATACATGATACAATTTTCTGTGCAATTTTCTTTAGATTTACCTTCAACTATGTAGTGCAAGGGCCTGCCTGATTGCATACAATTGAAAGTGTTGTTTAGTTTGACCTCATATATGTTTTTTGGTAAATCTAAAAGAAAATTGTACAAGAAAATTGAACATGTATGGCCAGCCTCAGTGACTGAAAGCAGCTTCTCTTTTGTGCAGAATAGTGAGTACACTTGTACAGTAAAGCCTAATAAACTTTTCTGTGGATTTTCATCTGAAGGGACATCAGTTGGCCAGACTTCTGAACCCAAAAATGTTTTTCTGATGCAGTTTAAAAACAATACTATTGTTAAGCCCCATACACTTGGTCAGACTATTTTAACAACAAACATAAAAACGATTGTTTTCCGAAAGTTCTCAGAAAATTAGTTCGTTTTTAAACTGCATCAGAAAACCATTTTTGGGTTCAGAAGTCTGGCCAACTGATGTCCCTTCAGATGAAAATCCACAGAAAAGTTTATTAGGCTTTACTGTAGTACTCAGCACAAAAGAGAAGCTGCTTTCAGTCACTGAGGCTGGCCATACATGTTCAATTTTCTTGTACAATTTTCTTTTAGATTTACCAAAAACCATATATGAGGTCAAACTAAACAACACTTTCAATTGTATGCAATTGTATGCAATCAGGCAGGCCCTTGCACTACATAGTTGAAGGTAAATCTAAAGAAAATTGCACAGAAAATTGTATCATGTATGGTCAGCCTAACTCTCTGGCCATTAAAAAAACCATAAACAAAAGATTTGCATTTGAACACGTTTCTTTTGTTATTTTCGTATGTTGATATGACACCTATAACAAAAAAATTGCCTTCAGTATTTTGAATACACAGAAAAAAGAAAAAGGAATTCATTCAATATACATAATGAAATTCTTTTGTTATAGATGTCATTGAACAATGAACATACAACTGAAAACGAACACAAAACGGATTCAAACAAAATACACAATGCAAACCTCTTGATACAGATTTAATTTTCGTTATTTTGCCATTTTAGTTTTGTCGTTTTTTCCCGTCGGATCGTTCGTAGATGCGGTCGTTCGTTATGCGGCTAATCCGTTATCCCGTCGTTTTCGTATTTTGGTGCTTTAATATTTTCGTATGTACACATTATCCCGCGGGTACGAAAATGAACATTTTCGTACGAAAATGACATTCGTACGAACGGGAATGCACATATCTAGTTGCTACCAATGCTCTATTTGTAAGTTAGGACTTCTCCATATTACTGTACAGATCAACTAATCAAATGAAGGTTTTGCATTTTGCCAAAACTGTAAAATCAGACAAGTCATAATGGCCTGTTGGTTTCCATGTATAACACCAAGGTAACTACATACATTACATTACAACAGATATCCAAATAATGAAAAGCCTTTATTGATTTGTAACAGAGAGAGGTGGGAGATGGGGTAGAGGTTTGGTATCAATGTAGTTTGGTGCATTGCCACATTATCACCCTATAAGATACCTCCCTAGAGAGGACAGGGCCTCATCCCTGGAAAACAAGTGATTAAAACCCAATCTTCTTTCACTAAAAACTACAAGAAATGTGCTATATTTCTTCTTTAATTACGGTGTCTACACTCATTTATGATGCATTAAAGGCTAAAACACTGCATCATCCTAGTTAGTATTCAGTCAATACATTGAACAGCCATGTAGGAAAAAAAGGAAATGTCAACAAGAATTATGTTAACTATCCTGTAAATTAGTAATCACTGTGCTTCTTCGATCGTACATTGAAAAAGTCACTCTCCCAGGCCAGGTCATATATTCACTTAATGAAGTTGTATTGATGAACATGGCCGTTTTTTTTTAAATAACTTTTCTCTCTCTATTTCTCTGTATATATAAACCTTATCACTGTATTTCTACAGCTTCATTTTTTTACTATATGACTTTCTAATCTGGATCTATGGGAATAGAGATACAATTGGTTTTTACACCACTGCTATCCAAACTTCATTTCCAAGCCTGATGGTCCTATGTTGTTATGCTTAAAGTGACCCTGTTACTATATTTATAAGACACAATGAGGTTAAATTAGTAAAGGTTATTTACTTTGCAAGGGAAGATGCACTTTAAATTAGAATTTTTCCTAAAGCTTAGTGGATGTGGTGAAATTTCATGTCATTATTTGTCTGTTGGGCTGTCGATAACAAATCGATAACAAATCTGCAATGCATACACCCTCTTATCCAGTCCTTGTGACTGGAGTGATCTGGACTCTGCAGGGGTCAATGTGGAAATCGCAGCTGTTCTCTCCACACCATTTTAACAGAAAATACAGTGCACTTGTCATATTTATCCACATTACTCTGTCAGCATTCTTTCAGCCATGCTATTTGTCACAACCCTTGGAAGGTGAATCCCAGACTTCGACAAACATTCCAACTGGTCTTAATGTTGTTGCCACAGAGGTCCACATTCTGCCTTTTCTCCCTATCGGTTTCTCATGGGCAAGGGACATTAAGCATGTCCTCACTCACTACAACGAAAGCACCATACAGGCATCTTTGCCTAATCCAGCTTTCCTTTCCCACTCTGAGGCACACCTGGAACCATGTTGCTAGGGGCAACCTCTAGAACTTCTTTAACTGGGATTAACAGAGCTGGTTTGTACCATCTGGCTTAAACACTGGTGGATTTTGTGGTCTATGTGAGGCTTGATCGGTAGGTAAAATCCTCTCCAGCCATAGAGCTCTTTCTCTTTTCTCAGCAAGGATTGCGTTTCAACACCTGCCCTATCCTCTCAGCCACGCACACACTGACTTGTTACACAGTCCTTAACAGAGCTTTTTTTCTCTCGTAGGTACACCACCTGCAACACACAATGCCTTTTGCCTACCTGCTCTTCCACATAAAGCGCCTCTTGACAAAAATTCACCTCTGGAGAGTAGACCTGGAAAATTCCACATCTGCTGCCCGCATCTGCTGCCTGCATTCTCAGGGAATAGGTTCCGGTACTCCCCACTTCCGAGTCACCCCTAATTTCCTCTCCCTTTCCACCTTTGCGCACCAGCTCTTGGTTCCACCCTCTACCCACCTCCCGGTACCACCCTTTTTGGAGAGCCAAGTATTATTTTGTGACACTTCTAACACAGTGCAGTTTTGCCGTTACATCGCTTAGAAATTGCAGAAAACAATTTAAACGCACAAATCTTGTTGCCCAAAAGGAGCACTGTTTCTTGTTGGATGAAAAGCTTTACATGATGCGGTTTGCCGCACAATTTATTGTTGCAAAACCTCACTGCATTTGAGGTGACAATAAAAATGAATGTCACCCAAATGGGCAGATATAAACTGGGCCTAAGCTATGCTCGGGCTTGGTTTATAACAACCCTGCACGCTTGTGGGCTCACACAGCCCACAGACCTCCAATAAGCCCTGGAAGAGGGATTGAAGGATTTGTCCCTCCCAAGATACTTTGAAACTTTCAAGCTCCAAACCCTGATCTGAATTACAAAAAAATTGAGAATATTGATGAGCCAGTCTTCTACATTAATAAACAATGCTCTGAAGCTTTGCGCTCTGCCTTATTGCACACATTCTGTGTGTCTTTTCTCTATATTCACACTATCTAGCACTGTCTAGCACTGTCGCAGCATTTTCAACTTTGCTAAAGCTTGGGATATATATACTTGTATCACATTTCCTAGCATAGTATAACTGAAACCAGATTGAGAGGAAGTAATGTTCTTAAGAGGAATTCATTTAAAGGGCTTATATGTCTACAAAAAATGCCATGTATGTTAACTTTAAAAAGCGATTTATCAGTGTGCTGACACTTTTTTTTTTTTTTCTGAACAAATGTTTGCTTCATTGCACCACAGCAAATTTTCTGTAAATAGAAATATATACTGTGTATATATATATATATATATATATATATATATATGGGAGTACAGTAATTCCTTTAGCTTTTACAGTTCTTAGACTTTGGACACCCAGATGGGAGAGGTCCATGCAATACTATAGAACTCCGTAAACAACTACAAAAAATATCTGGCTACTCTCTGTTTTCCTTCTGGTACACCTGAGCTCTGGCTAAAATCCCTACACCGCATGAAGCTTTCCTATCCCTTTCTATCGTTCTTTGCAAAGGTGGGAAAGCCTAACAAAAATAGTAATTGCCCTATCCTGGTGAAGCTTTCCCATCCCTTTCTATCGTTCTTTGCAAAGGTGGGAAATCCTAACAAAAATAGTAATTGCCCTATCCTGGCGTGTGCAATGACCATTGCCAATCTAACCGCTAGCCTCTACACCAGTGGTTCTCAACCTGGGGGTCGAATGATGATTTGCCAGGGGTCACCAAATCCTAGGCTGTTTCTGAAGCCTACGCTGCTCTTCCAGCCTTTTCGCGGCTGCCCAGCTGGGATGTTCCTGGAGCCTGTGGCCGCCTACTCGGCCTCTTCGCAGCCATCCATTCAGTTCATGGGATGGCTGGAGAGCAGAGACTAGAGGTCAGCTGACTGGTGAGCAATGTGAAGAGGGAGGGGCTGGAGGAGACCCTATCTCCTGATTTTGGCATAGGTGTCACTGCTACAAGACACCTCAAAGTCAGAGAAAGAGTGAAGCCGGAGATACAGTGAGTAACACTACCTGTGGTTATAGGTATATATTGGTTAGTAGAGCAAAACACAAAGTAAATTTGGATAACCATCCGCAACCCAGTCCCTCAAAAAAGTAGTTTTAGAGAAGTTTCCTTCAATGGAAGGAGGGGATAGTGGGACTTTAATTGGAGCGAGATGGATAGATATATACTATATAATGGTATGAAATAATGTGGGCCTGGTCAAACCTCAATCATTAGAATCATATCACCAAAGTTCAATTTTCAAAAAATGTATTAATATCTTGATCAAAAGCACCTAAGTTGGCTGATCAGAACTCCCCCCAGCACTGCCACTTACCCCATTCCCCCCACCAGCACTGCCACTCATCCCATTCTCCCCACCCCCCCATCCACCAAAGAGTATATAACAAGGAATAAAAATAGAGAATACATGATTGGGAGAGGAAAAGAGAAGGATGAACAAAGAAAAAGGGAGAGAAAGAATAATAGAACAAGAAAGAAGGCTAGAGAGAGGGGTGGGGGGAAACAAGAAATTAGCATAGAAACAAAAGGGAAAGAAAGTAGAACAAAAAGAGAGAGTGGTACATCCTAAAATAAAGGGTTTTAATACTGTACGAGTGAAAGGGACTTTTACTGTTAGGGGTCCCCACAACTTTGTGAAATTATATCAAGGAGTCACTGCACTAGAAGGGTTAAGAACCACTGCTCTACACCAACTCAAAAAACCCTAAACTTACTACTTCAGCCCCCCCCCCCCCACATCTATATCTCCTTTAAATAAATACCTTTCCTACCATCATTAGTTCTCTTAAAACTGTACTGGCCTCATCTTTTAAAAACATACTTCTCCAGCTACAACTCAATGTATATAATTACACTTATTAAACAATAATTAGAGCTTGGATTTTTTTTAAAACACTTTAATATTTCCCACAGCACCAATGCCACCCATTCCTGCATCATGACATTTCCTGTCCAACTAAAGGACCATGGGATGAAGAAAGAAGACGGGTACAAGTGTAAACCAGTGGTCCACTACCGGGTAAGTGCTACTAAGCAGTGGGTGTGAGGAGGTGCAGCGCCACTAAACACACAGGGTCTGGTTGCAGAGAACAGAATTTTGTATTAGTACAGAATCTAGTAAATCACAACTAACCTGGCGGGAAGGCCCCAAACCGGAAAAACTCAAGGCATGTAACAGCCATGTGTAGCAGAGAAGGTCTTAGATGTGCAGACAGCATCTGTCTTGAGCGACGCAATGTGGCCTGGCTGATCCAAACTCAAGTGGGGAGGTCTCCAGAAAGATAGTGTGTCCTCCACTAGGGTTCCTCCACGAGAAGTAGCAACAGGAGCTCACTACGGAGCACGTCTCCTAGGAGTAGGGCGTGTACGTTATAGCTCCAGGCAGGCAGGCAGGGTTCAGTCTCAGTCTAGCCCCAGCCCCAGCCTCATTGCAGCTCTCATGTGGATCCAGCCTTCCTCCAGCATCCCTCCTCCCCTCCTCTGCAGCGTGTCTTGCAAGGTAAGACTTGCCTGGTCTGTCCCCCTGGAATTGAGGGCGGCCGTCCTTTTCAAGATAAGCCACGGCTTTTGGTCCCAGGAATCAGACGACTGGCACCCTCCCTGCATCCAAACATTACATCGTCCGTCCCCCCCCGCATTCAAACATTACATCGTCCTCCCCCCCCGCCATCTCCTCTCACCCCCTTGGCCATCCCCAACCTTCACGGACCCGGGAAACCACCGCTACAGGATCGTGGCCACAATCGCATCCCAGGAAAGTCCGCGGCCTAGCGGGACATCATGCACACCGAAGGTGATAGCCCTACATCACCACAAAACACATTGTTACACCGCTCAGCCCCCCGAATACTCTCCCTGCGGTACCCTTATAGGCGTCCTTCTCTCCCCCCTCGCTGCCCCCGTACCCCAGCCCCCGGCTCGTGCCTAACCCCGGTCGGTGGCCATCTTGGTACTCCTACTCCCACAGCAATAACACCACCCTCACCTTCCCTCTGCACAAGCCCCTGCAGTTAATCCAGGGGTACGCATCCCCCACGCCCCCCATTCACAAAAGCAATTGATCCAGGGTTTCTTTACCGATCGCTAGCAGGCATCAGGAAGGAATTTTTTCCACAGTCGCTGCAGATTGGCAGAGCACGCCTGGGGTTTTTCGCCTACCTCTGGACCAATTTCAGGGAGGGAAGCGTCAAAAAGTGACCGTCTCACTTGGACATTCTTCCTCCCAGCACCGCCAAACCCCCCCCCCCCCCCATAATCATCAACATTTCCCGGCGTTTTGTTTTTCTGCAACCATGGGTTATATGAAATACTCTGCAGAAACCATCTGGAAATTAAAACCATTCGCCTCTATACTTCCAACGGTCACTAAAAAAGCTCTAAAGAGTGAGCAACTGTTAAGAATCAATGGACGATTAACAGTAAAAACTTGCATACAGGGAGACCAGCCCAAGCGCATATCATGCGCTCTGGTTAATACAAGATCGGCAGTAAAAGTTCGGCAAGAAATCCATGATTTCATCCTTCAACGTGATCTAGATTGCCTCTTCATCACAGAAAGCTGGCTTACAGCAGATTGCAACACCATTCTAGGAGAATTGGTGCCAGCAAATTATCGCATTCAAATGCAGAACAGAGTGGGGCAAAGAGGGGGAGGTCTGGCGGTGATCCATAAGACTCACCTCTTGATCACCAAACCAGTCCTTCAAAACTCGCTTCCATTCATGGAAACCCTCACTCTAAAGCTGCAAACAAATCCCCAAGACATGGTCCATATCCTACTGTGCTACAGACCACCGGGCCAAAAAACGCACCTTCTCACGTCATTAACAGAATTCATCTCCTCTTACACCCTAAGCATCAAACACCTTTTGGTGCTTGGGGACTTCAACCTCTGACACCTGCATCGACCATCTGGAAGGACTAGGTCTGCAGCAATTAATACAGGCCCCACTCATGCCTCAGGCCATACCCTAGATCTCATTTTCAAACAGGATTTGGAAATTGAAGTAGGGAAAAATGAGCCACTACCATTGACCGATCACCATGCCATTAAATTTAAAATCGCCAATCACCTCAGGCCAAAAAAAACGGTGACAACTCACTGGATTAGATCTCAAAAGAAGCTCCACTCAGAACTCTTCAAAACAACCCTAGGAAACAAAATAAACACAACAAAAAAAAACAGCCGCAGAAACACTTGACGCCATCAACAAGGCGCTACTTCAGTCCGCCGATTGGGTGCCACCAAAACGCAAAACTTGCATCCGGGAAAACAACGCCGGCTGGTTTAATGACCAGTTGACGTTGCTAAAGCAAGAGCATAGAAGAGCAGAAGCTGTGTGGAAAAGGAGCTCTTCAGATAGAAACCACACCATTTATAAGGCAATAACAAAGAAATATCACAAAGAAATCTTTATGGCCAAAAAAAATCACTTCGCGAACATCATCACCAGTGCCCTAAACCGCCCCAGCAAACTCTTCAAGCTGGTTTCACAGTCGATGAATCCAGCTTGCTTGGAGCCCCCCAATTCTGATTCACAAGAAATTTGCAACGAACTATCGGATTATTTCATTAATAAAATTGAAAAAATCTGTTTAAGTATTGAGCAAAAAGGAATCGGCATGAATCCCGCCCCTAATCCCAAGACAAATACCATTATATACCCGCCGCAAGCACCAAAATTCACCTTAAAACCCATCACCATCGCTGCCACTAAAAATATCATTGGGAGTCGTGCGCAACAGCACATCACCCTATGACATCATTCCCACTAAACTGCTGAAAGAAAGTGCCGACATACTGGCACCAGCTATCACGCAGCTTATAAATCAATCATTTAAGGAGGGCATGGTGCCCACCTTGTTGAAACAAGGTACAATAAAACCTATCCTAAAAAAAAACACCCTTGACCCTAAAGATCCAAACAATAGGAGGCCCATAACAGGTCTAAATGTTTTCTCCAAGATAATGGAGAAAGAAGTTGTACAACAGTTACAACTGCATTTAGAAACCCGAAAATTACTCGATACGTTTCAATCATGCTTCCGACCAGGTCACGGAACTGAAACAGCTCTGGTAAAAATATGGGATGACGCTCTAGAGGCCGCAGATGAAGGAGAATCCTCTCTCCTGATCCTGTTGGACCTAAGTACGGCCTTTGACACGGTAGACCACGGATTACTACTCGCTAGGCTAGCTGAAGTGGCCAAAGTCGCGGAAGCGGATCTACCCTGGTTCTCCTCCTTTTCGGAAAACCGATCACAAACAGTGAAACTGGGATCTTTCACGTCAGAAAAGCGTACGGTATCATGCGGAGTCCCTCAGGGATCTCCCTTGTCACTGGTACGGTTCAATATCTATCTCCGCCCCCTCTTTGAAATCAGCAACCAGAAGCTACTATACCATTCCTATGCAGACAACACTCAACTGTATCTTCACGTCAGTAACGAAATGGATCATTCTCTTGGATTAGAGCGATCCCTCACTCTAATAGATAACTGGATGACATCCAGTTATCTTAAACTCAATGGTTCGAAAACAGAGCTTCTCCTGTTTCACGCAAGCCGAAAAAGCCACCCCACCTCAACTTGGACCCCACCGCCCATTCTGGGTAAAACTATAACCCCTAGCACCAAAGTCAAAAGTCTGGGAGTCATTTTCGACTCCTACATGACAATGGATGCACAAATAGGGTCTGTAGTCAGCGAATCCCATCATCTGCTGTGCCTACTACGCCGACTTACCCCCTTTATCCCTAAAAAGGACATTGCAGTCGTGGTGGGAACAATCATCAATTCCAGACTTGATTACGCAAATGCCCTCTATTTAGGACTCCCCAAATACCAAATCACTCGTCTGCAAGTCGTTCAAAATACGGCTGCTCGATTAGTGACTGGCAAAAAAACATGGGAGTCGATCTCCCTTTCGCTGAGATCTCTTTACTGGCTACCAGTGAAAGATAGAATCACTTTTAAGGCACTCTGCCTAACACATAAGTGTATTCAAAGAAGCGCTCCCCAATATCTATGCGAAAAAATAAAAGCCCACAACCCAAATCACATTCTGCGATCGACAAATCAAAACCTACTGCAAATACCCAAGGCAAGATACAAATCCAAAGGAGATCGGAGATTTGCTGTCCAAGGACCTCGACTGTGGAATGCACTACCAACCATCATCCGACTGGAGTCGGTCCACTTGGCCTTCTGGAGAATGATTAAAACTCATCTCTTCTGAGGTAAAGGGTTTCCTTACCGAAGGAATGGAAACAGCGGCCAAAGGCGATTCAGTTCGTATGGGTTGCGCTTTATAAGTTTTTCACTCACTCACTCCCTATCCTTTCCCTCTGGAACCTGGAACCTCTCCCTGATGCTAATCACTGTGTCTGTCAGATGGGTGACCTGTCCCTACACAACCCACATGTCAAATGCATTCCAAGCCTGTGAGCTGGGAGCTTTTATAGGCTATGCCTGACCCAAGATGGCTGCTAGAGTAACATGAGGTGGTAGCATACAATCTGATAGCTTCCCTATTGACCCTGGAACCGATAGAGGAGCCTTGTTCCTCTTGACTTCCTCTCCCCAATGCAATGCCACTGTGGTTGAGTCCCAACTGCAGTGGGGAAAGTAGACACATGCCTACATGGGTCTTTGGAATAATTCACTAATGACAGTTGCCTACAAAGGAAATAGATGGGGGAAGGCTAAAATGTTAGTCTTCACTGAAATAGGATTAAAGAAGAAATCTTGAAGGGAAACCTGTTCCAATGCAAAATGTATTGTGAATGAATAAATGAATGAAAGAAAAACTTATATAGCGCGGCACATGCGAACCAAATCGCCTCTGGGCGCTTGTTGTATCAGTCTCTCTTGACATCAAAAGAGCAGAGTTTTAATCTGTCTTCTGAAGGTCAGGTGGTTTTCCTCCAACCGAATGCAGGTTGGCAAAGCGTTCCAAAGTCTGGGACCTTGGACCGCAAACCTTCTTTCTCCTTTGGACTTGAGTCTGGCTTTGGGTACTTTGACCAAATTTTGGTCACTGGATCGCAGAATGCGATTGGGATTGAGGGGTTCTATTTTATCGCAAAGATATTGCGGGGCTTTCCCATGGATGCATTTATGAGTCAGACAGAGAGCTTTAAAAGCAATTCTGTCTTTTACTGGCAACCAGTGAAGGGATCTCAGCGACGGTGAGATTGATTCCCAAGGTTTTTTCCCAGTCACCAGTCTGGCGGCCGTATTTTGTACGACTTGCAGACGAGCGATTTGGTACTTTGGGAGTCCGAGGTAGAGGGCATTTGCATAGTCCAGTCTGGAGTTCACAATTGTTCCCACCACGACTGGCACATCTTCTTTGGGAATGAATGGAATAAGTCTGCGGAGTAGGCGCAGCAGATGGTGAGATCCGCTGAATACTGACCCTATTTGTGCGTCCATTGTCATGTGGGTGTTGACTACTGATGACTTCAAAGCAGGGCCGGTACAAGGCAGGGGCCGAAGGAGCGGATGCCCTGGGCGCTACCATTTGCAGGCAGGAGGGGGGCGCAGGTGAAGTGCCAGCACTGTGCTTCACTGTACACATTAGCCAGCCCCACTTGCTGTACTTTAGTCATCTGTACCTTGCTGTTCTACTGTAATGTGCTGAGTGCGCTCCTGCACCTGCCTACACCAGCCATACATGTCAGCGCTGTTCCTTCTCTCCCCCTATGAAGGGACTTTGTAGTCCCGTCCTGGCAGCGTGATATCACTCACAGTCCGAGGCGGGATAGGAGGAGAGAAGAGAGCTGCTGCTGAAGCTGTGAGAGAAGATGCAGAGGAGGAACCAGAAGAAGTTCAGCAAAGTGTGTATCGCCTGGACTTTTTTCACCTCTGTCAGCCCTCTCCTCTCTGACTTGTCACATAACACATAGCCAGTGAGTAGAGGAAGTTTTCTGCACAGCTCACTTCCTCTCCTGGCTTTTCTGTGTTAGCTCTGGGCACTCACTGCTGCTGCCCTCGAGCACAATTCTGCTCCCAGTACTGTAAGCTACTGAAAGTGATTGCAAAGGCAGATTGTCCCTGCTTGCTGCTACTCTGTACTCTTCTGAATAAAAAAAAAAAAAAAAGCCTGTGCATACCATAGAGACTGGTGTTGCTCGTCAGAAGAGGACAGGGATTGCCAAAGCCTGAGGTGCGAGAGGAGTGCACTGTATAGGTGTGGGGGAGGGGGAATATGTGCTGAGAGAGGCAACAGTGAAAGGGGGGGGGGTGTAGCATGGAGGAGATCTGGGGTTGATCATGGATGTGTGCAGACAGAGGATCTGTGGTGTATTTGTACATGGAGATCTGGGGTGGATTGTACATGGAGGAGATCTGGTGTGAATGTGTGCAGAGAGAGGATCTGGAGTGGATGTGTACATGGAGATCTGGGGTGGATTGTACATGGAGGAGATCTGGTGTGGTTGTGTGCAGACAGAGGATCTGGGGGGGGGGGGGGATTTGTACATGGAGATCTGAAGTGGATTGTACATGGAGGAGATCTGGTGTGAATGTGTGCAGAGAGGGGATCTGGAGTGGATGTGTACATGGAGATCTGGGGTGGATTGTACATGGAGGAGATCTGGTGTGGTTGTGTTCAGACAGAGGATCTGGGGGGGGGGGGATTTGTACATGGAGATCTGGGGTGGATTGTTCATGGAGGAGATCTGGTGTGGTTGTGTGCAGACAGAGGATCTGGGGGGGGATTTGTACATGGAGATCTGGGGTGGATTGTACATGGAGGAGATCTGGTGTGGTTGTGTGCAGACAGAGGATCTGGGGGGGGGGGGGGGGGGGGATTTGTACATGGAGATCTGAAGTGGATTGTACATGGAGGAGATCTGGTGTGAATGTGTGCAGAGAGAGGATCTGGAGTGGATGTGTACATGGAGATCTGGGGTGGATTGTACATGGAGGAGATCTGGTGTGGTTGTGTGCAGACAGAGGATCTGGGGGGGGGGGGGATTTGTACATGGAGATCTGGGGTGGATTGTACATGGAGGAGATCTGGTGTGGTTGTGTGCAGACAGAGGATCTGGGGGGGGATTTGTACATGGAGATCTGAAGTGGATTGTACATGGAGGAGATCTGGTGTGAATGTGTGCAGAGAGGGGATCTGGAGTGGATGTGTACATGGAGATCTGGGGTGGATTGTACATGGAGGAGATCTGGTGTGGTTGTGTGCAGACAGAGGATCTGGGGGGGGGGGGATTTGTACATGGAGATCTGGGGTGGATTGTACATGGAGGAGATCTGGTGTGGTTGTGTGCAGACAGAGGATCTGGGGGGGGGGGATTTGTACATGGAGATCTGGGGTGGATTGTACATGGAGGAGATCTGGTGTGGTTGTGTGCAGACAGAGGATCTGGGGGGGGGGGATTTGTACATGGAGATCTGAAGTGGATTGTACATGGAGGAGATCTGGTGTGAATGTGTGCAGAGAGAGGATCTGGAGTGGATGTGTACATGGAGATCTGGGGTGGATTGTACATGGAGGAGATCTGGTGTGGTTGTGTGCAGACAGAGGATCTGGGGGGGGGGGGATTTGTACATGGAGATCTGGGGTGGATTGTACATGGAGGAGATCTGGTGTGGTTGTGTGCAGGCAGAGGATCTGGGGGGGGGGGGATTTGTACATGGAGATCTGGGGTGGATTGTACATGGAGGAGATCTGGTGTGGTTGTGTGCAGACAGAGGATCTGGGGGGGGATTTGTACATGGAGATCTGAAGTGGATTGTACATGGAGGAGATCTGGTGTGAATGTGTGCAGAGAGGGGATCTGGAGTGGATGTGTACATGGAGATCTGGGGTGGATTGTACATGGAGGAGATCTGGTGTGGTTGTGTTCAGACAGAGGATCTGGGGGGGGGGATTTGTACATGGAGATCTGGGGTGGATTGTTCATGGAGGAGATCTGGTGTGGTTGTGTGCAGACAGAGGATCTGGGGGGGGATTTGTACATGGAGATCTGGGGTGGATTGTACATGGAGGAGATCTGGTGTGGTTGTGTGCAGACAGAGGATCTGGGGGGGGGGGGGATTTGTACATGGAGATCTGAAGTGGATTGTACATGGAGGAGATCTGGTGTGAATGTGTGCAGAGAGGGGATCTGGAGTGGATGTGTACATGGAGATCTGGGGTGGATTGTACATGGAGGAGATCTGGTGTGGTTGTGTGCAGACAGAGGATCTGGGGGGGGGGGGATTTGTACATGGAGATCTGGGGTGGATTGTACATGGAGGAGATCTGGTGTGGTTGTGTGCAGACAGAGGATCTAGGGGGGGATTTGTACATGGAGATCTGGGGTGGATTGTACATGGAGGAGATCTGGTGTGGTTGTGTGCAGACAGAGGATCTGGGGGGGGATTTGTACATGGAGATCTGGGGTGGATTGTACATGGAGGAGATCTGGTGTGAATGTGTGCAGAGAGGGGATCTGGGGGGGATTTGTACATGGAGGAGATCTGGTGTGAATGTGTGCAGACAGAGGATCTGGGGGGGATTTGTACATGGGGAGCTGGGGGATGTATGCAGAGTGGAGAACTGGGAAAGTGTGGAGGGGGTGGATTTGTGCAGAGAAGGAGAGGAGAACTGGGAAGAGGGAGCCCTGTGCAGAGGGGAGAGCTGCAGAAGGCCGGTTGTGCAAAGTGAGAGCTGTGGAGGGTGAGGAAGGTTGTGCAGAGGCGAGAGCCATGGGGGAAGCTGGGGGTGCAAAAGTGAAACATGGCGGGTGGCAAAGGTGAGAGCTGTGGATTAGGGTGATCTTTAGATTGAGGTGCAGAGATAATGGGGGTGCAGAGGTAAGTTGTGGACTGGTGGTGTAGAAGTGAGCTGTGGAAGGTAGAATACTTGAGGGAAGGGGGATTTTTTCTTGGGGAAGACCAGGGATGGGGGACAGTAAAGCATACAGAGTTCAGTGAGCAAGAGTATGTAATGCATGGCTGTATGTTACATATTAAAGGCCTTGGGATGGTACTACTGCATGCTGTATTCTGTACAAAGGGTTTTGCGTTACATACTCCTGGGCCCTGCATTCTGTATGCTGATCTGCATATTACATATGCTTTACCACTGCATGCTGTGTGATACCCTCTGTTACATTTTCCTGACCCCTGCACTCTGTACACAGGCTATATGCTGCATATACCTAAACACAAGGGATGCTTTGCATTGAATGTAAGTACTGTCCCTTTTGCTGATTTTTTGTGTATGCCTTGTGTGATATGCACTTCTCACCACTGCACAGTACACATTCCTGTCCAATGGCAGTGGCTGACCAGTGGCAGTTAATTAACCCCTTTGTGCAGCATTAGTGCAATAATTAACCCATTACACTGGTGCAACTAATGCAGCACAAAGGGGTTAATTTACTGCTACTGATCAATTACTAATGCATCAGTGACCAGTGGCTTTGACAGAGGAGTCAAACAAGATAATGCATGGCAGGTAGTCATTCATGACATTTCCAACCCCATCCATAAGACATATAGAAAGAAGTTGATATGTCTTTGGGGCAGGAAAGGGGGTATAAGGAGAACATTCTCATAAAGGTCCTAGAAAATGCCCTTGTGAAGCAAGGAGGACTGGCTTCTAGGGTACTTTGTTTCAAAGTAGTGTAAGAAAAAGAGCCCCCCCCCCTGTAAAATACAGGGGGGGGGGAGCATACAGTAACTACCACTGTTTGGGGTAGCAGGAGAGATAATGTTTCATTCCTGCAAAAGGGAAGAGTTCTGAGTGGGCAAGAATACCTGCTGAAATTTCCAGAGAGGCACAGATAGTCACAGCAACGACGATGAACGGCGACGATATTTGGGGGGGGGGGGCGCAGTTTGCCTCCTTCGCCCTGGGCACCAAATGACCTTGTCCCAGCACTGCTTCAAAGAGAGGTCGAAGATAGATGTTGAAGAGCACCGGTGACAGAGGTGAGCCTTGGGGGACTCCACATGACACAGTGCGTTTTCCAGAAGTGAACGGTCCCAATTTCACCGTTTGAGATCGGTTTCCCAAAAAGGAGGAAAACCATGGTAAATCACCCTCAGTGACTCCGGCTACCTCAGTCAGCCGAGTCAGTAGCAGTTTGTGATCTACGGTGTCAAAGGCTGCGCTTAGGTCCAGCAGAACCAGGAGACAAGATTCTCCTTCGTCTGCGGCCTCCAGAACGTCGTCCCATATTTTGAGCAGTGCTGTTTCCGTCCCGTGTCCGGGGCGGAATCCCGATTGCAGTGGATCGAGTAGGTTGTGGGTATCTAGATGCTGTTGCAGCTGTTGTACCACCACTTTCTCCATTACCTTGGAGAAAACGTTTAGCATTGTTATGGGACGGCGGTGATTTGGATCCTTGGGATCCAGGGTAGGTTTCTTCAAGATGGGCTGGATTGTGCCCTCTTTCAGCAGGGAGGGCACTATGCCTTCCTTAAATGACTGGTTTATAAGCTGCGTAATGGGAGGTGCCAGGATATCGGCACATTCCTTTAGCAGCTTAGTGGGGATGATATCATTAGGCGAAGTGCTGTTACGCAAAGCGCCGATGATATTTTCTGGGGTATCGATGGAGATAGGTTCCAGAATGAACTTTGTTGGTTGTAGCCTGTTCCTCCGGGTGCTGTGTGGTAACTCAAGGGTATTGTTTTGCGGAATGCTTTCCCGGATTCCCTCAATTTTATTGATGAAGAAATCCGACAATTCATTGCAAAATTCTTGGGTGTCTGCTTTGTGGGGTTCAAGACAGTCTGGATTCATGGTCTGCGAGACCAGCTTGAAGAGACCCCGGGGGCGGTTTAAGGCGCTGTTGATAGCCATGGAAAAATAGTTTTTCTTGGCTTTGAAGATTTCTATGTGGTATCTTCTTGTTGCTACTTTGTAGAAGGCAAGGTTCGCCTCGGAAGCATTTCTTTTCCAGGCGGCTTCTGCCCTTCTACGCTCTTGCTTCAGTAGCGATAGCTGGTTGTTGAACCAGCCTGCCTTGTTTTTCCGGGTAAGGACTTTGTGTTCTGGTGCTACTAAGTCGGCTGACTGTAGTAGGGCTGCATTTATGGCGTCCAGTATGTCTGCGGCCGTTTGACCTGGCTGAATTGTTTTAATTTTATTTTCCAAGGTAGATTTGAAGAGTTGCGAATGGAGCTTCTTCTGAGATCTAGACTAGTGTGTTGTCACTGGCTTGGGTGTTTTTTATCAATAGGGCAGTATTGGAAATTATGAATTTAATTGCATGGTGATCTGTCCATGGCAATGGTTCATTTTCCAAAATACTTACTTTCAGATTTTGTCTGAAGATAAGATCGAGTGTGTGACCTGAAGCATGTGTGGGCCCACCTACTAGTTGCTGAAGGCCTAATCCTTCCAGATGGTCGATACAGGCGTCGGCTACGGGGTCTTGTGAGGAGTTGGCCCAGAGATTGAAGTCCCCGATATTTTATTGTGATATTTTAGGAAGATTGTTTTTAATTCTTATTGTATCTCTGGACCAGGAAATGAGGAACAATCTCCCTGAGTATATAGATAATTAAATAAATTGGGATAGAACTTCTAACCCTTTCCCACTCTACACAAAACTAGAAAAATGGTTGCCTTGTGTTCTACTTTAAAGCGGATCTCCACCCTAAAGTGAAGATCCGCTGATCGGAACCCCCCCCCTCCGGTGTCACATTTGACACCTTGCAGGGGGGAGGGGGGTGCAGATACCTGTCTAAAGACAGGTATCCGCACCCACTTCCGGCCCGCAGTCTCGGGCAAAAGACGGGCTTTTCCCGTTGCGTGCTGGGAACTCTCAGCTCCCAGCACACAGCGGGAGCCAATCGCGGGCGCAGCGCGACTCGCGCATGCGCCGTAGGGAACCGGGCAGTGAAGCCGGAGCGCTTCACTTCCTGGTTCCCTCGCCGTGGATGGAGGGGGGAGCAGCAGGGTGACGAGCGATCGCTCATCCTCTGCTGCGGACGCCGCTGGACTCCAGGACAGGTAAGTGTCCTAATATTAAAAGTCAGCAGCTGCAGTATTTGTTGCTGCTGGCTTTTAATATTTGCTTTTTGGTGAACCATCCGCTTTAAGTAAACTTTGGACTATTACATGAGCAATGCCTTGTGCATGTTTCTTGAAGCATGTTCTAGATATATAAATAGCAGAAAATTCATAGTAAGAATTTTAGCCATAAAAAAACTCCAATCCTAGACTGTGCTCTAAAAGAGACAACCGTGCTCTAAAGTAAGAAGATACCAACACTTGTAAACTAAAATATATCTATACTCCAATTTTTTTTCCGTCTGTATAGAATCATTTAGAAAAGGTAGTGTAACACCACGCCTAGTGACACGTCTCAGCGCCTTAATGCAAAATACTTCAAAGTGGAATCAATAAGAAACAAGTTGATTAGTGATAGAATTTTAGAAAAATGGTCAAGACTATATATTCATATTAAAGAAATATACAGTAAAAAGTTGTAGCAGCTATTTAAAATCTAACAGTCATATGACTAAAGATAAAAATGTAAAACAGGATCACATAAAGAACAAAATAGTTCAAAATGATAAACTGCGCTCTAGCTGTTGGTTTAAATGTCCAACTTCATCTAAGCATTCAATTAGTGACGGATTTTTTAGCCAGTGTAGTGAAACAGGTAGTGATCGATCCTACACCTCTTCCCAGGAAAGATTACACCACAAGTGGGGCACACTCCCCTTCGGGGTACTCACTCACCAGATGGTCAGTAAAAGGAGGCAATAAAAGGTATCTTTCACCAGATCATCCGTCTCTTTAGCTGGGACCCGTCAGGATAATGCTCCTCATAAAACACATAAACACAGAACAGGCTCCAAATAGCGTAATCTCGTTTATTAAAGTTAAAAGGTAGCAACCCCTCATATACATGCAGCCCCCGCTTCTAATGCACGTACCATTAGTAGATTGTCACAGGCACAATAGCAGTAACGGTAGCAGTATCCTACTGGTATCCGATTCCCCAGGAGTCTAGTATGTAAACACAGCGTGCAGCGTACAGCATGTAGATCCCCTTCCTGGATGAACCACCCGTGGAACGCATGCGTCACTTCCGGGTCGCCGTAAAGTCCCGCCCTGACCGGTTTCGTCCAACTGGCTTTAACAGATGGCGTGGAAGAAGGATATGGGCATCCCCATTATATAGAACTGATTCTCTGCTAATTGGACAGTGTAGACGGACTGAAAGTTCGCCATTGGTCAGTATCCTTAACCTGTACGGTTAATAGTAAAGCTAAATGAGAGACAGTGCGATATGGGTGCCATCATTAAATAAAGGATATTCATCCATAATATAGAAAATTTATAACCCGGACTACAGGTAAAATCTAGATAAAATATAAACTACTCAGAAAACAAGCAGTAAAGATGCCGCAATGTATAATACTACTGGGGTCATGGGATACCAGTTAGAGATACTCCATAAACAACAAATACATTCAAAAACAACCTAGAGTATCTCTCAAATATATATTAGATATGCATTGCATAGTCATAATAGAGTTATAATAAAATTATTATTTCTTTTGAGGAAGATAAATAGCAAGTGATAATTATGTATACATCTCTTATAGACACAAATACAGGTGTATATCTGAATTATACATTCTACAACCCTCTGTAACAAGGGCAAAGTGTGATTTAAAATATTTTTTATATCATTGCTACTTGACAAACCATAAATTTTCACGACCTGTAAGGTCAATATATGGTATTATTACACATAACTATATTGTGGAAATATATGACCTTAATTAATAAACTTATACAAAAAAACAAGTATAAAAATAGTAAAATAATAAAAGGAGTAAATATACTCCATATTCATAAAACTGGAAATAGGTAGAGTTGTTAGACATAATATTGCAGGTGTATAAATGTATACACACGTAGGTGTCACTGTGTATATACCAAAATCAACCAATTCATTTAAAATAGATTAAAAGAATTTATATACACACTAGATTGATGAATTTAATTCATCAATCTAATCAATTAATTAATTAAATAATTGATTTAATACCAACTAAAAGGGAATGTATATATATACACAATACCGTGTATCTATAATTTTCCGTCAGAAATCACTTATAAAACAGTTGATGTCTAACTCGACATTCAACCCTCTCGGAGTAAGCGTGTCAGCAGAATGGATCCATTTTGTTTCAAGTTTAGATAGTTCCCTCACACGATTGCACCCCCTCCAGCTAGGGCTCAATTGTTCAACTCCCCAGATTTTTTTTCATCATGATACAGTTTGAAGTGCAAAGACATGTTATGATCTTTGTAGCCTATTTTGATATTGGCTATGTGTTCGGCAATTCTTACTTTTAATTTCCTTTTTGTGCGGCCCACATAGAGAAGTTCTCATGGACATTCTAGTACAGTGATGGCGAATCTTTTTGAGCCCGAGTGCCCAAACCGCGACGCAAAACCAACATATTTTCTTCAAAGTGCCAACACAGAATTAAACCTGCCAGCGTCTCTGTACAGACGATGGGACTGATCATCCCTCTGAATGAGCTCTAAGGAACCAAAAATAATGCAGAATGCACTGTGCAATATGCACTCACCTAAATGACTATTTTACTCACCTAAATGACCACTGCACTCACCTACATGACCACTGCACTCACCTACATGACCACTGCACTCACCTACATGACCACTGCACTCACCTACATGACCACTGCACTCACCTACATGACCACTGCACTCACCTACATGACCACTGCACTCACCTACATGACCACTGCACTCACCTACATGACCACTGCACTCACCTACATGACCACTGCACTCACCTAAATGACCATGGTCAGGCAGGTTATTACAAACTTGATAATGTCCAGATTTTATAAAGTGCAATGAATCATCTGAGATTATTCAAAACTCATCTCCATGCTCATTTGTTTTATGTGAACTTTGCTCCAGCGCTGCGTAAAGACCGATGAAGTACTTTTTGTGGCTTTTTTGTGGCTTCCAGTGGAAAGATTCTACTGGGCCCTGTAGAATCCTTCTACTGGAAGCCACAAAAAGCAGACCTTTTGGTCAGTGACTGAGTTCTTCATCGGTCTTTACGCAGCGCTGGAGCAAAGTACACATAAAGGACATTATGAGAAAAAATGAGCATGGAGATGAGTTTTGAATAATCTCAGATGATTCATTGCACTTGATAAAATCTGGACATTATCGAGTTTGTAATAAACTGGCTGACCATGCTAGGTGAACAGAGCACTGTTGAATGTTCTAAATCAACAAAAAAAAAATGGGCCTTTACATCACATCCTATTCAAGTTGCAGAACTACAGTCCCCATTAACCCTCAGCCCCCATATACAGAGTGTGTAGGGCAGGCACTTGGAATATTATCTCAGTATCAGTCTCAAATTGTGCCATGTTGTCCCTCCCTATTTAGCTCTCAACTATGCCAAACCTCACCTTTTGCGTCCTGCAGCTCTTTCCCGCCGCACGTCTTCTCCTCATGCTCCCAGTCACGTCCAGCACGTCAGCCAGCGCTGATATTCTTTTGCCAGTGTTGTGTCTCAGCCACTTTCATTGGTTACGAAGCTAGCATGTGACCTCCGAGCGCTCATTCTATGTCACGCCCACTCGGACACGTCCCTGCTAGCACAGGGAAGTGTGGGAAATGTAGTTTGTAGGTGCGGTGTGCGATTTTTTTACGATTTATTATTTTTTCGGTGACACTTCTACAGTCTCACGACGTGCCCACCGAAACGGCTTGCCGTTCGGGAGTGGCACGCGTGCCACGCGTTCGCCATCACTGTTCTAGTACATAAACTACATACGTAGTGTTACAGGTAATAAAGTTCCTGATTCGAAACATGACCTCATTACGCAATGTAAAGCTGTCCAAACCTCTGACTAAGCTAGCTACTTCTCTGCACGGACCGCACCTTCTACATGAGAAAAATATGTCTTTTTGCCAAAAAGTAGCTGGCTTACCAGGCGGATCAATCACTTTTTTGACGATCCTGTCTCCATAATTTGGAGCCTTTCTGTAGATGAAACTAGGCTTATATGGAATTACAGTTCTCAATATTTTATCCAAAAATAAAATATGCCAATGAGAGGAAAATATTTTTTTTCTACTTCCTTATACTGTGAGTGGTAGCCGGAAATAAAGCTCCATTCATGATTAATCTTAGTTTTAACAGAGGAGTTACTGGTAAATCCGAGAGGCAATGGTAATACTAGGAGATCCTTGATAGTTGCATCCAATTTTCTTTCACAGTAGCCTTTTTCCATAAACGTTTTCTTCAGGACCGAGATTTGTGATATATAGTCCGTATCTTTGGAACAGTTACGGCATACTCTCATAATCTGGCCCTTTGGTATGTTCCTCAGCCAGGTGGGGTGGTGCCTACTTTGTGTCAGTAAAAAACTATTGGCATCTGTGAGTGTGAAGTAAACCTTTGTCCCCAACTTATCACCATCTCTATATATCTGAAGGTTAAGGTAGTGGACATTTTCTTGATTATACTCACAAGTGAGATTGATGTTCTGTCCATTATTATTCAGTACACCTAAAAATGTCTCCAATGATTCAAGAGACCCTGTCCATATAAAAAAGAGGTCATCGATGTATCTACGATATAGCAATAATTATTTTCTTTTGGCATTGAAAATGGTTTTGTCTTCCCATTCTGCCATAAACAAATTGGCTATGCTCGGGACGAATTTAGCCCCCATTGCAACGCCTCACTTCTGGGAATAAAATGTACTATTGAACCAAAAATAATTAAGACTTAAACAAAAATCAAGGGCATTGTGCAAAAACACTTTTTGGGTATTACATAAGTCATCCCTTTGACTTGGCGCCCAATTCAAGGCCAATAAAGCATCATTGTGTTGTATAATTGTATACAACGAGGCTACGTCTGCAGTAACCAGATATACTTCCTTATTTCTTGAATGATTAATGTCATTTAACAGTATTAAAAGTTCCTCGGTATCCTTTAAATAGGCTTTTGTACATTTTACACTGTCTTGTAGAAAATGATCAAGATATTGTCCCATACGGGATGTTATGGAGCCTATACCATTCACTATCGGCTTTGCCGGTGGATTACATTGATCTTTGTGAATTTTAGGCAAGGTATAAATTGTGGGAATTCTTCCATTGCTTGGTATCAGGTATTTCTTCTCCTTACTCGAGAGGACGCCTGTACGGTATTCTTTCTCTACCAGTATCTTTAAATCTGCCTGATATTGTATAGTAGGGTCTTTATTTAGGCTTTAATATGTAGAATCTTCCGTCAACATATTTAGTAACTGCTCTTGATAAAAAGATTTAGTCAGAATTACTACCCCCTCCCCCCTTATCGGCAGGTCGCACTACTATATCTTTTTTTTTTTCAAGTAGTTCTATGCCGTTTTTGATATATCGAGGACTGACATTTTTTTGGGGGGTGATAAGATCCAAATCGCGCAACACTAGGCCCTTGAACACATCGAGTGGTTGGTTAGACCCTACTAGAGGGTTAAACAATGACTTATTGCGAAGTCCAGAATCCACTGGTGTCAAGGTTGATCGGATAACTGGGTTAGAATTTATAACTGTATTCAAATTCTTATTGAGGAAATGTTTTTTCATATTAATCCTTCTAACATATCTATGCACATCAATAAATACATCGAATAGAATCATGTGTAGTGCCTGTGTACTGTCAGTCCATGTGCTATTCCAAATCTAGAGGGGGATGAGAGAGTTACCTAGCCCTCATTCAGATAATTTGCACAAATTCAGCTCTGATCTAGCTGGGCTGTGCTGTCTGTTTGTCCTGTGTTCTTGGGGTGCCTTCCCACTCCGGGGCGTCAGGTGGCGGCAGTGAAGTCCAGGTAGGAGCGCCTTCTATTCAGCAGCCAATCAGAGGAGTTTTTTCCTCTCAGGGCATGCTGGGGGAGGGTACTTCTAGTGAGGCGCCATTTTGGACGGGGGAGTTTGAGGTTGGATGCGGGTGCGGCACCCACCTTTCGGGTGTGCGCACATCACGGGCCCCGGCGATATGGCCTACCAGGCCGGGGCACACGTGCCCCGCATTGTCTTTGGTTTCGGGACCATGTTGGCCCGGAGCAACTGAAGCGGTGATGGGACCCAGTGACTTATTGGGTCCCCCCGTCTTTCAGAAGAAGATCCCAAGCGAGTTGTGCTGTTTGCTGGGAAGTCAGTCTGAGGAAAGCCCGGAGGCAGGCAATCAAATAGGGCCTAGACAACCCATCGGGGATCAAGGTGACCAGACACTGGGAGTTTGTCTTATGGCAACCTGTCAGTCGGTGACCAAAACCTAGAACTACGTGAGGGAGATTCAGGCAATTACTTTATTGAGAAGGATCTGTTCCATGTATCTGTGTTCCAGAGCAAGGGCCTGTGGCAGAGGTTCCACTACTACTTTCATTTGAGCCAAGTCTGTGGCAGAGACTTTTTTTTTTCCTTCTCAAGGGTCAGAGTGATACTCTGGCTGCCAGTTCTGTGAGAGAGACTGTCCGGGTACACTACACCCACTCCGGCTGGAGTGGTGACGAAGCAAAGGTATCGTTGAAGCAGGACTGCTTCTACATGGTTAAGGCCTGAATCTGCAATTCTCCTTTCACCAATCTTTCTCTGTTTACTTTAAGTTAATCGTTTGCCTTGTTTGGCAAGAGAATAAAAGCACAGAAAACGATACCCTGCTGTTTGGACATTCCGTCATTGCTCACATCACCTTATCATCATCATCATATCCCTAGACGCATCACAAAAGGTAACACGCCGTCACAAATCTATCCAGCGGCTCCTGAGGGGGTAGCGCTAGCATGTTTTTGCGCACATTTTCTGTCCGGTAAAAGGAATGTCTCCAGGACAGGAAATGAGGGTATATCTCTCATACAGCAACACAGACAGAAGTAAAAATGCTTTTCTTTTTCGTTCATTTGAAGATATGACTTCTGCTTAAAGTGGTTGTAAACACTTTACAACCACTTTAAATTACAGGCAAGCCTATAATTAGGCCTACCTCTAGCTGCACTGGATATCTCCTAAACCTGCATGGTTTAGGAGATATCCCTGTATTTGCATGTGCCAATGTCATGCGGCACATGCACACTTATCTGGGGTGTAGAGGGGTCAGAGTGCTAGGGGGATATCTGGGATGTAGAGGGATCAGAGTGCTGGGGGATATCTGGGGTGTATTGGGATCAGAGTGCTGGAAGGGATATCTGGGGTGTAGTGGGATCAGAGTGCTGGGGGGATATCTGGGGTGTAGTGGGATCAGAGTGCTGGGGGGATATCTGGGATGTAGAGGGGTCAGAGTGCTGGGGGGATTTTTGGGGTGTAGAGGGGTCCGAGTGCTGGGGGGATATCTGGGATGTAGAGGGATCAGAGTGCTGGGAGATATCTGGGGTGTAGTGCTATCAGAGAGTGCTGGGGGGGATATCTGGGGTGTAGTGGGGTCAGAGTGCTGGGGGGATATCTGGGGTGTAGAGAGGTCAGAGTGCTGGGGGGATATCTGGGGTGTAGAGGGGTCAGAGTGCTGGGGGGGATATCTGTGATGTAGAGGGATCAGAGTGCTGGGGGGATATCTGGGGTGTAGAGAGGTCAGAGTGCTGGGGGGATATCTGGGGTGTAGAGAGGTCAGAGTGCTGGGGGGATATCTGGGGTGTAGAGGGGTCAGAGTGCTGGGGGGATATCTGTGATGTAGAGGGATCAGAGTGCTGGGAGATATCCGGGGCTGTAGTGGGATCAGAGTGCTGGAGGGGATATCTGGGGTGTAGAGGGGTCATAGTGCTGGGGAGGCATCAATCTAGCAGATATATTATATGCACAGGACAGCTTTGTTACTTTATGTATGTAGTATTTTCCCACAGTTTATTTGCTGTACGGAATGATTGTTCATGTAGTTAATGCAGAGCTCCATCCACAAGGGGAAGCTTCACTTGTCTGCCTCCTACCTACTTGATGTCTGTTTACCTGCACTGTCTCCATTGTACGCATGTGCAAGAAGATATGTCTGCTGGTTAGCGTACTATCGGGCGGACGGATTCCCAGCCGACAGATTTTAAAGCATGCTTTAAAATCTGTCGGTTGGCCAAATCCGTCTGCTCGCCCGTACACACGATCGGCCCGACCGTTTCCAGCAGATAGATTTGATCGTGTGCACTCGGCCTTCGAGGCTCATTGGGCATACGCTCATTTGAGTCCATTAGTTCCAGGAAGCCTTTTTGCAATCGGTGGTGGCGGTCTTCCAAATCTACTCATCTTCGCATTTACGTTATCAAGGACTATATCTTCTCATTCGATCCAGTCTTTTCATATAAACTCACCTTTTTACAAATTTTTTCACTCTATGGACTTAATATAATATTGTTTATGGACACCACTTTTGCACTTTATGGTCACAACAATTGCATAAAATCTATGTATTTATGCGTACATAATTTTGAGCACACCAGTTATCGGTCCCACATTTCAGACTCTGTAGCTATACAGAGTTTTTTTCACTAGCACTGCACATATGTTATAATTACTTATTTGCATTTTGTCTATTTCTGTGCTGGCTGCTGTTTGTTTAGGTGCCAGCGCAATGTATTTTTTAATAATTTTGTTAACGCTAACAATGTGCCCAAACGCATCTAGCTTTTAGACTGTTTAGGCAGCTTTTTTCTGCTCTTTCCCGCTTCTCCTAAAAGCACTTTTGGGCCCAGATTCACGTACCTGGGTGCATCTTTGTGTGGGCGTAGCGTATCTTCTTTACGCTACGCCGCCGCAACTTAGTCAGGCAAGTGCTGTATTCACAAAGCACTTGCGTCCAAAGTTACGGCGGCGTAGCGTAAATGGCCTGGCGTAAGCCCGGGTAATTCAAAGTAGGCTGGGAGTGGGCGTGTTGTATGGTAATCAACCATGACCCCACGTAAATGACGTTTCTAACGAACGGCGCATGTGCCGTCCGTGGATGTATCCCAGTGCGCATGCTTAAATTACGCCGCAAATACTCATTGGTTTTGACATGAACGTAACTTACGCAAAGCCCTATTCGCGAACGTTTTACGCAAACGACGGAAAATTCGACGTCCATACTTAACATTGCGTACACCTCATATAGCAGGGGTAATTTTACGCCGGAAAAAGCCTTACGCGAACGACGTAAAAAATTGCGAGGGGGGAAACGTACGTTCGGGAATCGGCGTATCTCCCTCGTTTGCATATTTGAATCCAAAATCAATGGGAGCGCAAGATGCGCCCAGCGTAAATATGCGCCCACGCTACGCCGGCTTAGAAAAGTTATGTCGGTCAGAAGAAATCTATTTTTAGGCGTATCTGGTTCTGTGGGTACCGCGCATAGATACGACGGCGCAAATTTACACTTACACCGCGCATCTCGAAATACGTCAGTGTAAGTTCTTTGTAAATCTGGGCCTTGATGTTTATTTTCAGCCTGTAGACGCTCCTCTTCTAAGAAGTGACGTTGGTGGGTTTTTTCAGCCTGCAAACACCTGTTAAATCTGTATTTTATAAGGTCTGGTGTGCATGAGCCCTTATTTTGTACATTCCTAAAATATCAACTGCTTTACCACATGTCACTAAGGCAAAATTTACACAACTTTTCAGTGCGATTTTGTAGTACGACATTGTTTGTTTTTCACATGTTTTTCACGCTGCTGCCTTTTTTTGTAGGGGAAGGAGACTGGTTAATTTACTTTAGCGATGGTATTCCTACAGTACCACTGCTAATTTGACAGTTTCAGCTCAGAGCTGCTGATTGCTAAGGAGCCAGCTCCTGCTCTTTTAGCTATCAGACAGGGATTCTCAGCTGACAGGTGGATGTAAATAAAGGAGCCCTGGACAGTTAAATGATTTTTAATTATAAAATGGCATGTGGATTACAATCTATGCCAAACCCTTTAGATCTGGTATGAATTTTAAGGGCGATGCAAAAAAAACTGGAAAAAATTTTTTGCGAGGTCCCCTCTTTAAATCTATATATAAAAGTGGATGTGGCAGCTAATGCCAGATCTGGGTGTAAAGTTTTGCAGGCGAAAGTTTGCTTTGGTCTGTATACCTTTCTTTTAAGACTTTAACCACTTAAAGGGGCACTAAAGGATTTTTTTTTTTTTAGCTAAATAGCTTCCTTTACCTCACTGCAGTCCTTGTTTTATGTCCTCATTGTTCGTTTTTGCTCTGATATTGCTGTAATTCTGCTCTGTTCTGGACACTTCCTGGTTGTCTGTTTCCTGATGACCACAGTACTGGAAGATTCTAGTTTCGTTTTCCTAACCATCACTCTCTATGGCACTGTCCAGCACAGAGGCATTAAATTATATGCAAAAACTAAGCTAGATGCAAAAACGAAAGTGAAACTATAGGCACATTATATGATACATTTTTATCTGTTTTTAATCGTTTTTAAAGGGAATCAGTTAACTATTATGTCTCTATACCCTGTAAACAGTCATTTCAGCCAAAAAAAAATCACGAAAAATATTGCTGATCGCCGCCATTAGTAGTAAAAAGAAAAAAACAATAAAAATGCAATAAAACTATCCCCTATTTTGTAAACGCTATAGATTTTGAGCAAACCAATCGATAAACACTTATTGCGTTTTTTGTTTTAACAAAAATGCTAGGTAGAATAATACGTATCGGCCTAAACTGAGGAAATTTTTTTTTTTTATATATTTTTGGGGGATATTTATTATAGCAAAAGTAAAAAATATTGCATTTTTTTTCAAAATTGTTGCTCTATTTTTTTTTGCAGCGCAAAAAATTAAAACCGCAGAGGTGATCAAATACCACCAAAAGAAAGCTCTATTTGTGGGGAAAAAAAAGTCGCCAATTTTGTTTGGGAGCTACGTCGCACGACCACGCAATTGTCAGTTAAAGTGACGCAGTGCCAAATCGCAAAAACTGGGCAGGTCCTTTAGCTGCCTAAAGGTCCGGGTCTTAAGTGATTAAGTCTGGTTTTCTGTTTTATTTTTGTCCCCTTTATTGTAACACTTCAAAACAGATTATAGCGCACACATGCAAAATGACATTTATCCTGCAAGGCTAGTTAAAAACACCTGAACATATTAAAAAATATGGGGATTTGGTCACATAGTGCTAAGCCCACTTACTGCGACAAAGTACCCTGAATTAGTGGGTCCTAACCTGTTAATAGAATGAAAGAACCTAGTTTCTCAACCTTGGAAGATAAAGTCCTCTATAGGGATTCTTCCTATACGCTGGTGGCCACTAATGTGAGGTGATAAGGAGGGGGAGGGGTGCTCCAGCTCAAGAGACCTGGTCAGAGTCTACACAAAATACAGTATGACCAAATCCCAGTATTTTTTAATATGTTCAGGTGTTTTTAACTAGCCTTCCAGGATTAATGTCTTTGGTCTTATAGCAGCACCATCTTCGATGTATAGCATTTTTAGGGTGTGCCCCCAAGTATGTTTTTGTTTTTTATTGTAACACTGTCTCAGTAAGTGATAATATAAAAGTAGAAACTGTGTCCTTTAGTTAACAAAATAAAAAAAATAGGGTTCAGAAAAAATAAAAATTCTACATTTATTGGAGAACACAGTACCCACCTTCTAACGTTCTGGTGCCGGGTTTATAAATACTGTACTTTGCTTGGTTTGCACTGCTATACAATTTAACCAAGTTGTTCCAGAGTGTAGGGGGGGGGGGGTTGCTCACTAGCTGGGTCCACCCTCGTCTTTGTTTTGAACACCTGCAGGGGGCACTATACCCCATTAGGTGATCAAAAGCAGAAGCTGTGTCCTCCAGTGAACGCAGAGAAAAGGAGTTTACAGTAAGTACAAAAAGTTGAATAGAGGAACGCTTGAACCTGCTTTTTACTGTTTTCTGTGTTCCTACTGCTGATTTTACACATACTTCCTGTTTAGTAAAACATAGTGAACAGAAAGTGAGATGAAAATCTTCCCAACAGACCCCCGGATAGCAGGAAAATCTGACAAGGGTTCTCAATTTCCCATTCTATCCAAAAAGGTAAAAATAAGGTAAGTTTTGTATAGATACACTTTAATGGGTACTTCTCAACACACTGGTAATAATAAGGATGGACTGGGCAAATTAGAAACGTTCCAAGTGATTTGTGTTTGTCAAGTTTCTTCATTATATATATATATATGGCAGTTAATTGGACCACACCAAATGACAGAGGTCAACAAGCCAAAACCCACCTAAAAGTGAATTTTTGGTGAGGATACTCAGTAAGTACAGCGGCAGAGTTAAAGTGGTTCTATGCATTAAGATAAAACAACTTTCTGCATGCACCTCCCCCATTGCCACCTTATACTTACCTGAGCTCGATATCGATTCAGTGATGTGTACGAGAGCAGAGGCTCTCCCACCTCTCTCCCACCTCATTGGATCAGACACAGCCAGTGAGGAGGGAGCGGAGGGGGGCTCAGGAGTGGGAGGGTGTAGGTGGGTGATCTCTCCCTCCAAACTCCTCTGCTCATGTGAGGCGCATGGAAGACCTACCTCCTTATTTTTTCTAGGCTACACTAGGCACCTGTAACAGGATCACTATCCTTCACATGGAGTACCTTTACTTTAGTACTGTTATCATCAATGCCCTGGGTAAAGGCTGAGGCTGCTGTGGGGAAATACTTGACGTTAAGGTGGGCCTCTGCTTTTAGAATTGAATTTACACCATGTACACTTGCACTGTAACTGTTCTCCAGTCAATTATTGGGTTCCCATGACATTGTACACCTTCTCTGTAAACTGCATGCATCCACTTGTACAGCATATAACCGCTATCTTCTGTTACTCTTCATAACTAAAGTTTTATTGACCTAATCTATAGAAGTGTGTCAGTTACTTGCATTACACACCTTTCAGTAACTTCAGACCAAGTGGGAACAAGGTTACCAACTTTACTTAAAAAAGTGCCAAAAGCATTACAAGTCCAACATTACAGAAACATTCTTCCTTCCTATATCCCTAACCCTGACTCAGGCTGCCTTGGCATACCTGCATGTATAATACAGAGTTCATCCGTGGCATACTCCAGCAACTGGTGTCTTGGGGGTGAACCCCACGTTTTTGATGACTTTTAAAAGAGAAGTATGGGTTTGGGTTTTTTTCCCCCAACATACTTACCTGGGTCAATGTTGCATCTGTCCCCTGGCGCCTCTACACTGAGAACAGAGCTATTGATTTTCGAGGATGGCTCGATTCTCACAGCTCCCCGACTAGAGAGTTGCTGACTGTCAATCAGTGTCTCTCCTCTCTGCTCCTTCACGCTCACTGGAGTTCTGAGCTGTAGAGGGGTGGGGAGGAGACGTCTCAGGCTCTCAGCAGGGACCTGAGAGACTGAGACAGGTGTCAGTCGAGCCACCTGGCAGATCCCGGCTTCCATTGTCGCAATGACGTGGTGCCTAGACTAATTCCTGTGATGTCAGCAGAGAGCGGACTTCAGACCGTTCTCTGCTGGAAATGAGTCACATGATTGCAAAACGAATTGTACTCCTGTAACCCATAGGAGGAGCCCAGCCAAACAAATTTAGGCTGGACTACTCCTTTAAATCTCGGCAGTAGTAAGCAACATTCTTTTGCTCCTCCTGGGTGCTATTCTCTGACTTTTTCTTTCTCTCTCTCTGGGCTCTCTTGATCACCCCTCTAAGGGGGCTCTCTGTTCCTGACCATAGTACCTCTTTATAACATAGGATTAGTGGGTCGGACTTAGAGATATCCTGCCAAAATCAAAGAACTGGGAAAGTATTAACAGTTGCCCTCCTGTCTGGGACAGCACCTAACTGGTGTAACTTTCAACCCGCTTACACATGCATGAGTGCCCCCATAGCAAGCGGATTGCTATGGGGGCACTCGGCAGGGTGGGAGGAACCAGAAGCTTCGACAGGGGACCTATGAAGAGGATGACCAGAGCTGCTCTGAGCAAAACTATTGCCCAGAGCAGGTAAGTATAACATGTTTGATTGTAAGCTCTAACGAGCAGGGCCTTCTGGTTCGTCCTGTATTGTAATTGTACTGTCTTCCCCGATGTTGTAAAACGGTGCGCAAACTGTTGGCGCTATATAAATACAGTATAAAAATAATAATAATAATAATGTTTGTTATTTTTTTTTAAATTAAATGTAAACCTTTATAATCACTTTAAAGTGGAGTTCCACCCATTTTTTTATGTTTGTCTGTGCTGCATGCCCTAATCTCATAGTGTTCAGAATGGACAATTTTTATTTATTTTGTTGCTTGTAACTACCTTTATTTTGTAGTCCTTCATTACTTCCTCCTCCTTATTAGCCTAGGCCAGTGATGGCGAACCTTGGCACCCCAGATGTTTTGGAACTACATTTCCCATGATGCTCAGCTACATTGCAGAGTGCTTGATCATCATGGGAAATGTAGTTCTAAAACATCTGGGGTGCCAAGGTTCGCCATCACTGGCCTAGGCTATTAAGTCACAAGGCTATTTGCAAGGGTTTCTGGGATAGGCATCATGTTTCCCAGTAGTCCTTGCAAACCTGACTGAAAGCTATTACATTGCTTGTGCAGCACTAAGCATGTGCGAGATATGCAAAGCTGAAATCCAGGAAGTCATACAGTCTGGCTTCATGATGCCCACTCTTAAGATGGCCACGGTCTGTTTCTAGATTATAATATAATAATCGAAATGCTGTAACAACCTAACAAAACAGACCTTAGTTTACAGACTAACTTTACTAGAATACATTAAGCTTGTGTATTACAGGGGTATTTATATTTAAAAAGTGAAATTGTGGGTGGAACTCCCCTTTAAAATGTATGTATGATCAAAATCATAAATTATTTCCCACATTGTATTTCAATTATTTCTAGCCTACTCCTGTTATTCTGAACATTCTTTTAAATTTTGTAAGCTTACTTTGTGAAGACCCTCACACATTTACTTGCATGTATTCACTATGCCCTGTGGGTAACCACATGCATTTCACAGGGCATGCCTTCTGAACTACAGAGGCGCTAAGAGGAGGAGTTTCAGGAGGTGGAGTCGGTACAGGAGTCACTGTTTGCAGGCAGCAAGGTACCATGGGATGTGTAGTCCTTAGAAATATAAAAGAGGAAATCCTGCTAAGCATGCAGGGAACCCAGAAGATTGTGGAAAGTGATGACCATAGACAGGCAGCACTCGCAAAATGAAAATACATTTTTCAAGTAAGCTTATATTGGATTGTCAACAATTGTCGTTGTTAGTATTACTAGTACAGTGCTGATGTAGTAAAATGAATGTGTATACTGTCTGCCCTGTAAAAAGCGCTGTGCAAACTGTTGGTGCTATATAAATCCTGTATAATAATAATAATGCTGTGACCATAGAACTCTCAAGTATGGCAGTTTTTGGAAAGTGATGAATGCTTACTAGTACAATACCAGTGAAATGCTTAAAAAAAATGATCATTTTAAAATCATAATAAACAAGTCTAATATTATACAGGGTTTTCTATAAATTTATTATAACAGATTTTTATTTGGCATTTAACATTTTCTCACATTCTGCCAAATTATGATAATAATTTTTACAGCTGCAATAGAGAGAGAGATTGAGATCAGAGTGTGCGTGTGTGGGTGTTCTATGTAAATATACTATATTTTTCTATATGCAAGGAAAAACCACTTCCACACATGTTGTGCTGTAATTGCACAAAATCCAATGCTTTTCACATCTTATATTTTCTTTCCCTTATGAGTTTATGAATGCTTCTCCCAACACAGTCTGGTTGTATAATATTACTCTATATTATTATTCTCCCAAAGGGAGCAAATAATTATCCTCCAGTCAATCACTGTGAACAACAGAAGCAATAATACTCACATTCCAATAAGGGGCCACTAAGCCCGAAGTCTTGCTCGCTCCTCCTTCCTGAATACTCAACATCTCCTATTGAACCGAAAGATTTGCAGCTTTTTCTTGAGCAGATCGCTCCTCTTGCATTGCTATTCAGGAGTGAGTTAGAGACGGTGGAGGCTCAAACACTGCTGGAAAAAAATGTAAGTGCAAGATTTCTTTCATTTCTATTGTGTATTCTATTTTTTTTCTTCTCCTTTTTACTATATTACATTTAGAGTTTTTTTATATATATATTTTTTTCTTTCTGCTTTGTTGACTTTTATAGGATAAACATGAATTTATGATAATTTTTAATGTTTACCTTGTTTTTTAACAGATGCATATTTTTTTTTTTTTATGATGAGTGATATTAAACAGAAAAGTGGAATGTTAATGCAAAAGAAATATATATTCACCAAATATGTATATATTGTCCTTTGCTGAAAAAAAAAATAGAATTTAAAGGCGGACAGTATTTTTAGCAGAAATTTTATTTTGAGATCATATTAAAAGTTTTGAGAAGTTTACTATCAGTTGAAATTTAGAATCATTTTGTAATTAAGACAAAGCAGAGCACCTGTATCCTATTGTAGGTTTCTACGATAACCATGTGAATGTCCATTGAGAAACAGGAGCAGGTTAAGGTGGGAAAAAAACAAGCGTGCTATTTATAGTCAATGTGGTACTGATTCAATTACCTAGCAACGCATCAGAAATCTATGATAACTCGCATACCAAAGATGGCAATTTTATTAATTTTAGAAAAATGCAACCTTGTGAATTTGTGAGAAGTAGCCAGTGGCTTTATCCAGATTGCTGCCCACTCCCTAATATTGGGGAGGGGAACACCCACATATATGCACATATGTTTTATATAAAAACGGAATCTCGCATAAGAAAATGAATGCAAATTTCTGAAACATTGGCTTTGCTATTAGAATTCTGTAGGTGAGAAATTGAAATATAATCTATTACATATGTAATTATATGGTTGCACCTTTTAAAGATTTTCTTCTTGGGTCCTTCAATATTTTATCATTTGTTTGACGTGGGGTTCTTGAAAAGATGCAAGCTTTAAATGATCTTCGAAACATAGTTTTTTACTCGTATGCTTATACCGTATATACTTGAGTATAAGCCAACCCGAATATAAGCCGAGGCACCTAATTTTGCCACAAAAAAACTGGGAAAACATATTGACTCAAGTATAAGCCTAGGGTGTCCATCTTCATGCCTCACTGTGCCCATGCCTCACTGTGCCCATGACTAGACTGCTGTTTAACATGGAAGGGGTGCCCAGATTTGAAAAACTGGTGCTCCCCAGCCGTAGGTCCCACAGACAACAAACTTTGCACACTTGTAGAGAAGAAATGGGGCTACATGTGTGCCAAGTTACGGATCCAGGGGACCTGCGACCGGCTGGCACCGGGTCCCCAAATTCGCCATAGAAATTACCATTTAACATGGGAGTCTATGGAAGGGGTGCCCAGCTTTGAAAAATTGGTGCTCCCCGGCCGTAGGTCTCCTGGACAACAAACTTTGCACACTTGTAGAGGAAGAGTGGGGCTACATGTGTGCCATGTTTTGAGGTCCAGGGGACCTATGGCCGGCTGGTACCGGGTCCCCAAATCCTGGAGATCAGGCGCAAAAAGGTGACTCGAGCATAAGCCGAGGCGGGCATTTTCAGCACAAAAACGTTTGCTGAAAAACTCGGCTTATACTCGAGTATATACGGTATATGGTTGCACCTTTTAAATCGTTTCTTCTTGGGTCCTTCAGTATTTTATACTTTGTTTGACATGGGGTTCTTGAAAAGATGCAAGCTTTAAATGATCCTCGAAACGTTTTTTACTCGTATGTATATATTCCTTTTATAGACACTGCACAAGGCATGTCTTTCGATCTTCCCATATCACTAGCCATGACTCTGGCTTATCTCTATTCTTGAATTTATTAGGATAGGAATATGGAAGCTGTCATTACTGACTTGTTTTTTTGAAGTGCATGTTCCGGAGCTATCATCCTTATCCTGCACTGAATCATTGACCTGGAATAAGCATGCAGACAGTGTGAGAACACCTGATCCACAGTTGTGAACAAACTGATATTTTCTAAGGTCGCTTAGGGTGGGCCAATGGCTTTCTAAAATTGATGGGCAAGAAAAGATCTTGGGATTGTTGCGTTACCCCTAAAGGCAGTTCCTATTGATTTTGTAAAATGTTCTTTACCACGTTGGTGATAGAAATGTAAAATGTATATTTTTTTTATATAATGCATATAAATACATAGGGCCAGATTCTCATATATTTTCGGCGGCGTAGCGTAAGCTTTTTACACTACGCCGCCGCTGCGTACTAGAGCAAGTGCTTTATTCTCAAAGCACTTGCTCCGTAGTTTTCGCCGGTGTCTCGTAAATCGCCAAGCGGAAACCCGCGCATTTCAAATGGGGCGGCTGGTATTTAAATTAAGCGCGCCCCCGCGTCGAACGAACTGCACATGCTCCGGCCGGGGAAAAAGCCCAGTGTGCATGCTCCAGCTCACGTCGGGAAGCGTCGTTGAAACCGACGTCAAAACGACGTGAGCGTCATTTACGCAAGTCCCTATTCGCGAACGAGTTAGTAAAACGACGTAAGCGACGGAAAAAGCCGACGCTGACCCGACGCCATACTTAACATGGCGTCCGACGGCACCCGACGGCATCCGACGGAACTTCGTAAGGTTACTCCACATAGAAGCTGGGGTAACCTTACGAGTCCGTAAACGACGTACGCGACGACGGGGCGGCGTAAAAGCGTTCGGGAATCACCGTACTAGCCTCATTTGCATATGCAAATGAAAAAACAACGTGAAGGCCACCTAGTGGCCGGAGTTGTCATTACACCTACGATCCGAAAGTGTAATGCTTTTACACTTGTCGGATGTAGAAGCGTATCTATGCAAAAGTGATGCCAAGCATCACTCGCATAGATACGAGGACAAAAAAAAGGCGATACGACGGGGTATCTGAGATACTCCGTCGTAACGCCTCTGAGAATCTGGCCCATAAAATGTACCATGTACCATGTGCATTCAGTATATGAAGCTCTAAAGTCTGCCGAATGCAATTTTTTTGCAGTTCTTCACTTGTGTGCTGAATTTTGGATCTCCCACTGTTCAATTTTATTCAGAACACACCAGTGGCGGCTGGTGCTCAAAATTTTTGGGGGGGGCGCAAAGGAAAAAATATTGCAGTCTCACTGTGCCCAAACGCAACCACTGTGCCATGCTATCAAACGCAGCCACTGTGCCATCAATTTGCACCACTGTGCCATGCCATTAAACCAGCCACTGTGCCATCAATTGTCACCACTGTTCCATGCCATTAAACCAGCCACTGTGACATCAATTGTCACCACGGTGAAATGCCATTAAACCAGCCACTGTGCCATCCATTGTCACCACTGTTCCATGCCATTAAACCAGCCACTGTGCTATCCATTGTTACCACCGTGCCATGCCATTAAACCAGCCACTGTGCCATCCATTTTCACCACTGTGCCCATGGTTGCCGCTGTGCCAATTATCCCCACTGTGCCCTGTAAATTGCTCTCAACCCCCCCGCCCGGCACTTACCTTTACTGGAATCAGGCATCCACGTCCCACTATGGACGAACTGCCACTGGAACACATACAGATGAATGAGTCAGGAAAGTGACACATCCTCTCTCTGTGTCTCCCGTTCATACAACTGTATATGGTTTACAGTTACAGAGAGACAGTCCACAAGCAAGCAGCTGCTACTTGGCAGCTTTAGCCAGTCACATTTATACAGTAATTAGTACATTTTTATAGCACTAATCGCTGTATAAATGTGAATGGTCCCAAATTTGTGTCAAAAGTGTCCGATATGTCCGTCGCAATATCACAGGCCTGACAAAAAAAACGCAGATCGCCGCCATTACTAGTAAAAAATAAAAAATAAATAATATATCTATCCCCTATTTTGTAGGCGCTATAACTTTTTCGCAGACCAATCAATATATGCTTATTGCGATTTATTTTAACAAAAAAATTTAGAAGATTACGTATCGGCCTAAACCGAGGAAAAAAAATATAAAAAAAAAATGGGATATTTATTATAACAAAAAGTAAAAAATATTGTGTTTTTTTTTCCAAATTTTTTTGTTTAGACGGAAAGCATGAATACCTCTAAGGAGGTGGGACTTTTTGGGAAACCATAAATGGTAGTGACAACTAGGTCATAAAAATATAAATTTATTACAAATATCATAAGACTATAGAAAATTCATTCACAATGACATGTTGGTATACAGATCAAATTGGAAACAAAATAGAAACAATAATACTGCCAAAGATCATCGTAGACCCCAGGACAAGGCTAAGGGTGTAGATGGTCATTTCCGACGCGTTTCGAATAATACTTCTAAATTCTTCTTCAGGGAAGGTAGGCAGTATGGTTTTTTCCTAAAAGGTGAAAAAATATATATACATAATACAAACAGCTTTCATAATCAGGCACAGCATCGCAAAATGTGGACAGGAGGGAATTCATGGAGGCTCACAGACCAACAAGAAAAAGGAAAAAAGGAACTGACCTCTTTCCAGATCAGGAGCAACCCTGGTAATCCCTAGGGGGAGCTGTAGGTGCTCCAAAACCGAGTGGGGGCACAAACCAGATGACAACTCACAACACTCGTGGGACTCCTCCAAGAATCAGGGGGGGCTCCAAAACCATGGAGGGTGGTGGGATGATAAAAGATCACCATTTGGATCAGCAGCCAAAAAGGATCAAAGAAAAACCCAACTAGAGGGAAATATATAAATAGATGGAAATCACTAGAAGGTCATTTGTCAAGCAAAATAGAGCAGGACAAAAGATAAAATATAAAATATAAAACCTTAGATTTACTCACCACTCCTAAGGACCCAATTCAATTAAATTCAATTAAAGACCAAGCCGATATTTCAGTGGGAAGTCCAAATATCAAAATGTAACTAAATACCAAAACAGCCTCCCACTCCAACAGGAGATGGGAGGAAAATGAATGCTGTAGATATGCTCTTGGATGGCGGAGACTTTGCTCCATAGATTTCCCCTTTTGTGCAGACACCCACGTCTTCCTTTGTTGAAGATGTGACGTGGCTATTGGGCGCCTTGGTTGCGCTGTCACTGATGCGCTTCAGGGATGATACTGGATGCCGACTTGGGATCGCTCAGGTCACATGACTGATGGCGCTCTGAATGGTTGCGCCACAGTCATGTGACGCGCGGTACTTTTGATTGGCCGCGTTTTGGTCACGCGGGGCAGATCAAGGTGTGTTGGGTATTCTTTCTCAGCGGCCAATCAGTGAGGGTTGATCGCCTCGCTGTGCATGCTGGGGAAGAGTACTTAAGGGACAGATGTCATGGGTTCTGGGTCGTCGTCGTCCCACCACCCCTGTGTGTGGCCCTCCTGGCCGGGGGTGCTTGTTCAGAGTTCCTGGCTCCGGACCACGTCGGTCTGGAGTCGTGATTTGCCGGGGCAGGCCCAGTAGTCAGACTGGGTCTGCATCGACAAAGTGGTCCTGTGCTATCCGTCCTAGAGGGAGGAAACCACCGAATGAAGTACCTGTTCTGGAGAACATCGAGCATGAGGCTGGTACATTCAGGGACGCCTGAACTTCATTGAAGGGCACACTACTACTGAAAGGCTGAGCAGTGGTTGCCCGTCAGTTTCCTGTTTTCACAAGTAATTACTTTAAGAAGAGATCCGGGTGCTTAATCCTAAAGTGAGAGGATTCTAAACCAAACGTATCTCCACCTTTGGGAAGGTCAGTGGCAGAGACTGTACCAAGGTTCCGTGTTTCGCCTTGGCTGCTAGGACTATTGAGAGAGGCCTATCCAGTGGCACACTACCCACTCTGGCTAGAGTGGCGACAAGAGTTTGTCTGGAAGCAGGAGTGCTTCTGATCAAGTTCTACACCTGAACCCACTACCTATACCCTATTTCACCTCTTCACTCTATTGTTCGTTCTTTTACCACGTTCGGTAAATAAAGAAGATAAAAAGGAACGCAATGTGTGGACATTGACTTTGTTTCAGCTCTCATCCACTACCCTAGATGGCGGAGAAATAGAGGTAACATGCCTCCCAAAATAAACCAGCAGCTCCTTCGGGGGTAGTGCTACATACATATCTGGCCTCTTAGTCATTTTCGAAGCTCTCTGCTCAAGAGCTGCTTAGCCTCTTTTGAAAAGCTTGTTATATACAGAGCTCAGTGGCGCAAGCTGAAATGTAACTTCTACAGGGCATTAACCCCTCCCTCATTGTCTGAGATTTAAAGAGAGAAGGAGGGAGCTGTTTATAGCAAAGCGCAGATGCCTCCGTCTTCTTTCCAACAGACACTGTATTGTTGCATTTTATGTGCCATTCATAAAATGTGGTATAAACCCTATGATCTCCATTGTAATGTTCTGTACCTAATGCTGTAGAAAACATGTTGTGAAGAGAAGAAGCAAGTCATGTGACTTTGACAGATTTTAATTTCCATGACTTGTAGAACTGTGAAGAGAAGAACGCTTAGAGAGGAGATCCAGGCTCACCCCCCAAAAAAATCCCCAAATAATGCAACTGCTGACTTTTAGTATAAGGACACTTGCCTGTCCAGGGATCTAGCAATGTCCTTGCCCCAGCCAGCTCTTTAATCGACTTTGGGTGCAGGCGCCGGAATCTGAAGTAAGGAAACAGGAACTGAAGTCTTGCGGCTTCACGGCCAGTTTCCTACTGCGCATGTCCCTTGTGTGAATGGTCCCATTGTCTTCTGAGGCTGCGGGCGAAGAAGGGGTGCTGATCTGAGCCGGAGGTGGCAGCGGGTACTTGTCAAAACCAGGCACCCGCCACCCCCCCTCCGCAAAAAAGTGCCAAATGTGACAGTAAAGGGTTCAAACAAGCAGAACTTCCCCTTTTGTGTTTAATATATGTTTCCCTGAGAGGGAGATAGAATTAACTACTGCTTATGTGGGTTAGTGGTGGACAAATGCAGAATGTGTACAAACTACAATGAGCTTTTTAAACACAGGTCAGACTCCGGTACAATTCCAGCTTCTTTTCCCATTGACTAACCAGTCCATCATGTAACTGGTACACCTGTCAAATTTGCCAGTCCTGGCCTGACTGTCTTTCATTCTTTCTGTGCTTTAAATACAAGTATGGGCCAGGGGCAAGCAGGAATGGTTTGCATTGCTTTTCCCACTAAATAAGGAACAAACCTCTAGTGGTTTGGATGTGTAAGGACTTGATGTTTAAGTCTATGTAAAGGCGTTTTTGTATGAAATTAATAGGTGCCAAATTGGCTTAGGTAAAATTACTCCCAATAAAATTACTTGAAAACAAGCATTTATTTTATATTTTTAAGCTTTTATGCAGCTTTTAGAAATATAGAAAAGGGATTGCAGAAAAAAGACTGAGTAGTCCATTGAGTCTGCCAGTTTTATTTTGTTTTTGTTTGTTTTTTTGTGTTTACGTTTTGTTTCGTTAACGTTTTGTTTCAATATGTTTGTCCCAAGCATGTTTGAAGCCATTTACTGTTGACTGTCTTACTACCTCTGCTTGGAGTTTATTCCTAACATCAATTATCCTTTCAGTAAAATAATGATTTCTAGAATTAGATTTGAATTTCTAGAATTAGTTGTTGATGTTTGTTTGATGTGATCAACACACGGTTATAATATGATTTACTGCCAGGTAAGTGGGAGGGGCTAAACTACATCTTCCATGAGTGTATAAGTGCCTTGTGATCAGTGAGTAGGAAGGTGGACCAAGAAATTACCAAACACTAATTGACAATCTGCAGGCTTAGTATAGTAGAAACTGCAATTCTGCAGGCCATGCCTATGCCATGGATCAGCTTGTACTGCTGTAATTGTGGAAATAGCGGTTGTAAGCATGACAACTGAGCTATGAATTTGTTAGGACAAGCTGAGTGTTGTCACCTTAATGCAGAAAGTGGAAACCCAGCGGTTTCTACTGGCAGGATCAACGGGTAACATATAACAGTGCAAAGGGTTTATGTGAAAACAGAAAGGGCTGTATTTCTGATGCGTTGGGTTGTGTAACATATCTAATTTTATAATGTGCCTGTATTTTTTCTTTAACAAACATTTTATGTGTTAAAAGGAAAATTTGAGAATTTGTTTTTCTGTAAGTGCCGGTTCACACTACCGCGACTTGTGTCGCCCCAAGTCGTGCGACATGAGAAATTCTATTGAAGTGACTGAGAGCAGTCTTAATGTACACTACTGAAGTCGCTTCGACTTCAGAAAAGGTTCCTGTACTACTTCAAGGCGACTTCTAGGCAACTTGTCTTGTCTTTTCTTAACTGAAGCAGCTTTACAAGAAGAGAAAATAGTTTACTCAGGCAAACCCCTCCCTCCCACAGAGCTGATTTTTCTGTGATTGGCCACAGCCAAAGTCACCTGTCCTGGAGGCAACTTTAAGTCGCGTTGTAAGTTGCTCCAATTCGCACTGAAGTCGCCTTGCAAAGTCGCGCTGTAAGTCAGGTTGCCTCTGTGTGAGGCCTTAGGCAAAACTTGGCATGGGGCCCCGCTCACATCCATGATGGGAAAAATAATTCAAGGACAAAAGCCTCTTCCCCACAACCCTGGCCGGGGGTTGTGGGGGTTTGTGGGCAATGGGCTTTTTGGAATCTGGAAGCCCCCTTTAACAAGGCAGCCCCCAGATCCTGCTCTTTTATAACTAAGGGGCAGGGGCCCGATGTCACCTGGTGAACCTGCCCCCTTGTGACGTACTTGACTGAGGGCATGATGGGTCATTGACGTCACAAGGGGTGGTGTCACCGATATTCACTGGTTGTTTGGGACACTGGCGGGCCCCGCTCCTGAGTCAGGGCTCTTAACGCTGCCTGAGCACAGGAGCGTTAAGGTCCCCTGTCCCTCAAAACTGGGGTTAGGCATTGGGCAAAATAGGTGGCCTTAGGCCCCTGTGAGTGCGAGGCCTTAGGCGACTGCCTAATTTGCCTAATTAAAGAGCCGCCTCTGCCCCTGTGTGAACCGGCACTGAAGGGCCCTTCTGTGTAGCAATCTATCCCCCCATCACTCCGAGTTATAAAAAAAAAAAAAATTACTTTGGTGTCTTGTAGGGAGTTGTTCAGTGGAATGTTTTTGAAATGGGTGGAACAAGATTCACCAGCCTGATACTGCAGACCTAGCATCATTTTATTGGGATGGTCACAGCTCTGTTTCAATAAGAATTACAGTTCATATGCCTCATCTGGGGGGCGCTAGGTCCAGTAGTAGATCAATGAAAGCCCAAAAATACTCACCACCACTTCATCAATGTGATGTCTGCAAAATTCCCCACCACTACAAAAAGTAATACAAGGGGGCGCAAGCTAAGCGCAGCATCAATGGGTTTATTACGATTAAAGAGCCAAGAGCAAATTCAAATACAGGTGCATTAGAATATCATTAAAAAGTTAATTTATTTCAGTAATTCAATTCAAAATGTGAAGCTCATAAATTTTATAAATTCATTACACAGAGTGATATATTTCTTTATTTTTCATTTTGTTAATTATGGCTGACAGATAGTAAAAAACACAAATTCAGTAAATTAGATAATTGTGAAAAAGTTCAATATTGTAGACTCACGGTGTCGCTCTCTAATTAGCTAATTAACTCAAAACACCTGTAAAGGTTTCCGGAGCTTTTACATTTTTTGAGATGCACCTGTAAATATAAAATCAAAGAGCTTTTCTGCCGGCATGCCTCATTGGATGGAAGAGCCGCTTGTGACGGGGTGTTGTCACTTCTGGTGGATGGTTTCCATCCAATGTGACATGGTTGCAGATAAGTGCTTTGATTTTATATCTGTGAGTTTGCACTTGGCTTTTTAAACGTAATAAACCCATTGATGCTGTGCTTAGCTGGCGCCCCCTTGTGTTCCTTTTTCTAATTGCAGGGATCCGTTCCTGTCTCCGGTGGAGCTGCCTACTGAAGTACAACACCCTTCCTATGGGATTTTTATGAACTTCTTATCAACTTTTTTATGCACTACCTATGCTACACTTCGGGCTAGATTTAGCAATGAGTTGTGCTGGCGTATCTCCTGATACGCTGTCGAAACTCTGAGTGAGTGGGTTCGTATCTATGCGCCTGATTCTTAGAATCAGTTACGCATTGATTTGCATATTTATGCTGGCCGCTAGGTGGCGTTTCCGTCGATTTACACGTTGATTATGCAAATGAGCTGGATACGCCGATTCACGAACGTAGCGTATTTTTTTTACGTCGTTTGCGTGAGCGTAAGGTCGGCATAAATTTACCCCTGCTATAGCAGGTGCAGCCAATGTTAAGTATGGACGTCAGGACAGCGTCGTATTGTACGTCGTTTACGTCGTTTGTGTAAGCCGATTCAGAATGGGGCTGGGCGTAAGTTATGTTCATGTCGTTTTCATTGACTATTTGCGACATGATTTGGAGCATGCGCACTGGGATACGTTCATGGCCGGCGCATACGCAGTTCGTTCGGCGCATCATTTACGTGGGGTCAGGGATAATTTAAATACAACACGCCCCCTACCTGCCCTATTTGAATTACGCGCGGATATGCCGGCCCATTTACGCTACGCTGCCGCAACTTACGGAGCAAGTGCTTTGTGAATACAGCACTTGCCTGAAAAAGTTGCGGAGGCGTAGCGTAAATAGGATACGCTATGCCCACACAAGGTTACGCTCATCTACCTGAATCTAGCCCTTCATATTTATTTGTTGGGGGTGCAGAGTCTAACTTATGTGGATTATGGCTATTCGTTTCTCGCCACCCCCTCGCGATCGCTCCCAGCCAGTGAGAATCCCCCTCTGCCTGCCCTCTGCCTGTGTAACACAGGCAGAGGAAGTGATGTCATCCTCCTCGTGTCGGTCTTTTCGACTGGCGCTGAGGAGAGAAGACATCTCACAGTAAGTTGCACCAACAGACCACTAACACCAGTACACACAGGCACACAAATCACCCCCCAGTCACCCCCCGACAGTGTCACTGATAGCAGTGATCATTTATTTTCTGATCACTGCATTTAGTGTCATTTGTGACAGAAAAAAGTGTTAGGGCAGTTAGGGTAGTTAGTTGTAGGCCCCTTTAGGTCCAGGGTAGCCCCCTACCCCCCCTAATAAAGGTTTAACCCCTTGATTACCGCCCTAGTTAACCCTTTCACACCCTATTGCCAGTGTCACTAAGCGATGGGTTTTCTGATCGCTGTATTAGTGTCACTGGTGCCGCTAGATAGCTAGTTTTTTTGAGGTTCGCTGCCAGGTTTCTATAGCGTTAGATACCCCCATAAATAAAGGTTTTAACCCCTGATTGCCCCTAGCGTTAACCCTTTCACCAGTGATCACCGTATCAGTCATATTCCTGCAACTTGTGTCAAAATATAAAATATTCCATGGACTCGACATGCCTCTCAGCAAATAGCTTGGGGTGTCTGCTTTCCAAAATGGGGTCATTTGGGGGGGGTTTGTGCTATTTTGGCATTTTATGGCCTTCGAATCTGTGATAGGTAGTGAGGAGTGAAATCAAAGATTTGCGCCCTTAGAAATGCTGAAGGCGGTGATTAGATTTTGGGGCCCCATACGCGGCTAGGCTTCCAAAAAGTCCCACACATGTGGTATCCCCGTACTCAGGAGAAGCAGCAGAATGTATTTTGGGGTACAATTTTACATATAACCACGGCATGTGTGAGCAATATATAATTTAGTGACAACTTTTTGTAATTTTTTTTTTTTTTTGTCATTATTCAATCACTTGGGACTAAAAAGAAAATATTCAATGGACTCAACATGCCTCTCAGCAGTTTCCTTGGGGTGTCTACTTTCCAAAATGGGGTCATTTGGGGGGGTTTTGTACTGCCCTGCCATTTTAGCACCTCAATAAATGATAGGCAGTCATAAATTAAAAGCTGTGTAAATTCCAGAAAATGTACCCTAGTTTGTAGGCGCTATAACTTTTGCGAAAACCAATAAATAAACGCTTATTGCATTTTTTTTTTACTAAAGACATGTGGCTGAATACATTTTGGCCTAAATGTTAGACTAAAATTTTGTTTATTCGATTTTTTAATTTTTTAATTCGATTAGAAAATATTTTTTTTTTCAAATTTTAGTTTTTTCGTTTATATCACAAAAAATAAAAATCACAGAGGCAATCAAATGCCATCAAAAGAAATCTCTATTTGTGGGAAGAAAAGGACGCAAATTTCGTTTCGGTACAACATTGCATGACCGCGCAATTACCAGTTAAAGCAACGCAGTGACAAATTGTAAAAACACCTTTTGGTCCTTTAGCTGCATAAATTTTGGCCGTTTGCAGAGCAAACTTTTGTCCGATGATAAACGAAAATGTTTGTCCGATGGAGCGTACACACGGTCGGATTTTTTGGAAAACTTGCTCATTTTGAAGTTTGTTGGCAAAAAGTCAGACCGTGTGTACGGGGCTTAAGAGAAAGTCTATCTTAATATGAAAATGAAACTAAAATACGAGATTGCGAATGACATTCGAAGCACGGTAATAAGACACGAATCAACAAAAACAAAACAAATCAATGGAAAAGGCAATCTCACATAAGTAACAATTACTAAATTACGAATAGTGTACCAAATAAACAAAAATTATTATCTAACAAAATTACGAAATTTGAATCCACGAAAATATATTAGACTGAATTTACGAATCATTCAGTATCAATGAAAATAAAACTGTTATGAAAATACGAACGAGTCCGAATAGGAAAACTTGCGTCTTACGAAATTATGAAACAAAAAAACAAAATTTTTTGTTGTGCACATGTCTATGAATTACTTGGTTGGCTTTAACCACTTAAAGCGGAGGTTCACCCTAAATATAATATCTCCCATGCGATCCAGCATACTGGCGTCAGCGCCAGTATGCTGGGTTTTTTTTTTTTTAATAGCTGACTTACTGTATTATTGTAGAATTCCTTTTCTGTCCCCCGCGGTGGACGGCTGTAGTATAGCGCGTCACATCTTCCTAAAATACCCGATATGGACTCGGGTAATCTCGGCGAAAATGCGGCGCCTGCGCACAGACCTAGGAGCTGACTGCGCAGGCGCCGTATTTCTCCGAGTCCTATTTCGGAGGGCGTGACGCGCCATAGCCGTAGGACTCGGAGAAATACGGCGCCTGCGCAGTCAGCTCCTAGGTCTGTGCGCAGGTGCCGCATTTTCGCCGAGATTACCCGAGTCCATATCGGGTATTTTAGGAAGATGTGACGCGCTATACTGGCGCCGTCCACCACGGGGGACAGAAAAGGAATTCTACAATAATACAGTAAGTGTGCTATTAAAAAAAAAAAAAAACAGCATACTGGCGCTGACGCCAGTATGCTGGATCGCATGGGAGATATTATCTTTAGGGTGAAATACCGCTTTAAGACCCGGACCATTATGCAGGTTCGGCACCCTTTTTGTGATTCGGCACTGCATCGCATTAACTGACAATTGCGCGGTGGCAATTGCGACGTGGCAATTGCGACGTGGCTCCCAAACTAAATTGGAGTCCTTTTTTTCCCACAAATAGAGCTTTCTTTTGGTGGTATTTTATCACCTTTGCGTTTTTAAGTTTTTGCGCTATAAACAAAAATAGAGCGGCAATTTTGAAAAAATTCTATATTTTTTACTTTTTGCTATAAAAAAAATATCCCCCAAAAATATCTAAAAAAAAGTTTTGTTTAGGCCGATACGTATTCTTCTAACTATTTTTGGTAAAACAAATATCGTAATAAGTGTTTATCGAATTGTTTGCACAAAATGTATAGCGTTTACAAAATAGGGGATAGTTTTATTGCATTTTTATTTTATTTTATTTTACTACTAATGGCGGCGATCAGCGATTTTTTTCATGACTGCGACATTATGGCGGACACTTCGGACAATTTTGACACATTTTTGGGACCATTGTCATTTTCACAGCAAAAAGTGCTATAAAAATGCATTGTTAACTGTGAAAATGAAAATTGCAGTTTAGGAGATAACCACTAGGGGACACTGTAGGGGTTAAGTGTGACCTCATATGTGTTTCTAACTGTAGGGGGCGGGGCTGGACGTGTGACGTCATTGATCACCTTTCCCTATATCAGGGAACAGATGATCACTGACACTGCCACTGCCACAATGAAGAACTGGGAAGGTGTGTTTACACACAACTCTCCCTGTTCTTCAGCTCCGGTGACCGATCACAGGACACCGGCTGCGATGGGGTCCCGCGGGCGCGGTCACGGAGCTTCGGACCAGGTTGCGACCCCACGGCTGGGATTAAAGAGACACGTACAGGTACGTGATTGTGCCCAGCAGTACCATTCTGCCAACGTATATCGGCGTGAAGGGGTCCTTAAGTGGTTAAAATTAGGGCTGTGCAAATTAACTTTTAATTGATCGATTAATCTTTAATTTTTTTGATTGATTAAAATCTTTTTGATCAATTAAAATTCTTTTGATTGGTACTCACCTCTCCGCCGGCTTCTGGGCCTTCAGGAAGTTCCGTCAGAGACCCAGTAACGTCATGAACACCAGCGGGGCTTGCCTTGTTCATCTGAAGGGCTCCTTTGCTGTGCCTTCATATCTGCATGCCGGCGGGACCTTACTATCTGCCACACGCAAGGGCTGTTACACTTCCCTCTATCACTTCCCTCTATCAACCTGGGATTCTACAGCCATCCACTGGGAGTTGTGATAGTTCCCTTCACGGGACATCTACATCCCGAGGGACTGATGTTAACCCCTCCTCATCTGGATTCAGCAGTGGCATCGTTGTACACATTTTTATACCAGTATCATACTTGGCTACATGTCTTCATGACTGCTTTTGCTAGCGTTTGGTATTACTCGCACCATTTTTACAGTTTATGTAGCTACATCGATTTTATCTCCAGTGCAATATTTATTTTGTTACCTACTTGAAGACTATAAAAGTTTTAATGCGATTCCCATCGAGCGCTGCCTTTGTGTGTTTTTTGTATCCTGCTATCCATTTTCCCAGTGGTTGGGAGCTGCACTGCGAATCAGCCTGCAAGCAGATCATTAATCGATTAAAAAAACAAACGATTAATCGAACACAAAAATTTTGATCAGTAACAGCCCTAGTTAAAATGGCTCATTTCTATTTAAAAGCATCAAGAGAAGAAAGAAGGTTTTTTTTTTTTTTTGTACCCCCTAGATATGGTGGGTTTTTAACGGCACTAGTCCATATATTGTGTTAACATATATAGTTAAAATGTACAAAGTTTATTACAAAAATACTTTCATTAAAACAGAACTTGTTCATCAATCCGTAGGTATGACACCAAACATGCCATTGTAGCATACAGACTTCTGTCCAGTTGTGCGTTTTAAACGCTATATATTTTATATGCGATTCTCTGCAGAACTAAACACGTTTCTTGGACTTTGGTGCACTTCATCAGGAGTTTACTAACGGAACATGTAATACTTCATTGGACGGGGTGGGGATAGTCAAATCAATACCCCATAGGGGGCGAACAAGCGAGTACCCAGACTGGAGGGATGGAACAGGGGGATCCACACAGATATGTATTATATGAAGACCTCTATAAAGGGTTTTTATGGTATATGGTCTATATATAAGGTAATATCTGTTGCATTATAGCATACGCCATACAAAACATTTTAGCAATGGTCCTGCTAGCATGTCAATAGGTGGCCTTTAAGCCTTTATAGAGGTCTTCCTATATTACATAACTGTGTGTTCCATACCTCCAGCCTGGGTTTGCGCTTGTTCGTAATACCTATGAATCGATGAACAAGTTCTGTTTTTTTTTTTTTTTAGAAAACCAATTTTTGTAATAAACTTTATATATTTTAACTATATATGGACTTGTGCCATCAAAATCCTACCATATCTGGGGGGTCCAAAAAATCTTTCTCCGCTTTGTTACTGAGATGAGAGGGAAAATAGTTCTGAAGTCCTAATAACTTTTCGGGCTAGGGTGACAATGCTGCTGCTCCATAGATGCAGTACAGTAAGTGAGCGTTGTCACTCTACGACAGAAAGGCCTTTTTTTTATGTGGGTTTCAGCTTGTATATGAGTGATATGTATGTTAAAGGGGTTGTAAAGGTCAAAAAAAAATTCCTTAAATAGCTTCCTTTACCTTAGTGCAGTCCTCCTTCACTTACCGCATCCTTCCATTTTGCTTTTAAATGTCCTTATTTCTTCTGAGAAATCCTCACTTCCTGTTCTTCTGTCTGTAACTCCACACGGTAATGCAAGGCTTTCTTCCTGGTGTGGAGAAAGCCTTCTGAGGGGGGAGGGGGCAAGCAGGAGTGTCAGGGCGCCCACTAACACACAGCTCCTTTCTCTATCTGCAAAGTAGAGTGTGTCCTGACTTGCCTGCTCACCCCCTCCCCCTTAAGAGGCTTTCTTCACACCAGGGAGAAAGCCTTGCATTACTGTGTGGAGTTTCAGACAGAAGAACAAGAAGTGAGGATTTCTCAGAAGAAATAAGGACATTTAAAAGAAAAATGGAAGGATGAGGTAAGTGAAGTAGGACTGCACTAAGGTAAAGGAAGCTATTTAGGGAAAAAATAATTTACCTTTACAACCCCTTTAAGGTTTTACAAAGCATTTGCAGAATTGCAAATTTTTGCCACGTACACACGATCGGTTTCCTGTTGGAAAAAGTCAGATGTGAGCTTTTGGACAGGAATTCCGACCATGTGTAAGTTTCATCTGACTTTTTCTGCCGAAATTTACCCTAGCAAAAGTTTGAGAGCACGTTCTCTATTTTCCAGACGGAAAAAAATCCTAGCAGAAAAACTGTTTGTCTGTATGGAATTCCGACACGCAAAAAAACATGCATGCTTAGAATCAAGCAGAAAAGCCGAACTGCCTATTGAACTTCATTGATCTTAGCTCGTCATACGTGTTGTACGTCACCACGTTCTTGACGGGCGGAATTTGGTGTGACTGTGTATATGCAAGACAAGCTTGAGCGGAATTCAGTCGGAAAATCCATCCAAGGTTTTTCCGATGGGAAAACCGATCGTGTGTACGCAAATGTGACCAGAATTTTAAAATGAAATCCGGGGAATTTTTTTTATATAGCAATGGCGGCAATTAGCGATTCTCAGCGCATCGTCACCTGCCTCACAGCCTATCAAGTCTTACTCTCCGGACCCCCGGCTACTACTGGGTGGGGAGTTGAGGAATATCACTCTGCCAAGATAGGCAAGGAGATAAGCAGGCAGGCGGCTGGCTAGGACTTGAGCCAAGGCTGAAGAACATGTGAGCTGAATGGCTATGCACCCGAAACTGAAGAAATATTCCCTCCACTCCGACCAGCACATGATCATCAGAAAGGGACAGGCTGCGTACACACGACCGAGGAACTCGTTGGGCGAAACACATCGTTTTCCTCGTCATGTTCCTTGTTCGGCTGTCGAGGAACTCGACAAGCCAATTTTCTCCATTCCACGAGGAAAAAGAGAACATGCTCTCTTTTTGGCTTGTCGAGTTTCTCCACAGTTTCCTCTTCGAAAAATGTACACACGACCGGCTTCCTCGGCAAAACACGTCTCCCAACACGTCTCCCAACAAGTTTCTTGCTGGATTCTGCCGAGGAAACCCGCTTGTGTGTACGAGGCCTCACAGAGAATGGGAAAAAATACACCCTCCCTAAGCTAGTAGGGGAGGCGGAGCGGGGGTGTGCAATTCAGAATATTTTTTTTTTATTCTGCACTGACTGTCTTTGAAATTGCCCCAGCCCCTGTTCAAATCCAATCCGGGGACAGACTTGGTCTGGGGACAGTGTCCTCAATATGGGCACTGTCCCCAGAAACCGGGGACGTCTGGTCACCCTAGTGTATGTGGCATTTGATGAAACCTTAATTGTACCATTTTGCTCCAGTTCTACAATGTTAAAACGCTGATTTTAATGGGAAAGCTGAAGGTCATTTTAAACACGCTTCTAATGGTATTGATTAACCTTCGGCACTATGTGTTACCAGCAAGATCACCAGGGGAAAAATAAAGGAAAGAGAGCCTGAAAACAGTATTTCATAAATCCCTATACAACCATTTACTGATCAATATACTTGTAAGATAAATTGTTGGAACACAGTGAGAAACAACTAGCAGAGCGTTGGCTTATCGAGACGTGAAATCTGCGTTTTAATTCTACCTCTGTATTTCTTGCTCCATCTGCTGTCTCAGGAAGTGGCAAGAGATATATAATTCACCCCTCTGTGGGAGACCTGGCCAGACATTGCGTGCAATGTATACGTTTTTCTTCAAGTCTTTTTGACGCAGAGCCAATTCCTGTTCCCAAGGTGGATTTTTTAGCCACATTGCTTTCTATCAAGTATTCATTCTATTGAAAAGTTTTAAGACTGTAATGGTTTCCTTCAGACTATTTTTCCTCCGCGACCATCTCCAGGGAACGCAGAGTTATGCAAGCCAAGCCTTTCTTAGCAGCTAGTCTGTCCATCTTCAAAGCAAACAGTGAGGGCTATGAATCACATTAGTTAATCAAATATGAATGCAGATCACTGCCAGATTGTTTAGCAGAACATATGTCCGCTATAAAACAAAGATGAGCTTGTTTGACTGAAGGCCTGGAACCCACCTGGTTTCTTCCAAATAGTATCAATCAGATTTTGCAAATAGACTGAACTCTATAACCCCCATGTAAAAAAAAAAAAAAAAAGCGAATATGGGTATGAAGTTCCTATGCTTTTAACGTTTAGGTATATGAGCACAAATTAAAATTTTACCCTAGGTTCACATCTACGCGGCTGTGGTTAATGCGTTTTTCCAGTGTTTTTTTGAACCTGTGTTTTTGCAGGCAGTTTTCATGTGTTTTGCTTTTTTTTTCTCTCTAACCTCTTCCCTACAGGCCTATTGTGGAATGATGCCTGCAAGGTGTCTCAGTTACTGGGCATCATATAACGCTCCTTACAAAGGGGGGGGGGGGTCTGCGCTGATAATCTAGCATACAGAAGCTGGTGGAGGAAGTGAATGGTATAGAAAACTTTCTCTACCGGCTTCTGCTTTATGTGACAGACTGCAGAGGAGAGGGCTACCTGAGGTGGTGGAACTGCGTTCCAGCAGAAAAAAAGCCAAACTTTGTGGGAACAGTTTGGCGATGGCCCCTTCTTATTCCAACATGACTGCCCACCAGTGCACAAAGCAAGGTCCATAAAGACATAGATAAGTGAGTCTGGGGTAGAGCAACTTGACTGGCCTGCAGAGTCCTGACCTCAACCCGATAGAACACCTTTGGTATAAATTACAGCAGAGACTGTGAGCCAAGTCTTGGCGTCCAACATCAGTACCTAAGCTCACAAATGCGCTTCTGGAAGAATGGTCAATCATTCCCATAGACACACTCCTAAACCTTGTGGACAGCCTTCCTAAAAGAGTTGAAGCCATAAAAGCTGCAAAGGGTGGGCCAACTTAATATTGAACCCCATGGACTAAGACTGGGATGCCATTAAAGTTCATGTGCGAGTAAAGGCAGACGTCCCAATACTTTTGGTAATATAGTGTATGTAATGTAATATAGTGTATAGTGTATGTAAGGCCCTTTTCACACGGGGCAGTGGAGGGGCAGTGGCTGTATAGCGCCGCTATACCGTCGTAATTACCGTGATATTCCGCCACTAGCGGTGCAGTTTTAACCCCCGCTAGCGGCTGAAAAAGGTTTAATACAGAGGCACATTGCCGGCGGTATTACCACAGTTTCCCATTGATTTCATTGGGAAGGAGCGGTATAGGAGCGGTAAACATCCCGTTCCTATACCACTCCATAGATGCGGCTAGCAGGACTTTTGGAGCAGTCCTGCTAGCGCACCGCTTCAGTATGAAAGCCTTCAGGCTTTCACACTGCAAACTACACGGCACGATTTTTTCAGGCGGTATAGGCGTCAGTGTGAAAGAGGCCTAAGGGTTTACAAGTTCTTTAAGGTGGTGTTGAACCCCTATTAAACTAGGAGAATAAAATTACGCATACCTAGTGAAAAAATTACAAAAAAAGCTGCGATACAAAAATGTTATACAACATAAACAAGCATAGGAAAAAGGGGTGGAATCGCGCTAAATTGAAAAAATTGGCCTAATAAAGGCACAATGTGATAAACACAGTCAATGCGGAATATACAGTGCAGAAAATAAGTATTTGAACACCCTGCTATTTTGCAAGTTCTCCCACTTAGAAATCATGGAGGGGTCTGAAATTGTCATCGTAGGTGCATGTCCACTGTGAGAGACATAATCAAAAAAAAAAAATCCAGAAATCACAATGTATGATTTTTTTAACTATGTATTTGTATGATACAGCTGCAAAGAAGTATTTGAACACCTGAGAAAATCAATGTTAATATTTGGTACAGTAGCCTTTGTTTGCAATTACAGAGGTCAAACGTTTCTTGTAGTTTTTCACCAGGTTTGCACACACTGGAGGAGGGATTTTGGCCCACTCCTCCACACAGATCTTCTCTAGATCAGTCAGGTTTCTGGTCTGTCGCTGAGAAACACGGAGTTTGAGCTCCCTCCAAAGATTCTCTATTGGGTTTAGGTCTGGGGACTGGCTAGGCCACGCCAGAACCTTGATATGCTTCTTACAGAGCCACTCCTTGGTTATCCTGGCTGTGTGCTTCGGGTCATTGTCATGTTGGAAGACCCAGCCTCGACCCATCTTCAAAGCTCCAACTGAGGGAAGGAGGTTGTTGCCCAAAATCTCGCAATACATGGCCCCGGTCATCCTCTCCTTAATACAGTGCAGTCGCCCTGTCCCATGTGCAGAAAAACACCCCCATGCTTCACAGTAGGGATGGTGTTCTTGGGATGGTACTCATCATTCTTCTTCCTCCAAACACGGTTAGTGGAATTATGACCAAAAAGTTCTATTTTGGTCTCATCTGACCACATGACTTTCTCCCATGACTCCTCTGGATCATCCAAATGGTCATTGGCAAACTTAAGACGGGCCTTGACATGTGCTGGTTTAAGCAGGGGAACCTTCCGTGCCATGCATGATTTCAAACCATGACGTCTTAGTGTATTACCAACAGTAACCTTGGAAACAGTGGTCCCAGCTCTTTTCAGGTCATTGACCAGCTCCTCCCGTGTAGTCCTGGGCTGATTTCTCACCTTTCTTAGGATCATTGAGACCCCACGAGGTGAGATTTTGCATGGAGCCCCAGTCCGAGGGAGATTGACAGTCATGTTTAGCTTCTTCCATTTTCTAATGATTGCTCCAACAGTGGACCTTTTTTCACCAAGCTGCTTGGCAATTTCCCCGTAGCCCTTTCCAGCCTTGTGGAGGTGTACAATTTTGTCTCTAGTGTCTTTGTACAGCTCTTTGGTCTTGGCCATGTTAGTAGTTGGATTCTTACTGATTGTATGGGGTGGACAGGTGTCTTTATGCAGCTAATGACCTCAAACAGGTGCATCTAATTTAGGATAATAAATGGAGTGGAAGTGGACATTTTAAAGGCAGACTAACAGGTCTTTGAGGGTCAGAATTCTAGCTGATAGACAGGTGTTCAAATACTTCTTTGCAGCTGTATCATACAAATAAATAGTTAAAAAATCATAAATTGTGATTTCTGGAATTTTTTTTTGGATTATGTCTCTCACAGTGGACATGCACCTACGATGACAATTTCAGACCCCTCTATGATTTCCAAGTGGGAGAACTTGCAAAATAGCAGGGTGTTCAAATACTTATTTTCTGCACTGTAGTCTATAGACCCACAGAGACACACTAAAACTACACCACAAAAACACATGAAAAGAGAAAACCAAAAGATCAACTCTACTTAAATAATACTGTTCCTCGGCTGCTGGTCACATAGAAATCAATCAATGCTGACCAGAAGTTTACAGGGAAGACTCCAGCCGGCTTGTAGCCGGGGCCTGTGGCAAGGTAGTGGCGCCTCTGGTCAGCATTGATTGATTTCTATGTGACCAGCAGCCGAGGAACAGGCAGTAATCCGGGGACTCCGTGCCGACGTCTTCCTGCGTTCCTGCTGAAGGAGCTGAATGTAAAGCCAACGTCACCGCCGCTGCCTAGGCCGCCATCTTGGATTGAGGGTCAGTCCTACTGACAGTCCCGTGGGTGCTGTAATCCATCCGATCCCAGGCGTTTGTATCCAGTCTCAAGGGGCCCATTCTCATGGTCGCTATCTACCTGATCATAAGTGTCTGCATTTACCCTTAGGGGATCTATCATCTGGTAAGGGTCAGTGTGTTCAGTGGTGGTGGGTTTGCACTATCCCCTCCCCATTTCATGACTGTCCCACACGGGTGTTTGTGCATACGCTGTCTGTCAGTTTTCACACTATGCAAGTTTTTTTTGTTTGTATTTTATGTCTTTGGTGCTGTGACTCTACACTCAAATCTGCAAAAACCCAAGTGTGACTGACAACATAGAGACTGTTGTATTGTTCATCATCTGGAGAATTTGCTTCCTCGATCTCCATATCACAAATTTTGGGAGAAATTATCCATCCTCATCCAAAGGTTTTTTCCTACTAAGATCCCACCCTGGGTCACCATTAACTCTGAACAGTTCCGTTCGTGACCACCAGGTGGTCTTTACATTACCACCTTGCCCCTCCTGGTCTTTATAACTAGGTGGTGGCCATAGTCTAACAACTTTTTGCACTATATATCTATATCACTTATGCTGTTGTTTTCATATGACCATAGCCACACTATTTAAGTAGAGTTGATCTTTTGTTTTTCTCTTTTCATGTGTTTTTGTGGTGTAGTTTTAGTGTGTCTCTGTGGGTGTTGAACCCCTACTGAACTGGTTCGATTTCGAACCATGCGTGACCACGTCAGTTAAGCAGAAGGTGATTCACTGTTCAACCGCCTGTCACATAAAAAACACTCAATTAGCGACTGCAATCATTAGCTGCAATGCTGTCTGTGTATTCTGACAGTGGGACGAGTCTCCCCACGGTCAGAATACAATAGCGCAGTGGGGAGGATTCTCCCAGCAACCTCGAGTGTGTGGATGGGTTAATCAGTTCTGTTTTTTACGTTAAGCCGCTATGAATGTATGCCCAGCTTTAGACAATATAGAACCCTGTATGAACTCCTCTTGACACAGCAGAACTCCAATGCACCGAAAGTACCTATAAATAAGCATGACCTTTTTAACTCATTCTTGGTTTAGCCTTGGACTTTGCTCTTTGAAGTTTTACATTCACTTCAACATTAAATAATTATAACGGTGATGCCACGCATGGCTGGAGAAGATGAATATACCTGTTCTTTCTCCAATTATACTCATTAACACAAGTTTTACCCTCAACCCCCGGATGTTCTGGCACTCCATGTGCTTTAGAAATGTACAGTAATTGTTTAATAGATGCTTTCTGTAATTATGGTTGTCCCAGGACATTCTGAAGACCATCGCCAATGTAGGTTGTCTAGACCTCATTAATTCCACTCTGCCAACTCAACATGAGTTTGTTTATATTTCCTTTGATTATGCCATGCCCTACTAAGATAAGCAACCTCAATGGAAAAAAAAAAAGAATTACAGCAGAACTACAATGCATCTGAGCACCACAAACCAAAAATACTATTTAAAGGGGTTGTAAAGGAAAATATTTATTTTTCCATAATAAGCATCTTTTACCTGCAGACATTCCTCTTTTCACTTCCTCATTGTTTGTTTTTGCTCAGAAGTTGCTCTATTTCTTTTCTGTCCTGTTCACTTCCTGCTTGTCTGATTGTTGCTCACCACCGTGAAGGGAGGCTTTACTGCGGTGGTCAGTGATGTGCTCGCCCCCTCCTGGGAACTACATCTGTGCGGCAGGACGCTCTCTACGTGTTAGAGACTTCAAGGAGGTGTGAATTACTGGGCGTGCCGCAATGCATACTGGGAAATGTAGTTCTTACATAAACTAGCCCCCCGCAAACCAGGAAGTGAATCAGAGAACATAAACTAGAACGCCGGAGGTGATATAGATGAAGGAATTTAATATGTATTTACTCGTTTTTTAACAGAATCATTACACTATTCTGTCTGTCTACCTTGCAGACATTAATTTTAGGCAAAAAATGTTTTTCCTTTACAACTCCTTTAACTAATTTTTAATATCCAAAGCAAACTCGCCCCACTATATTTTTTTGCAATACCACATGTGCTGCAAAGAATGAGTCAATGGACCCTAAAGTTCTTTTTATCCAGTCTGTAGCGTGAGATTGTAGTCACTGTCTGATATGGGAAGTGCTAATTGCTAGATGTGTAAGATAAAATAAGACCAACCTAGTAACCAGCGTAAAATACATCCTTGGTAACAGAATGCAAAATGCTGAAATGTACTTGTAATGCAGATTTTTATTTTTTCCTCCTTTGCAGAGACAGCCATGGAGAAAGCCCTAATGCTGCTTCTGGCAGTTGTCCTTCTCTCCTTGGGTCACACCGGTATGTATAATGATTTGTCTATAGAAAATATGTATTTTTTTTATGAATATTTCTGCAAAATTTTCAACTAACATTCCATGAGCCAGCTTTCAGCTCCGCAAAGATAAATTCTGCATCACCATACAATGAAGGAATGCAAATAATATGGTATGATGAGACATTTATTGTAGATGTTGGTAAATGTAAAAATTATAATTGTAAAACAAAAAAAGCTTTATGTAGCGATACCCCCTCAAGGGCCGCTGATTGATTTGGGATCGCCGTATTAAAGCGGAGTTCCACCCAAAAATGGAACTTCCGCTTATCCCACTCCCCTCCCCCTTACATGCCACATTTGGCATGTAATTTTTTTGACCGGGAGGAGTGGGACTTCCTGTCCCACTTCCTGCTTCCGCCGAGGGGCTGGTTAGGCGATTAAGCTTAATCGCCTACAGCAGCCCCTCCCTGTAGGCGATCACATGGGACACTGACAGGTCCCATGTGATCGCCTGTCCAATCAGCCGCGGGCCGCGCCGCGCCGCTCACGCATGCGCAGTGCCGCTCGCGCAGTGGGTGCCCGGCCGTGAAGCCGAAGGCTGTCACGGTCGGGTGCCCACACTTAGGATGAAGACGCTGGCTGGGGAGGGGGGGAGAGGAGCGGACCCCCCGGCCGGCGCGTCGCTGGATCGTGGAGCAGGTGAGTGTGTGTTTATTAACAGGCAGCAGCTACACTTTTTGTAGCTGCTGACTTTTAATAAACACTAAATTTGGCTGGAACTCCCCTTTAAGTTACCCTTGTATGTTGTCTAGGGGTGATTTCAGTGAGCAGAGCAATACGAGAATGTCCAAACCTGTCGCTGAAGTTTTCTGAATGCTTTATTTCCTGGTCCAACACGATCAACATCAACATGAGGTAGAGAGAAAAGGTTGATGAAAGGAGATAACGTTGCGATATCAGGCTTTGGATGAAAAGAAACCAGTCCTGCTTTCTGCAATAGAACAGTTCATCGCCACTCTAGCCAGAGTGGGTAAAGTGCCTCCGGACAGACTTCTGCCACAAGCCTGGCAGACGGAATGTCACTTAAGGTTGCTTGGAGGAGCAAGTCTCTCTCACTGACTTGGCTCTAGTAGAATTTAGCGTTTTAGATGAAGACCTCTGCCACAGGCCCAATGTTGGACTGTAGAGCGAATCCTCCCAGAAAGTTCTCTTTTTCAGTAGGGGTCACCAGCTGACAGTCTATGGTTATCTGTCAGTTCCTGGCGACCAGATTTCCGGTGGTCCGTTCAAGCCCTTTTGGATCACCTGCCTCCTGGTTCTCCTCAAGCCGATCCCCCACCAAACAGCATACAGCTTAGGATCTCTTCAATAGGAATGGGCCCTAGGCAAGTCGCTAGGGCCACTTTCAGCATCAGCAGGGAACTCCGCGTAGTATGCGACCCCCGGCCTGGTAGGCCATGTCGCCGGGGTCCGTTGGGTACACACACACTAAAGGTGGGTGCCGCACCTGGAACCTAGAACCCGTGAAAAAAAAAATGGCATCTGCCACAGATATACCCCCCCAGCATGCTCCGCGAGGGAAAACTCCTCCAATTGGCTGCTGGGGAAAAGTGCCTGAATCCCTCTGACGCCACCTGCCACCCAGAGATGGAACTACATCTCTGGAGCACAGAATGACCCACAGGATAATTCAAGGCTGACAGCAGCCCAATTTAGCAAAATTAGGAGTGGGAGCAACATAACTCTCCCACTAACTTTTCTGAAAGAAAGGGGGCACTACATTTACTATATATCAAAAGCTTTAAGCATTCCCAAAGCCATAAGACTCCGACTGTTACACTTTGATGTACAACCCTATCAAAAATATAAGTCAGCGGTAGGCTCTAGTCATATATAGTTTTATATAAGCCCATTTATTGTATGCTCTTTGATTGTGACTCTTCCATATAATGTAAATAAATTAAATTTTAGGATTTAAAGTGTCAGTAAACACTATTTCCTCTTTTGCATCAAAGGCTTTCTATATAAAGTAGAAACAAATAGGATGCATCACACCACATTCTATTGTTGTTGCTGTACCCTATATAAATTGATTACCTGCACATGCTGTTTGTTTTATCTATAATTCTTTGTGCAAAAAGAAAATATCCAGTAATAATGCCAGATAGCTTCACTTCCTTGCTGCTGGTGGCAGCGCTCTGCAAGCACCTCTAGTCTCAACAGTGTTGCCACCACTATGCACATGCACACGTGCACATTCCCTCCACCAAAAAACGTTGTTTATCCATTGCATGCTCTGTTGTAGGCATCTCCCATCTGTCCACATCTCAGGCAGGAATGCATTGCAACGTGCTTCTAGATAGGTGATTGACAGCTGATGCAGGCATGAGAGTCTGACAGGTCCAGTCAATCTGGATTTATTCCACTCCAACATATATGTGTGTGTGTGTGTATATACATATATATTTATATATATATATATATATATATATATATATATATATATATATATATTAGGGGTGCACCGAAATGGAAATTTCAGAACCGAAATTAAAAAAAAAATCAGTCCGAAACCGAAACCGAAAATTAATTTACTTTTATTTTCCCCCTATTTCAATTTTTTTTTTCAAATTTTTTGTATTATATGAGACATTTTAATTAGCTTTATTGATTTAAAATAACAAAAATAGAAAAGCTCCAAGTCAATATAATGAAATCCAAACTTTTATTTAAAAATTGGACACAAATAGTATATAATATAATATATTTACATAGCACATCAGGGCACATAGCACATCAGAGCATGGGGTACATCAGGGCACATAGCACATCAGGGCATGGGGTACATCAGGGCACATAGCACATCAGGGCATGGGGTACATCAGGGCACATAGCACATCAGGGCATGGGGCACATAGCACATCAGGGCATGGGGCACATAGCATATCAGGGCATGGGGCACATAGTATATAAGGGCACACAGGACATGGGTCACATAGCACATCAGGACATGGGACACATCAGGGCATGAGACACATAGCACATCAGGACATGGGACACATCAGGGCATGGGGCACAATACATCATATACTGCGCTGCAGTCAGATGGCTGCATAACATTCAACAGTAGTTTAGTTTTAGTTTGTTTCTTACTTTTGAAAGATGTTGGCAATGGTGGCACTTCGAATCGTTCTTCTTGTTCCTCCTCGACGGTGCTGGCTCCGCCTCCTCTAGGAACCTGCACGGCACAGCAGCTCTCCTCCCATGTCCCTCCTCCCATGTAACCAGGCCAGGCAGCTCGCTTGCTCTCCTCGGCTCCTCCTCCCATCACCTCCCGCCTTTGGCCATGACCATGACACGCGTCACGCTGCTAGGAGGGGGGCAGGGCGGCTGTAAACATAGGAGGACCCGGAGGGAAGTGTCATGGATGCAGCGCAGCAACAGGAAGTGAGCCGTACGGACGGCTACTAAGTCCGGCTCTAGAGGTGGGTCATTATCGGCCATGTTTTATGTTGTTTCGGCATGTCCTCATAATCGCGATTTTCGGCCGATATGTATCGGCACCGATATATCGGTGCACCCCTAATATATATATATATATATATAAAATGTTTTTGGGGTGATGTGCAGTGCCATTTGACTTCCAAACATGGTGTGTATTATGGCATCCAAAGAGTGCAGTTTTGGTTTCCTCTGACCAAACTATATTCTCCCAGTATTTCACAGTCTTGCTTATGTGTTCAAAAAATGTTCCCTGTGTTATTCCATTTTATTACACATAACTTAATTTCTGAACTTATTTGTTTTGGTTTCTTTGTATGTATGGATTGCATGGGTTATTACCTACATGTGGTGAAAGTTTCATGCCAATAGCACCTTTAGAAATATATATAGCTAGAAAACTGGCGATGTGTTCATCGCTTATTTTACCCGCTGTATATAAGTGTGTGTATGTATATATATATATATATATATATATATATATATATATATATATATATATATATATATATATATATACACAGTATATAACCTGTACCAGTGCAACATTGTACAGACTGTACCTTCACAATTCTAAGTAAACTAGAACCATATGTTTTACTGTCTAAGAGAACAACGCCCTCTCTTATTCTAAGGAACGCATTGTACATCACTGTTCACGGGGGAATAAGAAAATGAGATTTGTGTTCATAGATTGATAGCATTGATTTTGCCTAAAAATCCCACAGAGTCTTATGCCACGTACACACAACCGTTATTCATGTCAAAACAAAGTTTTTCTCTACGTGATTCCTCTTGAGCCTGCCTTGCATACACACGATCGTGATAAAAAATGCTTGAACAAAGAGCGGTGACGTACAACACGTATAAAGGGGAAGTTCCATTCGAATGGCTCCACCCTTTGGGCTGATTATGCTAATAATCCGTCTCATAACTTGCTTCTGAGCATGCATGTTTTTTTCCTTATCAGTTAAAGCGTACACACGACCGTTTTTCATGACGAGAAAAACGACAACGTGAAAAACGAAGTGAAAAAATAGAGCAGGTTCTAAATTCTTAATGGCCATTTTTTTTTGTCAAGAAAAATGCTCTGGAGCCTACACACACACATTTTCACAACCAATTAAAAAAATTGAATTTTTCTCGTCTTGAAAAACGGTCGTGTGTACGCGGCATTGCTCATTACAAACAGTGTTTTCCATTGTTTTATAAAACGACACCTCACTCTACATACGTACTGTATATAACAAATGTAATTGTGTCTATGAAGTATTAGAAAAGAAAATGTTTCTAAATGCTTTTATTACCATGAAGATAGTAATTTGGACTTGATTCAAACCATTGTGTTGAGGTAACACGTGGTAAGATCAGTATTTTACCGCATAACATAAAGTGATGCCATTTGCTTTGAATGGCACCTTGCAAACGTATCCTAGCTCAAGTAATGGTACTCCAAGGCACCTTGCCAATGCATCTCCACTCAAGAAATGGTACCCCAACGAATCTTGCAAATGGACCTAAAGATATGTAATGATACTTCCAGGCATCTTGCAAACGCACCTCAACTCATAAGCAACATAGGCACTTTTTGGTAGAAAAACTTGTGCCAAATGTGTAGTGCAGTTTAAACACTTGGTATTTATGACATACTGAGACTTCAGCTGACTGCCAGAATAATATAACAGCACACACGCATGAAATTTACATTATCACTGGCCTATCCGGTGGGCACAGTAAAATATCCAGTGGGAAAATCACACCCCTTCTCCTCCTGCCACAGAGTTTGGTGTTTGAATAACCTATTGCCAGTCTTGGTCATGGTCACATAAGATAGAGCTCTAGGCAATTAACTTTCAGAAAGTTGGTATTCACATATAATATTCAATCAGATGGTGGGGAGCTCAGTGATGGTAAGAAAATGCACCTTATGATGTCTGTTGCATCACACCTCTAAAATGTTGTCTCTTTTGTCCATAGTACAGAATACACAGAGCCCAGTCTATAAACATGTTCCATTAGGCAGAAATTGGGAGGCATTAGGTTTTGACATTTTTGCAGTATTTTTTTCATTAAAAGGTTATATAGTAAAGTCATTTGTTTTTCTTCTGCATTGTACAATATCATTTGCAACTGTTTACAAAATGACAGGTTATGGGGCATTTGCACAGCTGTCATGAAAACATAGAACATAAAAAATCCCCCCCAAGGGAGAAAAACACTGCGCTAACGTGAATAAGTGAAAAATTGTTGAAAATATATTGAATATACAAGCTGCCAGTACCAATTACTTAAACCAAAGCAATCCACGAAAATACAAAAAACTATAGGTACAGCGCTAGAAAAATCATGACATAAATGATAATGAAAGGTAATACTAATTGAATGTAAAATAACTTATAAATAAGGTGAGAATAATGTGATTATAGGAAGTGAGATTAAAAAGTGATCCAATAGATATAATCTGTGAAACTAAACATAATATCTTCTTCCACCAAACGACACCCAGTGAATAAGGTTGGCTCCTTACCACAAAGATAGACCGTATATACACCGGTCAGATGAACCTAGGAATAATTAAAGTCTTCCCAGACAGACCTGTCCAGAGCAACAGACAGAACATATGATGGTTCCACGGCGTTGTTTGAACAAGGTATAGGGATGTTTTCAAAGGCTCATGGGAGAGAAAACAAAAAGACCCATGGTGTAGTACGTAATGATAACGGGTTTATTGAACAAAAAATTAAATGGAAATGCACTCACACTTTAGTTGTAAATACAGCACGAAATAGTAATGCAAGATTGCGGCGTCTCCTCTGCTCCGTGCTAGTGTGTTAGGGCTCCGTGCTTTGTAATCCGTATCTGGTGGACGTGATGACGCACCACTACTTAGGCCACACCTATGCGTTTCGTCATCAAAAGACGTCGTCGGGGATTGGCTGCCAATCCCCGACGATGTCTTTTGATGACGAAACGCGTAGGTGTGGCCTAAGTAGTGGTGCGTCATCACGTACACCAGATACGCATTACACAGCACGGAGCCCTAACACACTAGCACGAAGCAGAGGAGACGCCGCAATCTTGCATTACTATTTCGCGCTGTATTTACAACTAAAGTGTGAGTGCATTTCCATTTAATTTTTTGTTCAATAAACCCCTTATCATTACGTACTACACCATGGGTCTTTTTGTTTTCTCTCCCATGAGCCTTTGAAAACATCCCTATACCTTGTTCAAACAACGCCGTGGAACCATCATATGTTCTGTCTGTTGCTCTGGAGAGGTCTGTCTGGGAAGACTTTAATTATCCCTAGGTTCATCTGACCGGTGTATATACGGTCTATCTTTGTGGTAAGGAGACAACCTTATTCACTGGGTGTCGTTTGGTGGAAGAAGATATTATGTTTAGTTTCACAGATTATGGACTATATCTATTGGATCACTTTTGAATCTTACTTCCTATAATCACATTATTCTCACCTTATTTATAAGTTATTTTACATTCAATTAGTATTACCTTTCATTATCATTTATGTCATGAAAACATCCCTGTACTGTGTCTAATACATCTATTTCCAATGATTGTCTGTTCCATCTAGTGACCATAATACAGTATTTTCCCTAAGTCTCGTAATCAGAAAAATAATGCATTATGACCACTAGATGCGGATACAATACGTGTATTAGACATATTACAGGCATTTTTTCGGGGACAGCTGTGTGAATGCTGAAACACTTGACAGCTATTTTTTTTTCTTTCAATTTTTATTTAAAACATTTTATATAGTCATCCAACATAAAGGAGATCATCATACACAGATAGCCAGATGGTAACAACATTAGCCCAGGAAAGCAGTAAGACAGTACAGCAAAAGAACCCAGACACTAACCAGAGCATGGAGAAGGTGACGATACACATGTTACCAATATGAAGCCATAAGGATCTAAAGAAGGCCTCACACCTTATCCGGGGGATCTCATTGGCAGGGCTAGATAGTACAATAATCTACAGCACTATCATAGAAAAAAAATTAAAGAGGAAAGCAGAGAAAGGGAAGGAGAGAAAAGGAAGACACAGGAAGCATCACAGAGACTGCAAAGACAATGTACAAGGTGGGCCAGATAGTTGCAGTTTAAAGGACAATATGCATATAATGTACCCATGGGCCCCAAACTCTTTCAAAGTGGCTGTTTGAGTCCTGAATAATACCCGTAATTCTCTCAAGAGACATGATCCAGTAAAGCTTAGATGGCCGGGGAGAAACTAAATACCATCTAGACATAATCTTTAAATTAGCTTCAATTAACAATATAATGCCCTTATAAGACCAGTGGGAGTTGCTATGACACGCTTCCACATCCTGGACAAAATCTAAATCGGTTTGCCAGGCACTCATGTAGGACAATTTCATGGAAGGTTCCAGTACGAGCCTATCAATGGTAGAGATTCCACCTCTCTGACCCATATCCTATGTGCACCACTTCCCATAAGGCAGGACCCTAAGGCCCACACTGGTGTTCAGCCATAATGAATGTAAATAATGAGAAGTTTAAAAAAATTTTAAAGGCCTTCTCGAACATGTCATATAGTGAATGGTCCCCTATGTGTAAAACACATATCTATAAAGGCCCATATTTAGCCACCACCCGAAGGCCGTTAAATCCATGCCGGGTGGAAAGGCTGTATTGTTGAACAGATGAGCCAACGGATGAAAGGGGTAGATAAGAGCAGTGTTATTTCCTCAGTTTGTCCCATAATACCAAGTGAGAGTGTGTAGGAACCAATATGTGAGGGCGTAATTTTTCAGGATTTCACTTCAAGTAATCCAGGGTCAGTAGACCAACCGCTCGTCGTTTCATAAAGACCCAATCTGGTCTCTCCCCACAGGAATATACCACAGACAGCAATTATTATTTTTTTAAAACTGTAAATAGATCCCTACTGTATTTGTCTTGTATTGGAGGTTTATGAAACAATAACGAAGGACCTTGAGGAGTCTGACCTAAAAAAATAAAAATAAATAAAAAAACAACCAAAAAGAGTACAGCTTGTCTCCAGCAAACAAAAACAGTCCTTAAATTGCTAGTACAGAGTAATGAAACTTAGTCCTCTCCAACCCAACTTCCCCAGAACCCCTCATCATGCATGGATGAGAATCCCTGAGAACTTCAAACTATCCCCCTCAAAGGGATCGCAACCCAAATAATGTGGATATATACTTAATCCAAGAGATATGGAAGGTAATGTGGGCATCCACATGTTGGTGTTGTTTTCTAGGCCTATTTTTAGCCATGAACTCTTAAAATGCTAGGAACCATCTGATTACCCTGGTGTTGTGTGTGACATGGCCATCAACCTAAACTGACAGGCCAGGCAAGGACAGAATTAACCAGAGAAGCAGCCAAAAGGCCCATGCCTGAGCTGCAGAGATCCACAGCTCAGGTGGGAGAATCTGTCCACAGGACAAATATTAGTCGTGCACTCCACAAATCTGGCCTTTATGGAAGAATGGCAAAAAGCAAGCCATAGGAAGTTTTGTTTGCAGTTTGTGAGAAGCCATGTGGGGGACACCGAAAACATGTGGAAGAAGGTGCTCTTGTCAGATGAAACCAAAATTGAACTTCTTGTCCTTAAAGCAAACCGCAATGTGTGGTAAAAATGTAATGTGGGAGCGGTAGATATCTTGGATTGGGCCTTGAAAGTTTTTTCATAGGTTTGTTAGGGCTGGGCATGCCCACAAGTTATGAAACAGGTTACCGGTGTGGTTAGAATTTCTCCAGCAGAGGGGTGAGGCGTTTGCCTGGAATATGGCCATTCTATGTGGCATTGGGTATCATCTTAGTGTTATCTTGTTTGTTAATTCCCATAAGTAGGGGGTGCTTTATCCTTTATCCGGCCCTTGGGGCATTATCCCTCCCACTGATATGAGACACTATTCTGCTATCTGACACAGACAATGGAGCACCATTTCTCCCACTGACACAACTAATAGAGTACTATTCCTCCATATGATACCAGCAATAGGGCACTATTCCTCCCTCTAATACCAGATGTTTACTAACAATGATGCCAGGAAAATGTCCACTCCTGCTGGCCAAAGTCCGACCCTCCAAGAGTCTGAAGGACAATAAACCGGCCCTTTTTTTTAGAATGTTTGGAGACCATAATCCCATTAAAATACATTTGTTTTTGGTTGTAATATGATGAAATGTGGAAAATTTCAAGAGGTATGAATACTTTTTCAGGGTACTGAAGCAGCAGTACGTTGTCCCAGTTAAAGGCTGTGCCCCCTGCACAGCTAGAAAACTGACCATGCTGGGATGGATGTGCTTTCATGCCCAGCGTGGTCTGTTTAAAATAGGAAAGCAGGGGACACCAGGAATTTCAAACAAAGTAAGCAATACAAAGAGAATAGTATACTTTTCAACACAAGTGCATGGTATAGGCACATATCAGGAATATGAACATTCTTTAAGGAATTAGTGTTGTTCTGGTCCTCTGCCAGGACACGCTAGTAATGTAGGTGCCAGCATATAGATCCACAACGCATAGAAGGAGATGCAAATATCCAACCCATCCAGAAATGTAGGATGCTGAAGATGCTTGTGGTGACTGTAACTCTCCAAGTCAGCAAAGATTGGAGTCATGGGTGGCGAGACTGTTGGTGAGTACTAGTTGTGTATTTTTAACGGCTCTATTCATTTTTTCAGAGACAAAATTAATTTGAGCAGAGAAAATCAAGAGTGGGTCAATGTATATGTCTTTCTGCTGTATATTTAACATTTGTATGTTATGTATATATCCTTGTCTTTGCATTGAGTGTATCTATTAGACTTTTTCTGTGAGGCCGCGTACACACGATTGAACATGTCCGCTGAAACAGGTCCGCAGACCAGTTTCAGCGGACATGTTCGATCGTGTGTACGGCCTGTCGTACCGTTTTCCAGCGGACAAAAGTTTCAAAACATGCTTAGAAACCTGTCCGCTGGAAACCTGTCCGTTGGAAACCTGTCCGTTGGACATGTTCGATGGTTAGTACACAAAATCATCGGACCAAAATCCTGCGCATGCTCAGAATCAAGTCGACGCATGCTTGGAAGCATTGAACTTAGTTTTTTCATCACGTCGTTGTGTTCTACGTCACTGCGTTCTGGTCCGAGGGGATTTTAGTCCAATGGTGTGTACGCACATCAGACCAACAGACTACTTCAGCCTGGTCCGATGAAAATGGTCCGTCGGACATGTTTCATCGGACATGTCTGATCGTGTGTACGCGGCTTAAGACAATACAAAAGGAAAAGTTGAAATGATCTTTCACTGCTCTTCCTTCATTAACCACTTAAGACCCGGACCAATACGCTGGTAAATGACCCAAGGTGTTTTTGCGATTCGGCACTGCGTCGCTTTAACAGACAATTGCGCGGGCGTGCGACGTGGCTCCCAAACAAAATTTGCGTCCTTTTCTTCCCACAAATAGAGCTTTCTTTTGGTGGTATTTGATCACCTCTGCGATTTTTATTTTTTGCGCTATATACAAAAATAGAGCGACATTTTTGAAAAAAAAACACTATTTTTTACTTTTTGTTAAAAAAAAAATCAAATAAACTAAATTTTAGTCAAACATTTAGGCCAAAATTTATTTAGCTACATGTCTTTAGTAAAAAAAAAAATCGCAATAAAAAAAAATAGCTACCTAGCGGGAACAGCGACACTAATACAGCGATCAGAAAAATGATCGCTTAGTGACGCTGGCAATAGGGAGTGAAAGGGTTAACTAGGGCGGTGATCAGGGGGTTAAAACTTTATTAGGGGGGGTGGGGGGGCTATCCTGAACCTAACACTAACTGTTTTTTACACTGCCTGTCACACTGACACTAAATGCAGTGATTAAATCACTGCATTCAGTGACACTGTGACAGGGGGGTGAGGGGGGGGGGCGATCACAAGGGGTTAATATGCCTATGTGAGTGTGTGTCAGTGTTGTGTTGGTGCACACTTACTTGTGATGTCTTCTCTCATCAGCAGCGCTGGGAAACAGCGCTGCGATGAGAGAATACATCATTTCCTCCTTCCTGTGTAAACACAGGAGGAGGAAGTGACAGGCTGGGAGCGCGCTCCCATTGGCTGGGAGCGATCGCAGGGGGGGCGGATATCACGGACATCCGCCCGCAGATCCCGGATCGCTCCCAGAGGTAGGGGGACCCCCGCACGCCGCGGAGGGGGTCCCGATGGGACCCCCGAACCGCACTCAGGCGGGGACGTAAATTTACGCCCTTGTGCCTGTACGAGCCATTCTGTGGCCGTATATGTGCGTGCGGGGGTCCTTAAGTGGTTAACATCATTATTGTCATTTCCAAGGCTTCCCTGAATGGAACCACTAAGGTGCGTGGTGAAAGCTTGCACCATTAAACTATCCGCAGTGTAATATTTTATAATGCCTCCCTATAATTTATGGAACTATAAAGGGTGGCAGCCGGAATAAAAAAACGATAAAGGTTTTGCCATCTTTATCCTGAGAGGCCACGGGACATCTGACAACTTCAATAGAGATACTAGTTTTCTTGGAAGAAGATCCAGCTGGAATTCAGTTTGTCTTACAAAGGCCTTTTCTGCAATAGAGCACTTTGAAAAAGTGTAACAAGACGATGCATTCTCTGAATGGTCATCTCCAGCTGAGACGCAGAAAATAGCCTTGTTTTACACTGCTTCCAAGCCAAGCCAAAGTTTTTATGAAAGAGAACTTTGAAAGAAAATGAGGCCAATAGAAATTAAGTTGGATTTTTTTTCTTATAGTGTTATTTTAAAATATTACATATTGAAAACAATGCAGTCTTTTCTTTATTATGCAGAATGTCCTTTTCCAGGGTTTACTCTACTGGTGAAGAATGACATATTTCGGCATTGTTTACCAGACAGATTTTAAAATCTTTCATTAAAATGTTTGCAGTTAGAAAAGTATTACATGAAGCTAAGCTAACTAAACTAGGCAGGTTAGGTCTGTAAAGGCAATAATGTACTTGAAAGTGGTTGGCGGAACTAGCGTTTTCAGGAGATGTCTGTAAAGTACCTTGATATTTCTCACAGCACATGTTTACTGTAATCACAGGGTCTCAAGCAGATTTTTATATGTCATGTAAGTTTTAATTCTTTATTTTTTAATACCCTTTTTTGGGTGTGTATTTATTCTTTCTCTGTGTAGGGCTCTTTTAGGTCTCATGTACACTGCTGCTGGTAAACGGACATTTAGGAGGTCCTGAACTCTCCTCTAGGTTATCTTATCAGTACATGTACACAGGGTCGTTTATAGTCATTTCTAGGCAGGTGAGTTTAGAGGCTTTTTCCGGAACCAGAAAAAAATGCGTTCAGAAGCTGTGTTTAGAGGCATTTCAAGTACCAAACATGGTAACTCGCGTTTAGCAGTGTTTCTTTGACAGACGTTCTTTATTTGAACAAAAAAAATAAAACATTGTTTTTTTCAAATGCTTCTAGATACAAACGCAGCTAAATGCGGTATGTAAACACAGCTTGACGGCCATTTTCAGCTGTCAAGTTAAAACGTTCAGGAGAGGTTGAACAACGTCTCTTGTACATGAAGCCTTAAAGTGGATGTAAACCCCCCCCAAAAAAAAAAATTTGATGTCACAATGTATAGTATAAGATTTCCTATCATCCGTGCCCAGTCTTGCCACACAGAGTTAATCCAGCTCTGATCAATCCTCTTTTATTGTTCAGTGAAAATTAACAGACTTCCAGATAAAAACTAAAAATAAAAAGTCAGTTTCTCTCTCCTTGCTTTGAGTGACAGGTTATTTACATATCTAGCTTGGACATGTTTATCATATGTTATGCTATGTTTATCATAATATGAGGTGATCCAAAGTATAAAAAGTGAGAAATCCACCCCTCCCCCACATAACACATCCTGGTAATATACAATGAACTATGGATCACCTCATATTATGATAAACATAACATATGATAAACATGTCCAATCTAGATATGCAAATAACCTGGGTTTACATCCACTTTAAGTCCGGTCCTGTGGTTACTAGTAGCTTTAATGCTATATACAAAACAAAGATTTGGGGGGCATACCCTAATAGATGCATTTTCTTTTTTAATGCTATATAAACCCCCTGAGTTGGGAAGGTTTAATGGAGAAGTGGTGGTTGTGTTTTTGGAAGGAACCCATGAGATTATTAAGCTCCCACTTCAGAGTGTGTAGAGAAAGAGACAAACCCAACACTGTGGACATTGGGTTTCCCTGGAGTTTGTTAAAAATTTGCAGTTGCACTTAAACTTGAAAGTATGGATACTGTAAGTAATTTGGATTTGTCTGAGAAAGAGGTGGTTGGTCTGATTGGAAGTATAGTAATTGGGCTTTGCCTGAGAAAGAGGTAGTTAGTCTGCTTGGAAGTATAGTAATTGGGCTTTGCCTGAGAAAGAGGTAGTTAGTCTGCTTGGAAGTATAGTAATTGGGCTTTGCCTGAGAAAGAGGTAGTTAGTCTGCTTGGAAGTATGGTATGGATAAGTGATTGGACTTTGCCTAAGAAAGAGGTAGTTGGTCTGCTTGGAAGTATGGTATGGAGAAGTGATTGGACTTTGCCTAAGAGGTGGTTGGTCTGTTTGGAAGTACGGTATAGATAAGTGATTGGACTTTGCCTGAGAAAGAGGTAGTTGATCTGCTTGGAAGTATAGTGATTGGACTTTGCCTAAGAAAGAGGTGGTTGGTCTGCTTGGAAGTACGGTATAGATAAGTGATTGGACTTTGCCTGAGAAAGAGGTAGTTGATCTGCTTGGAAGTATAGTGATTGGGCTTTGCCTGAGAAAGAGGTGGTTGGTCTGCATGGAAGTACGGTATAGATAAGTGATTGGACTTTGCCTGAGACAGAGGTAGTTGGTCTGCAGCCGCCTTGCTGCAGTGTGGAGTATTCGGGTTTTCCTTCTTCTGATCTAATACATATGATCAAGTGTCATGGCTTCCTGATGACCCTTATATTGCAGTGGGGCACTGCAGCAGAACCCTGGAGCTATCAGAATTAGAGAGGCCCCTTGAAGCAAATTTCCCTTTGACAGCATTGAAGCTGTAAAAAGTGAGTCCAGAGTTAGGACTTTTGGGTCTCTGACCCCCATAACTGGAAAAATAAGGAAGAGTGACCTATGAGCTAAAGAGCACAGTCAACCCTGTGGACTTTCTTAAAGTGGTCCTTTTCTCAGCCTATGTAGGAAAAAGTAAAATGGTCAATTTAGCTCTTCCCCAGCTGAAACTTTGCTTTGTTCTCTCACTGCTTCATTCAGCCACCAGAAGTCAAGTGAAATACCTAGCGTTTCTTGATATGAGCAAGCATGTAACTCACCCATCATGTGACAGTGCTGATGTCTCGTGATTGGACCAGCTTTGTCACGTGATGGCAAGCAAGCAATCTATAGCCTATTGTAAGCTCCAACAGGCCGGTTTGGTGCTTGCACAGGGCTTTCCCTCACCAGTCCTGGCAGCTGAATGGTGTGACACAAGAGCAATGGAAGGGGCAGATATGCTTCTACAGATGGGTAGAGTTAAAAATAAGCTTTTACTTTGCCCTGTATGGGAAAGGGAAAGGGGAACTTTATCCTTTGCTGCCCATCTACTCTGAGGTATGCACACACACAGAGAGACTACCTCATCGTCCAGCCATTTGTTGTTCTGCAACACAGTGTAATCTGTAGGACTGGAGCTTGGTCCCTAAAGCAGCACTATAAGGGAAAAGGGGGACTTCTAGCAGAGCTCAGACTGAGAATGGGAAGAGAAGAACAGAGAGCCAATCAGAATTGCTGCTGTGGTAACAAGAACCAATGCATGCTGATAGGAGGAGAGAAAAGAGTGATAGAGGGATGTGCTAATCATTGGGCTGCTATCGGGTCACTGGTTGGGGAAAGGACGAGACCTGTCAGCGTTACTTCAATGCAGCTGATAAAAATCAAGTCTCCTGCCCTGCCAGAGAGAACTGTTCTGTGTGGCAGGTCTGTGTGAATCTCAGAACTGAAGGGACAGAAATGGAAATTCTTTGGTAGGTAAACCAGTGCCCTTATATGTATTATATCCGTGTCTCTTTAAAAGACTTAAAATGTTTCTGTTTTCAATTTTAAATAACTTTTATCTTTTTAATTGTTTTTAAAGATGGTGAAGAAAATACCGGAGCTTTGATAAAGGTAAGTTTAGAAATAAAGATTTTTTAAAGTGCAACTCCAGACAAAATGCATTTGTTTGGGTAGTTGGGGCAAGGGTTAGAACTGCTTTTGGGTCTTTACTCTTGCGTTACTTTTGGGAAGATTTCTTCTTGTTCACCACAAGCCCATATTTCTCTCAGCTGGCAGGACAACGCCATGGATTGCTGCAGGAACAACTAGTGTGCATGGCCGGCATCTACCCAATTCGTTTTCAGTCAAATGATACCAACGTTTCAATGTGTTATTCAGTTTTGTGATTGTGTCATTTTGTTTAAATTATAGGAAAGAACAAAACGTCAAATTACAAAAACTCTGACTGTCACCACAATTTTGGTAACCTATTTTTATTTTATTTTTTAAGTTTCTTAATCATTAATTATGTTTTAGATTGTATTTGAAGCAAAACAAAGAAATATTGAAGTATTTTTTTTTGTGTTTATGGTTATGTTTTGGTTTAGCCATTTTTTTTTTATGTTGGTTTTATGATGTCATGTTTTTGTTGTTTGCCTACATTTTTAACACTTTATGCATTCTTGCCGAGACTAGAAATCTAAAACTTTTCACATTTGGTACTTTTTTGGAATACAGGAAAAGCCTTTTGCGATGAAGACTGATTCAGATGCCTTGGAAGGCTATGCCATTGATCTTCTCGCTGAACTCACTCAGTCTCTGGGATTCAATTACACATTGCATATAGTGAAGGATGGAAAATATGGATCCAAAGACCAGGAAGGAAACTGGAGTGGAATGGTGGGAGAAATCATCCGCAAGGTGAGTCAATGCTGGATAACAAAAAAATAGAAAAGTGCTTTAATCATTAAAAAAAAAAAACTTTTTAGAATTTGATGTGCCAAAAAATCTCCGACCCATTGATCTGTTATAACACCAGACTAATAAATTTCTAGGCATTCTTGATAACATTTATATTTATTTATTTATATTATTATTATTATATTATTTATATTTATTTATATTTCAAGTATTATTTTTATCCCCGCTACACAAACTGACACTGGTGCACTTTCTACACTTTCCACAGACTGCCCCCCCCCCCCTCTTTAAAGCCTGTAACCCTGTAGGTAAATGCTAAAAAAAAACACAGCTCCTAGTAGAAACAAAAATTGTGTAAGCGTAGGGGGAGTCTTGTGAAGGACAGTTGACATCCCTTCCATGTTCTCCAATAACTCATTGGGTGTCAAGTGTAAGGGTCACTCAGGAGGCCTACCTCAGGGTGGGTTCTTCTGGGCAACTCCAGGCGACCAGAAGGATTATACAGTGTGTTGTAGCATCAGGTTTACAGCTGAGGGCATACTCATCATTGCCAGGACTGTGGTCATTGAAATGGCAAACATTAAGGCAGTCCTCCAACTCAAAAGATCGTTTATATACCTTTTGTGTACTACTATTTGGGCCATTATAGTCCCATAAGGGGGAGTTCCTTCTCCACTCTACTGACTTTTTGTGATGTAGGCCCAGCCTATTGGTCAATTATACCACCCCTTTCTTTTTTGTCCTACAGCGCAAAGATGAGCCCCTTGTGTGCAGTGCTATGTGAAGTCCTTGCAGAGGACATGGTCCCATATGCTACACAATTGTACAGGTGTATGTGATGCATTAGGAGGGACATGCAGAGCTTAAGTTCCACTCCACCAGTCAGCGTACTGGTTTCAGTTAACCTTTGGAGATGTTACTATAACTTTTACAGTTCTGTTACTGTGTGCGATTACAGGCTGTTGCAGACTCAGACCCTTGTGTGTGTGCGCCAGGACCCCATGTGCACCCCTTGAATGACGTCAGACCAGACTTGTCGCATTTAACAACTTTTACTAAAAGTGTTGCATGATACATACAACAGGGCAGAGCGTCCTTTCCTTATCTAACCCTATTAGTGGCTGTAGGGTCAAGTCCTTGTGGGTGAAATCCGTAGCTGGTAGGACTCAATGGGAGAAGTTCAAAACTTGGGTGAATTCCAAAAGCCGGTGCTCCATAGAAGGACTGAAAGTCTCTGCATGTCCTGTACAATCCTGTCCTTTTGTTCACTGACCCAACGTCCTTGAGATCCAAACCTCTGCCTTTTATATATCACAAGAAGGGAGGCTGGACCCCAAAGCCTGCAAAAAGTTAAACAGATTTAACACTCCCTCCCCCCCCAACCTGGACAGCCATACTAGTCTAGCAAGCATTAACACTTTAAGCAACCTGCCTACATGCACATGGAAGAAAGGACTCGCCATATAACAGGGGTGACACAATGGGAAAAGTCATCTTTTATCCAAGTTGGAGAATTCCTTTAATTCTTTAAAATGTTGTATACATTGCTAGCAATGCATTTCTTTTTTATGAACACTGTCCATCATACTGTATGTCCTTGGTCCTACTTTCAATGCAGCACAATGTTTGGAAACCTTGGCATTTCCTATTAACTAATGGGGGTTAAAAAGGTGAACTGGCAAGTTTGTGAGGCTCTGTAGCCAGCGGGGCCTTATACACAGGTAATTGTCACAGTGACAGATGTATTTCACAGCTTCCTAGGAGTATTTGCAACTACAGACCAAGATGGTTCTTGACATTTCTATAATGTGATCAGACAGCAATGCCTGATAATTTTGTCTCTGAGAATCAAATTTCATCATGAGCCGTCTCTTGGGGATCACAGTCTCCTTGAACAATGAGGGGGCTATATAGAAGTTTTTAATGCCTTCAGCAACAAATTTCACCCCTCTAAACTGCCAAAGCATAGCACAGCATGAACAGAGGAATTCCTGCGTGAAAATTTCCAATCAACTTATCTTAGTTTATATGTTTGATATATGCATGGTGAGAAGTTTAAAGGGCTTAAGATAGGTCTTTAACTCATAACATATATTTATAATAAGTTGCCATCTTGCCAGAGGCAAGTAACTAGAATCCAGAGGCGTAACTAGAATCTTCAGGGTCCCCGGGGAAGAAACCATGAAGGGCCCCCACCACGGGCGCTACCAGGTCTACAAAATATCTCGGGCTAGAGCTCATAGCAGCAAAGTAAAGAAATGTATATGCTCGGGCGGGCATACACATGCATATAATATACATGTGTGTATGTATGTATATATATATATATAATAATGTTACATACCTGAGTGTGGATCCCCCTTAACATCAGGATCCTTATAGAGCCTCCCTACTTGCATTAGGATCCCCAGAGAGTCCCCCCCTTACATCAGGGTCGCCGGAGAGCCCCCCCATACATCAGGGTCCACAGAGAGCCTGCCTTTGCATAAGGGTCCCCTGAGAGCCCCCTCCTTACATAATTGTCCCCAGAGAGCCCCCTCCTTACATCATTGTCCCCAAAGAGCCCCCTCCTTACATCATTGTCCCCAGAGAGCCCCTTCCTTACATCATTGTCCCCAGAGAGCCCCTTCCTTACATCAGGGTCCCCAAAGAGCCCCTTCCTTACATCAGGGTCCCCAGAGAGCCCCTTCCTTACATCATTGTCCCCAGAGAGCCCCTTCCTTACATCATTGTCCCCAGAGAGCCCCTTCCTTACATCATTGTCCCCAGAGAGCCCCTTCCTTACATCAGGGTCCCCAGAGAGCCCCTTCCTTACATCAGGGTCCCCAGAGAGCCCCTTCCTTACATCAGGGCCCCAAGAGAGCCTCTTCCTTACATCAGGGTCGCCAGAGAGCCCCCCTTACACCAGGGTCCCCAGAAAGCCCTCCCTCTTACTTCAGGGTTCCCAGAGAGTCCTCCTTACATCAGGGTCCCCATAGACCCCCCTTACAGTCACCCCCCCCCCCACTTCCAGAGGTTTCCCTGTATCTGGCTAGTTTCCGTTGTGAACCTTGAACACCCAGGACTTCTCCGTAGGTGAGATGGGAGGCAGTGATCGGCAGCTGTATAGTGCCCACAAGCCACGGGATCTCCCTGGGGCTTGTAGTTCTCTCTCCGACTGTATCCACTGAAGAGGGGAGGGGCCTCTAACCCGGGCATGTATCATCAAAAGTGTAGAAGCAGAACGACTCACTGAAGAGTGAAGCTGATACATGCCCGGGCCAGAGGCCCCTCCCTTCTCCACTGTATACATTCAGAGAGAGAACTACAAGCCCCAGGGAGATCCCGTGGCTCGCGGGCACTATACAGCTTCTGATCGCGGCCTTCCATGTCCCACCTTGTTAGGGTGACCACATTTCCAAACTGCCAGGGACAATTTTGCCAAGGACCAGGGAGGGGGGGGGGGTGATTTGTCAGGTAAATGGCTGTTTTAGCACTCATATCATCCCAACTCCATGCTTGATATGGTGTCAGGATCATAGGCATGCACACAGGGTGTGCCAGGGCCCACCCTAATCACCCTGTGTGCCACAGAATCCCCCTGTTTGGACCTCTGGTATTTCACTGAAGTCCTCTGATTCCTAAAAAAATAAAAATTCTGTAAAAATAATAAAAACAAAACAAAAATGAAAAAAATAATCATACCGTCCACTGCTCTACCAGTCAGTCACTTTGAGAGGCGGCTGACCTACCTGCCCACTATGCTGACCTACCTGCCCACTACACTGACCTACCTGCCCACTACGCTGACCTACCTGCTCACTACACTGACCTACCTGCCCACTACACTGACCTACCTGCCCACTACGCTGACCTACCTGCCCACTACACTAACCTCTAAAATGACCTACCTGCCCACTACCCTGACCTACCTGCCCGCTACGCTGACCTACCTGCCCGCTACGCTGACCTACCTGCCCGCTACGCTGACCTACCTGCCCGCTACGCTGACCTACCTGCCCACTACGCTGACCTCTAAAATGACCTACCTGCCCACTACACTCCTTCCTTCAGTACTCACACTACTGACTACTTCCCCTCACAAACACAAGGTAGATCGGGGATTTCACTCACCACTCCAGGACTCCATCCATAGATCATCCATAACTGAGCCATGAGAAAGGGACACTTTGAGATGGATCACTATTCACTTCAGAGGAAGTACTCCTCTCCCGCAGGCCAAGAACACCACCAGCAGCCTCCACACGCTCGTCTGCACCGAGCACCGCCTCTCCCACTCACACACACGGACCGCCTGTGGCAAGCACCTGAGGAATCATGGGGGGACAGGACAGTCTGGACCAAACCACTGGAGTCCCTGGGCGGGTGGGAGGGGGGGAGGTGCAGGTACTGAGGACTGGAGTCTGCTTTATTGATTGTGCACAGTGATAATAGAGGCTGCTGGACTCAGAGCCTGGAGGAAGTCACTCTTGGGATGGGATAGCAATGACATTCACAGCAGCACAGAGGCAGAGGACAGGTTTGGAATGAGCACTGGCTTTTTACCCCCACGCTACACTACTGGGCTGGCCCGGCCGAATGATGGTGGAAAATTGTGAATGGCTGCCTGCATCAGTTTCTATCTGGCCCGGGACGATTCTTATGAGGCCCCCCCACAGCGTCAGAACGACAGGGCCCAGTTGCAAGTGCGACTGCAGCGACCCCTATAGTTCCGCCACTGAGTAAATCATACCCTGTAAAAACAGGGTAAGGTTTGGGGTGCTATTAAGGGCTAGACCATCCAAAAGCTACATTTTAGTTACAGGTGGAGCCTAATGGGCTGTTAGCCTTTCGCCTCTTATATGTCTTGGATAAATGGGCAGCACAGTGGCTAATTGGTTAGCACTTCCGCCTAGTAGCACTAGGGTTGTTGGTTTGAATCTCAACCGCGGTACTACCTGCCTGGACTTTGCATGATCTCCCCGTGCGTGCGTACGTGGGTTTCCTCCAGGTACTTTGATTTCCTCCTACACTCCAAAGACATGCTGGAAGGTTAGTTGGTTCCTGTCTAAATAGGTCCTAGTATGTGTATGTATAAATGCGAGCTAGGGAGTCGGGACCTTAGATTGTAGGCACCTTAAAATGGGACTGATGTGAATATACTGTATACATGTAAAGCACTACAGGCATACTCCACTTTTAAGTACACAATAGGACCAGAGCATGTATGTAAAATGAAAATGTACTTAAAGTAAAACCATACCTTTTTTCACTTCTAGGATATAGTGGGAGGACAGGGGCTATAGTGGGGGTGTCAGGAGCTGTAGTCGATGTCTCAGGGGGTGTCAGGGGCACACTGGAACAGGGCGGGCTATGCTCTCGAAGCTTCAGCTCCTTCTACTGCAGCTGCAAATGTCTGTACAGTACTTGTAAGGCACTTTACATACACTTGCAGGTATGTCCTTACTCGTGAGTGTATGTAAAGTGAGTGTACTTAAAGCGGGGTATGCCTGTACAGAATTTGACAGCGATGTATAAGTACCTGTAACAATAATAAACAAAACTTGATATCCCCCTCCATAATTCCCAACTCTTTTTTTATCCACCTGGGAGTTTTGGGTGTTCTGGCTCACCTTGATGTTTTCTAGAACTTCCGATTTATTTTATTTTTTACATGAAAGTAAAAAGAAGTAAAAAAAGTGGAGAAATTTTTATAAAGAAAGAGGTTGCACACAAATATGGAGTCCAATATGCAATGCATTTCAGGGTTCCTTTGTCGTAATCTACAGTACCTTCACATCTTTATTCTTACTTTTTTGTTTTGTTTTTCTTTTAAAACGTTTAAGACTCAGCAAAATATAGAATTTCCAGAAAGAACCCATCTGAGCACTACTAAAACTAACCTTCCTATAACATATGGCCATTGGGTTTTAACCACTTGCATACTGGGCACTTACACCCCCCTCCTGCCCAGGTAAAATTTCAGCTTCCGGCACTGCGTCGCTTTAACTGACAATTGCGCGGTCGTGCGACGTGGCTCCCAAACAAAATTTACGTCCTTTTTTCCCCACAAGTAGAGCTTTCTGTTGGTGGTATTTGATCGCCTGTGCGATTTTAATTTTTTGCGCTATAAACAAAAAAGAGCGACAATTTTGAAGAAAAATACAATATTTTTTACTTGTTGCTATAATAAATATCCCAATTAAAAAAAAAACACATTTTTTTTTCTCAACTTAGGGCGATACGTATTCTTCTACATATTTTTGGTAAAAAAAAAAAAAAATCGCAATAAGCGACTGGTTTGCGCAAAAGTTATAGCGCTTATAAAATAGGGGAGAGAATTATTATTTATTTTTTACTAGAAATGGCGGCGATCTGTGATTTTTATTGGTACTGCGACGTTATGGCGGACACATCGGACACTTTTGACACATTTTTGGCGCCATTCACATTTATTCTGCGATCAGTGCTATAAATATGCACTAATTACTGTATAAATGTGACTGGCATTGAAGGGGTTAACACTAGGGGGTGAGGAAGGGGTTAAATGTGTATGCTAGGTGTGTTCTAACTGTGGGGGGAGGGGGTGACCGATCTGTGTCCCTATGTAGGAAGGAACACAGATCGGGCTCCTCCCCTCCAGAGACAGGACATTGTCTCTGTGTGAGCCGGCAATGAGAGATGATCTATGAGAGATCATCTCTCATTCGCCCACAGATCGCATCGCAAACGGCCGCTCTGATTGGCCGTTTGCCGCGATCTGTGATTGGCCGTGTCCAAGGGACACGGACAACACAGGGCTTCCCCGCAGCGCGCTCTACAGCGCGTGCTGGGAACGCCAGAATGACATGCCGTCAAATGACGGCATGTTGGCTATTCAGGCCCGCGCTGTTGCCGTCATCCGACGGTAGCACGGGCCTCAAGTGGTTAAAGGGGTTGTAAAGGTTCATTTTCTAAATAGGTTCCTTTAAGCTAATGCATTGTTGGTTCACTTACCTTTTCCTTCAATTTCCCTTCTAAATGTTTTTTTCTTTGTCTGAATTTCTCACTTCCTATTTCTCCTCAGTAAGCTTGCCCCCATCATCCAAGCATTTCTAGCTGGGGGTTAGTCAGACAGAACAGCTTACTGAGGAGGAACATGAAGTGAGAAATTCAGACAAAGAAAACAAAGGAAAAAAAAACATTTAGAAGGGAAATTGAAGGAAAAGGTAAGTGAACCAACAATGCACTAGCTTAAAGAAACCTATTTAGAAAATAAAATACAAACCTTTACAACCCCTTTAAGAAACACTAAAAGGGCTCCCAAACCATTTTACTGGTCTGCCATTGTGCTAGTCAGTGGGAGGCCAAGGGACATCTTCCTGGTTAAATGTGGTATGTGTATAATGGAGTTCTACAGTTTTCACGACTCTCAGGCCAAATTTGAAGCTATATTTATTCAGGCATATCTGTATTCCAGTATTGCAATCCTGCTAGCACTTTATACACATGACGTGATGCATTTTCTTCTTCTAGGAAGCCGATTTGGCCATAGCACCTTTAACAATTACATCTGTGAGGGAGAATGTCATATCCTTCACCAAACCCTTCATGCAGACTGGGATTGGTATACTCCTAAAGAAAGATACAGCCGCTGAGAGCTCATACATGTTCGGTTTTCTGAACCCTTTCAGCAAGGAATTGTGGATAGGAATCATTATATCCTATGTCATCACCAGCCTCTGCCTGTTTCTTGTTGGAAGGTAAGAATGGGTTGGAGTAGCTAAAAAAAAATCATATGCATATGATGTAAAATATGTTCATTTTGTTTGATGTAGAAGAAAATTGACTTTAATAACAACTTAACCACTTATATACTGCACCATATATGTATAAACTACATTGATTGATTAATTGATTTAATGGATTTATAGTGCGTCAAATACTGACCCGCCAGGGCAGTGTCTAACCCTCTGTTGGTGAACAGAGGGTTAAAGAAGGACACCCAATACCCATTTTTAGGGCTAATGAGGGTAAATGCAGTCACCAGGGCTATATAATCTTCTGCAGGACATAGAGATGACAGGTTCACTTTAACCACTTCCCTCAGATAAATACATACAGTACTGTGATCTCCTCATCTCCTGTGTCCCTAATTCCCCAAAGGTCCGTCCGTGTTCAGCAATCAATGATCCTCCTTTTCAGGAGAAAGAGCCGACTCACATGAGGCAGCAGCAGCAGCCCCTCCCTTCTCAGCTCTCTCTCTCTCTCTGTCCAGTGTCCACAATGACTGGCAGTCTGTGTGTGACAAGAAGATGTGTACAGTCCGCAGCACAGCGCCCCCCCCCCCTCTCCTGAGGCCTGTCAGTCACAGTGTGTGGAGCCTGATGCATCATGGGATTAGTAGTACTGGCGGTTCCCGGGCTTAGGGGGACAGGTGAGGTGGAGCATTGAAGTACAACAGCAGAGGTGTGAGCGAGGGCAGGCAGCCACCACAGGGTTCACCTTTCAAGTTGATGTGGTGAGTAAAGTAACATTTTTGTGTATGTGATAACAATATATATTTTTTTAAATGTATGTGTGTATATTAAAATATCTGCCCCCTCCCCCCCAGAGCTTGATTTGCATTAATTGGCACTGATGTGTATTTAATGGACGCGGGTGTGGCTGTATTTAATGGACGCGGTGTGGTTGTATTTGATGGACGCGGGTGTGGCTGTATTTAATGGACGCGGGTGTGGCTGTATTTAATGGACGCGGGTGTGGCTGTATTTGATGGACGCGGGTGTGGCTGTATTTAATGGACGCGGTGTGGTTGTATTTAATGGACGCGGGTGTGGTTGTATTTGATGGACGCGGGTGTGGCTGTATTTAATGGACGCGGGTGTGGCTGTATTTGATGGACGCGGGTGTGGCTGTATTTGATGGACGCGGGTGTGGCTGTATTTAATGGATGCGGGTGTGGTTGTATTTAATGGACGCGGGTGTGGCTGTATTTGATGGACGCGGGTGTGGCTGTATTTGATGGACGCGGGTGTGGCTGTATTTAATGGATGCGGGTGTGGTTGTATTTAATGGACGCGGGTGTGGCTGTATTTGATGGACGCGGGTGTGGCTGTATTTAATGGACGCGGGTGTGGCTGTATTTAATGGACGCGGGTGTGGTTGTATTTGATGGACGCGGGTGTGGCTGTATTTGATGGACGCGGGTGTGGCTGTATTTGATGGACGCGGGTGTGGCTGTATTTGATGGACGCGGGTGTGGCTGTATTTGATGGACGCGGTTGTGGCTGTATTTGATGGACGCGGGTGTGGCTGTATTTGATGGACGCGGGTGTGGATGTATTTGATGGACGCGGGTGTGGCTGTATTTGATGGACGCGGGTGTGGCTGTATTTGATGGACGCGGGTGTGGCTGTATTTGATGGACGCGGGTGTGGTTGTATTTGATGGACGCGGGTGTGGTTGTATTTGATGGACGCGGGTGTGGCTGTATTTGATGGACGCGGGTGTGGCTGTATTTAATGGACGCGGGTGTGGCTGTATTTGATGGACGCGGGTGTGGCTGTATTTGATGGACGCGGGTGTGGCTGTATTTGATGGACGCGGGTGTGGCTGTATTTGATGGACGCGGGTGTGGCTGTATTTGATGGACGCGGGTGTGGCTGTATTTGATGGACGCGGGTGTGGCTGTATTTGATGGACGCGGGTGTGGCTGTATTTGATGGACGCGGGTGTGGTTGTATTTGATGGACGCGGGTGTGGTTGTATTTAATGGACGCGGTGTGGTTGTATTTGATGGACGCGGGTGTGGTTGTATTTAATGGACGCGGTGTGGTTGTATTTGATGGACGCGGGTGGTGGCTGTATTTAATGGACGCGGGTGTGGCTGTATTTAATGGACGCGGGTGTGGTTGTATTTGATGGACGCGGGTGTGGCTGTATTTGATGGACGCGGGTGTGGCTGTATTTGATGGACGCGGGTGTGGCTGTATTTGATGGACGCGGGTGTGGCTGTATTTGATGGACGCGGGTGTGGCTGTATTTGATGGACGCGGGTGTGGCTGTATTTGATGGACGCGGGTGTGGCTGTATTTAATGGACGCGGGTGTGGTTGTATTTGATGGACGCGGGTGTGGCTGTATTTAATGGACGCGGGTGTGGCTGTATTTGATGGACGCGGGTGTGGCTGTATTTGATGGACGCGGGTGTGGCTGTATTTGATGGACGCGGGTGTGGCTGTATTTGATGGACGCGGGTGTGGCTGTATTTGATGGACGCGGGTGTGGTTGTATTTCATGGCCGCGGGTGTGGCTGTATTTAATGGACGCGGGTGTGGCTGTATTTGATGGACGCGGGTGTGGTTGTATTTGATGGGCGCGGGCGTGGTTGTATTTGATGGACGCGGGCGTGGTTGTATTTGATGGACGCGGGCGTGGTTGTATTTATTGGACGCGGGCGTGGTTGTATTTGATGGACGCGGGCGTGGTTGTATTTGATGGACGCGGGTGTGGTTGTATTTATTGGATGCGGGTGTGGCTGTATTTAATGGACGCGGGTGTGGCTGTATTTAATGGACGCGGGTGTGGTTGTATTTGATGGACGCGGGTGTGGTTGTATTTGGACGCGGGTGTGGCTGTATTTAATAGGGTTGTCCCGATACCGATACCAGTATCGGTATCGGGACCGATTCCGAGTATTTGCGGGAGTACTTGTACTCCCGCAAATACCCCTGATACCTAAATAGAATACTCCCCCCCCCCCCCCCCCCCCGGCGCACGCCGCTAATCTCCGTGCAACACAGCGGGCATTACAACTTTTCGTTGGTAAACTTGTAATATCCGTGGCCCCATGTATAGACACACGATTGGACGGATCCGTCCAATCGCGAGCAAGGGGGGAGTGTCTATACACGGCTACGTGCATAGACACTCCCCCCTTGCTCGCGATTGGACGGATCCATCCAATCGCGTGTCTATACATGGCGCGGCGGGTATTACAAGTTTACCAGCAAAATCTTGTAATGCCTGCTGTGTTGCACGGGGATTAACCCGGCAGCAGCGGCGGCGGAGGTATGGGGGACATGACATGGCTGCAATATGTGGGGGACATGACATGGCTGCAATATGTGGGGGACATGACATGGCTGCAATATGTGGGGGACATGACATGGCTGCAATATGTGGGGGACATGGCTGCATTTGGGGACACAATTTAAAAAAAGTATCGGTATTCGGTATCGGCGACTACTTGAAAAAAAGTATCGGTACTTGTACTCGGTCCTAAAAAAGTGGTATCGGGACAACCCTAGTATTTAATGGACGCGGGTGTGGCTGTATTTAATGGACGCGGGTGTGGTTGTATTTGATGGACGCGAGCGTGGCTGTATTTATTGGACGCGGGCGTGGTTGTATTTGATGGACACGGGCGTGGTTGTATTTGATGGACACGGGTGTGGTTGTATTTATTGGATGCGGGTGTGGCTGTATTTAATGGACGCGGGTGTGGCTGTATTTTAAGGACGAGGGTGTGGCTGTATTTTAAGGACGCGGGTGTGGCTGTATTTTAAGGACGCGGGTGTGGCTGTATTTGATGGGCATAAGTGAGACTGTATTTGATGGGGTGTGGGTGAGGCTGTATTTGATGGGCATAGGTGAGACCAGGGTTTGACAAATTTGCTTGGAATCTAGGAGCCGGCTAAAAAAGTTAGGAGCCAGAAAACGCGCCCCGTCCCGCCGAGTTTGCACGCAGAAGCGAACCACATACGTGAGCAGCGCCCACATATGTAAATGGTGTTCAAACCACACATGTGAGGTGTCGCTGCGATCGGTAGAGCGAGAGCAATAATTCTAGCCCTAGACCTTCTCTGTAGCTCAAAACGTGCAACCTGTAGAATTGTTTTAAACATCGCCTTTGGAGATTTTAAAGGGTAAAAGTTTGTCGCCATTCCACGAGCGGGCGCAATTTTGAAGCGTTACATGTTGACTATCAATTTACTCGGCGTAACATTATCTTTCACAATCTAAAAAAAATGGGCTAACTTTACCGTTTTATTTTTTAATTAAAAAAAGTGTATTTTCCCCAAAAAAGTGCACTTTTTGAAAATATTGTGTGACAGAAAGTATTGCAACGATCGCCATTTTATTCTCTAGGTTAGAATAAAATATATATATATATAGTTTGCGGCCTTCTGCAGGCCTAAGCTTCCCCGGGCACCAGGTCGCTAATTCCAGTCGCAATTGCGACCGGGCGCCTGGATTTTGTTGAACCCTGGGTGAGACTGTATTTGATGAGCACTGGTAAGATGGAATTTCATGGGGACAGGTGAGAAGGCATTTGATGGGCGCTGGTGAGGCTGTATTTAATGGACAGAGCTTAGACTGTATTTGATGGGCAGAGATGAGGCTTCATTTGATGGGCACTGGTGAGATGGCATTTGATGGGCATTCCTTACAGTCAAAGATGCTTGCTTACGCAAGTGAAAGTGCAATGTGTTAAATATGGGGGTAGTGAAAATCAAATAAATAATATGCTAAAGATATAGGGCCAGATTCAGGAACACTTGCGCTGGAGTATTTCGATATGCGCCGCGTAACTGTGATGATGCGCCGTCGTTTCTATGTGCCCGTACCCACCAAACTAGATGCGCCCAATAACGGGTCATTTGCGACTGGCGGAACGTTCCGACGCCAGAGTATCGTCAGCGCTTAATTTCGTTGGGCGCATCAGTCGCGCCTATTGATTTCCCCTGCAAATATGCAAATGAGGGATTTTTCACAATTCACGAACGGATTAGCACCATACGCTGGCTACATGCGCCGCGCGTATCTCGTCCGTCCGGCGCAAAGTTATTTCTACAAAAGGCTGCTTTATCTTTACTCCAGATGGCCACAGGTCAGCAGGAGAGCAGCTACAGCAGCGTTACCGACGATAAGAGCTAGCTGAGCACCCCCACTTGCAGGACAACACCTCTGTCCATGCTTGTCTGTCAAATTTTACAGCCATGGAGGAAGACATCATAGGTCTCCATAGCCGAGATGACGGCTGACAGCTCCTGGCCATTAAAGTTCAGCTTTCTCCTGTGTGTTTGCGGGGAACGGGAGCAGCCATCTCAAAACAAAAGTAACATCACTGCGGGGAGGGGGAGCAGGATATACTTTAGTGCCGAAATGGCGCTTCTACGGGCGCATTTAAACGCCCAACGGAAGGCATTGCGCTGACGTTTCCCGTGAAGTGGTGCCGACGGAAGTTGTGAGCATGCGCACAAAGGGGGCGAGTGGAGCCGCACTCACTGCGCATGCTCCGTGGTTGATGCGCTGAACGTAAGCCTCTGCGCTGGGCTCCGCCCATCATTTACATATGATCACACCCACTTCCACTTGCGTCGGGTTACGCCAGCGCATTATCGTTACTCTGGCGCAAGTTTACGCGCAACTGCTATGTGAATTACAGGACTTGCGCTGAAAGGGTCTTCAGAGTAACGTAAATGAGAAGCGTTACTCTGGAGCAAAGATGCTCTCATCTACCTGAATCTGGCCCTACAATGCAAAACGATTAAAGGTGCATAAATATATAAGGGAGAATGGATATTATCATAAATGCAAAAAATGGTCCATATATCATGAGGTGCTAGATTAAAAATAAATTGCTAAACCATAATTAATAGTTCACAATTAAGTGCGGATAGGTTGGCTGAAAACTGCATATATATGCCACAAATATATCATAAATGCAAACAATGGTCCATATATCATACAGTGCTAGATTAGAAAATAAATTGCTAAACCATAATTAATAGTTCATATTTAAGTGCGGATAGGTTGGCTGTAAACTGCATGCAATAAAGTGCTGGTAAAACGTGCTAAAATATATCATAAATGTAAACAATGATCCATATATCATATCATATGGTGCTAGATTAAAAAAAAAAAAAATGCTAAATCATAATAGTCCATATTTAAGTGTGGATAGGTTGTGAATGCTTTGTACCCCAGGAGGGGGTCACTGATCTGGTGAGTGCGGGGTACACCAGAGTACGGAGGAAGAGGGCACCAGTGAATCACCTGTCAATTTTTCTTAATCTTGGCACTTAGCACCTTGGCACAATTTACCAGCACTTTATTGCATGCAGTTTACAGCCAACCTATCTGCACTTAAATATGGACTATTAATTATGGTTTAGCATTTATTATTTTTTAATCTAGCACCGCATGATATGATATATGGATCATTGTTTACATTTATGATATATTTGGCACGTTTTACCAGCACTTTATTGCATGCAGTTTACAGCCAACCTATCCGCACTTAAACATGAACTATTAAGTATGGTTTAGCAATTTATTTTTAATCTAGCACCTTATGATATATGGACCATTGTTTGCATTTATGATATTAATATCCATACACCCTTATATATTTATGCACCTTTAATCGTTTTGCATTTATATCTTTAGCATATTATTTATTTGATTTTCACTACCCCCATATTTAACACATTGCACTTTCACTTGCGTAAGCAGGCATCTTTAACACTAGGAGGCGCCAACACCTATATACTTTTTTCCTTAAATATTTTTATTCTACCTAGGTAGGATATACATGTAGGGGCTGCCACCTTAAAGGGGAGGTTCACCCAAAACCCAACTTTCTGCCACTAGATCCAGCATACTGCTGACACCTGCAGTATGCTGGATTTTTTATTTATTGTTTGCACTTATCGTTTTAGCGCTCTTTCTTCCCTGGCTCCGAGCGGGGATTTCTGCGGGGAGTAGGCATTCCTCAAACAAGCGTAGTTGATTGACGAGCTTGGATAGCGCGTCACGCCTTCCGAAAATAGCCGAAGTGACACTCGGCTGTTTACGGTGCTATACCGCGCCTGCCGTGTAGAGCTGACTGCGCAGGTGCCGTAAATTGCTGAGTATCACTTCGGCTATTTTCAGTAGGCATGACACGCCTATACCCGGAAGGATACGCTGCTCGGTTCCGGAGAAGAAAGAGCGCTAAAACGATAAGTGCAACAAAAAAAAAATCCAGCATACTGCAGATGTCAGCAGTATGCTGGATCTAGTGGCAGAAAGTAGATTTTTGGGTGAACCTCCGCTTTAATTGTATAGTGTTTACTTACATTTTGGACACATTCCTCATCCCTCTCCTGCAGCTTACATATATTTGTTCCATCGCATGGATTCATTCTTTCTTCTTATCCCTTACAGTCACGCACAGACACGAGAAACACACAATGCATCCCTTACACACACAAAAAACCTCTGGCCTTGTCTGGTCCCCTCCATCAATAACTCCCCCCAGTTCCCTCCCTCCCTTCATTAACTCCCTCCCATTCTGTTTCCTCATTAAAGTGTTTAAACTGGTAGTATACTCTATACTACCGTTTTAACCTACAGGTAAGCCTATAATAAGGCTTACCTGTAGGTATAAAGAATATCTCCTAAACCTGTACGGTTTAGGAGATATTCCCCTCGCAATGCGCCACTGATTGCAGCGGCGCATGCGCAGGGAAGGATCCACGGCGAAAGGACCAGCAACCGCCGGACCTTGCTGAATTGAAAACTCCCGCGCACATGCGCGGGAGTGACGTCATTGCTGCTCCAGCTAATCGCAGCGCTGGAGCGGCGATACCCGGAAGACACGCCGCAGCAAGATGACATCTCGCTCAGCGTGGACCAGGTAAGTTCTACTTTCCTCGATCCAAGGTAAGTTATTCATAGTGAGCTAGTATGCGGTGCATATAAGCTCATTATGGCTTTTCCCTTGCAGGTGTAAAAAAATAAAAAAATATGTTCTGCAGGTATACAACCGCTTTAAAAAATAATGTTCTTTAGCAATGAACACACATTTCGCATTAGTAATTATGCTACCAAAATCTTTTTTGCTGTAAACTGCATCCAGCATTGCTCCTGTTTCTTCTTGCCAGAGGCTGCCATTTTGTTGAGGCCCAGAACCCCTGAGCAGATGTAAATCATAAAGTGGAACTAAACCCATCGATTTAATGGTTAAACAAAAAAAACATATATTCCTGGAATGTTGGGATTGCTAAATGTCACATTTGCTTAATTCCTCAACCGAACTGTCAAAGCATCATATGGCTAGTGTCATTACTGATCACATGTGCAGCACCATGGCAGTTGCAGATTAAACAGAATCAGCTTCCTTGGCTGTAAAATATAGGAGGGTTTAATTCTGCTTCAAGGCTGTCAGCAGGCCTCTGCAAACCCTGCAGTTTGTAAAGATGCCTAAAATTTTGAGCAACTGAGCATGTGCAGAGTGGGAGACACAGTATATTACTGGATTGTACACAATATAGACACCTAGTCTTTCATAGCTATACCTGCAAATTGGGCCAGCCCAAAGTGATTGAGGAGATCTTAATTTTCTGACTAAAGTTCCACACTCAAAACGGTTCCCTCAATCTGGCTGTCCAAGATTGCATAGAGGATTGGACAAGCCTCAGCCATATGCCTCCAAATTCGTGTAGGTGGATAAGAGGGCTTTATTTGTCTAGGAAGACAGACAGCCTAGGATCAACAAATATTTTTGGCTTTAAGTCATGTGGTCACTGTGAAAACTAGGGGTGCAACGGATCAAAAAACGTACGGTCTGGATCATTTCGCGGATCAGAGCCACGGATCGGATCATTTTTCGGATCAGCAAAAAAAAAAAGCACTTTCAGCATGTGTTTAAAGCCCTTGTTTTGCACAACCGAATATGGCCTCATGTCTGCACCTATAAACACACCGATCGCGTTTGTGATGGCTTTAGCCCAGCCTGATTGTGCAACAAGGGGCTGCTTAAATTCTGCAGTGATAAGAAGCTTTCGTTTTCACTCCTGTCGGTGATACACCGGGGTGCTGTCGCTTCAAGTGCGTGGCAATGCTTAATGCGTTTCCACTGTCATATGGCTTTCTTGTGCCACAGTGACCAAACACCGTCACGGTTTTATCCACTAACCTCTTTCCTTCATCATTATATTTGACAGGGAAGCCAAAATGCTCCCATACAGGGGATTTAAATGACTTGGAGCATTCAAGCTCCTCCGTTCATCCGCTCGCTATGACCACGATGTGTGTGGATTGAACATGCGCACAACTTTTTTTTTCAGAAATCAATCTGCGGATCACGTGTGTGCGGTTTGGATCAATATCTTTCGGTTCTGATCATGGATCAATGACGATCCTTTGCACCACTAGTGAAAACCATTTAAATGGCTCTTGTCCTAGACAAGAGCCAAAATCAAAACCCAATTTGTCATTCAGGGGTTAATTATTAGTTTATTTCTGCAGTGGATTGATTCACATTATACAATGTCTGGACCTACACGCAAGAAGTGCGGCTTTCAAAAGGAAAAGAAAACTCAGAGAAGAAGAGGCGCAAAAAATGGCTGGATCATTAAAAAAATTCTTCAGTGCTGACCAGGAACAGAAATCCACACAAGCTCAGGATGATGAACCAGAACCAGTTTGTGAAGTTGAAGACAATCCTGTGCATATGGATAGCGGTGAAGGACCTTCAACAACCATGACAGTGGGTGCTTCAGCATCGACAACTATTAGTGAGCAATCTGTTGAAGAGAACAGTGACACAGATACTGAAGAAGAGACCTCTCCAATATCGCCAACACTACTAGATATCACTTCATTACCACTGGATTTCTCTGATCCAGCGGATTGGCCAGATGTCATCACTACGTCATGTCGGGATACCATCGTAATGAAAGGCCCAGCAAAACCAAACAAACGGTTTGCATGTCCCAGGGATGCATCTAATAGACGTTTTACAGCAGTCCATTACAAACGCCGCCTTGGAAATGGAGAAGTGCAGACAAGACATTGGCTAATCTACTCTACCAAGCTCAACAAAGTGTTTTGCTTTTGTTGCAAACTGTTTGCTGGAGGTGTCGATGACTGGAAAAATATATTGCATATTTTGACGGTGCACGAACAGTCTGCATATCATCTTGCTTCTGTGGGAAGGTGGAATGAGTTATTGCTGAGGCTTGGATCAGGAAAAACCATTGACCAGGCTTACCAGAGGTTATTAACAACCGAAACTCAGCACTGGCAAAGTGTTCTCCAGCGCCTTGTAGCCATCGTCCAATATCTTGGTAGGCAGTGCTTGGGTTTTAGAGGAAGAAATGACACACTTTACAGTGCAAACAATGGAAATTATTTGCAACTTGTGGAAATGCTGGCCACATTTGATACAGTAATGCTGAACCACCTTCAAAAAATTACAAATTCAGAAATTCATTGCCACTACCTGGGAAAGGATATACAAAATGAATTGATTGGCCTTATTTCTAAGGAAATAATCAGAAGGATTCTTCTCCTATTAAAAAATGCTAAGTACTATTCTATCATCCCTGCACCCCAGATGTTGCTCTTGTGGTACAGATGACCGTCATTGTTAGGTTAGTGTCAATCCTACAAGGGGACTCAATAACAGCAAGCCCTGAAGTGAAAATCGAAGAAAGGTTTCTTGGATTTATCCCAGTTCATAGTTCAACTGGAGAAATGTTGACTGAATCGTTTCTGGCAGAGCTTGAGAAACTGAACATACCATTAAGTGATATGAGAGGCCAAGCGTATGACAATGGGTCCAACATGAAAGGGAAGCACTCTGGTGTTCAGAAGAGAATCAAGGATTTGAATTCACGGGCATTCTACATTCCTTGCAGTGCTCATTCCTTAAACCTTGTTGTAAATGATGCTGCTATGTGTTGTAGGGAAGCCAGTTCATTTTTTGGTACTTTGCAGAAAATATATGTTTTTTTGTCTGGCTCAATAAATCGGTGGGACATCTTAAAGAAGCACATTAGTAGGCTGACGGTGAAGCCACTATCAACTACAAGATGGTCAAGTAGAATTGATGCCATTCGTCCTTTCAGATTTCAAATAGCTGAAATATATGACACACTGATGGCAATTGAAGAAGACCCAACATTTGCTATTCTTGCAAGAACCGAGGCTGCTTCATTGGCAAAAGAGCTGAACAGCTTTACATTTTTGTGTTTGACGGTAATATGGTATAACATATTAAGTAGTATTAATGAAGTGAGCAAACTTCTTCAAAGTCAAACAATTTACTTGCCAGATGTTGTGGAGCTTTTGGAATCCAGCAAAACCTACTTAAAAACGTGATAATGGATTTGAGGAGTTACTCACAGAAGCACAAACAATGGCACTGGAAATGGAAATTGAACCTGTGTTCCCTTCTACAGTTCAGAGAAAAAAGAAGAGTTTTTTTTCCTATGAGGGACAAGATGATCCTATCCAAGATCCCCAAAAACGGTTTAAAGTTGAGTGTTTCTACACTATGTTGGATGTTGTAATCAAATCTGTTGGGGAGAGATTTGAACAGCTTAAAGGTCATAGTAACTATTTTCAGTTTTTGTATGACATCAGGAAACTTAAAGACGTGAATAGGGAGCAAATCTTGAAGAGCTGTATGGAGTTACAAGAGGTCTTAACTGATGTAAAGGATGAAGATATTGATGGAGTGCAGCTGTGTGAAGAGCTAATTGTCTTGGCTCCTGTTGTATCAGCAAGCATGAAACCAATTGACGTTCTGGGCTACGCAGTCAAGAATGGTTTTGCTCCAAATGTAGCTATAGCACTTCGCATACTGTTGACACTCCCCATCACAGTGGCTTCGGGTGAAAGAAGCTTCTCAAAATTAAAAATGATTAAAAATTACCTGCGTTCATCAATGTCGCAAGAAAGGCTGGTGGGTCTTGCCACTCTGTCCATTGAGAATGCCATTGCTCAAGAGATTGACTTTGAAATATTGTTGAAGGAGTTTGCTAATGCTAAAGCAAGAAAAGTCAATTTTTTGTAGACCCAATAGCCTTAGTTAAAAGATGCTCGAACAGCACAGAGTTCAAAGATTGTCACTTTCATTATTGTTTTTAAGTTTACAATGTTACAAGTTCTTATGCACTATAATTTAATTTATAATTTGCACTTTACTTTAGTTTATTTTTATATTGTACCAAATTTATTGAGAGACGTTAGAGATATTGGAATGTTATAATATCTCTCCTGTCTCGTAGTGTTTATTTCATAATGGTATATTTCTATAATGTTGTCATGTTATTTATCTATATTATTCTTGTGAGTCTTGTTGCCAGTTGATACATGTGCAATGCTGCTAGGTTATACTTTGCAAGTGAGAAAATGTTTACAAATAAAATCTACCTTTTTATGGTTTATTGTTTTGAATTATTTGATAAAAAAGCTGGTTTGGGGGGCAAAATTGTAAAATTTCCACAATTAGCTGGTCAAGCAAAGTGTTGCATGCAAAATAGTAGCCGCCATTAAACAGGTGGGATGTACATGGGCAGGGCAAAGGGGGTGGGGTCAGGGGTGGAGCCAAGGGGGGCGGCAAAATTAGGTTTCGCCTAGGGTGTCAAAAATCCTTGCACCAGCCCTGCTTCCCTGCGGCCGTACGACTATATGCGGCCGCAGGGTGGCTCTAAATCTCTGGGCCTCCGTGTTTTCACGGCAGCCCCTTTCTTTGTTCCCAGCGGCCGTACGACTATATGCGGCCGCAGGGTGGCTCTAAATCTCTGGGCCGCCGTGTTTTCACGGCAGCCCCTTTCTTTGTTCCCAGCGCGCGCAGCGGGGAACTGTGTACTGGCCGCGTCCCTTGGACACAGCCAATCACAGATCGCCGCGAACGGCCAAACAGAGTGGCCAGTTGCGATGCGATCTGTGAGGCGAATGAGAGATGATCTCATATGTAAACATATGAGATCATCTCTCATTGCCGGCTCTCACAATGACAGCGTCCTGTCACTGGAGAGAGCAAACCGATCTGTGTTCCTTGTACATAGGGACACAGATCGGTCACCCCCCAGTCACCCCCCCTCCCCCCACAGTTAGAACACAATGCAGGATACACATTAACCCCTTCCTCACCCCCTAGTGTTAACCCCTTCCCTGCCAGTCACATTTATACAGTAATTAGTGCATATTTATACCCACTGATTGCAGTATAAATGTGAATGGTGCCAAAAATGTGTCAAAAGTGTCCGATGTGTCCGCCATGATGTCGCAGTCGCAATAAAAATCGCAGATCGCCGCCATTACTAGTAAAAAAAAAAATAATAAAAAATAATAATTCTGTCCCTTATTTTGTAGGCGCTATTACTTTTGCGCAAACCAGTCGCTTATTGCGATTTTTTTTTTTTTTTACCAAAAATATGTAGACGAATACGTATCGGCCTAAACTGAGTATTTTTTTTCAAAATTGTCGTCCTTTTTTGTTTATAGTGCAAAAAATAAAAACCGCAGAGGTGACCAAATACCACCAAAAGAAAGCTCTATTTGTGGGGAAAAAAGGATGCCAATTTTGTTTGGGAGCCATATCGCACGACCGCGCAATTGTTCGTTAAAGCGACGCAGTGCCGCAAGCTGAAATTTCACCTGGTCAGGAAGGGGGTATATGTGCCCAGTAAGGAAGTGGTTAAACATACTTCTAGGTAGTACTTTGATACAAAATATATTTTAATTTGCCATAACGGCAATACATGTTGATCAGTAGAGTGGTGTCAGACAATGTTTTACATACAGTAGCAGGTTTTTCTTTTGACAGGTCCGTCCCCTTTATATGAAAATGTAATATTAAGTTACATGAGCTAAATTTATACTTGGTCTTCTTATTATGCATTAACACCAAAATGACTAATAACTGATTGCCTGCAGTTCTCTTATATTTTTACAGATTTTCCAAGGTGCAAATGATGTATTCCCATTTAGCGCATACCTCTGTCCTTAGCTGTAATGTCAATGCTGTATTAAAATACAATGAGTAATGTATTTCCATGTATGTAAATAAGAGATGTAGAGGGCTAAAAGTGGAGAAAACATCTAATTTTTATAAAGAAAATTAACAATGCCAGGAGCGAGAATGTGTTGGCACCACTGATGGACTGTACTGTGACTAGGTGCAGACATATCTAAATACAGTTGGCTGTCTTATCAAAGCGCGGGCGGATAAAGAGAACCTGTATAAAATAAAACTACAAAGACAGAGACTTAATATGCACCATAATATCAGGGCTCATGAATTCACACTATAAAATTGATTTTAAGTAGTTCAGTGCATTTAGCGAGTGAATAATCAGTTCCAGGTTAAAAGAGAAATGGTACCATATAGAAGCCATGCAGACATCAGTCCATACATACAAGAGAAGTAGTACTGTGCAGGGTCCATAAATACAAAATGGTAACAAAAACTGAGAATGACGCCCAGCATATAGAACAAGAGAAATAGTACTGTGCAGAGTTCATACATAAGTAGTGCCTGGTTACTTTGAAGTAGAGCTGCACGATTAATCGCGATGAGAATCGCGATCTCGATTCTCGCCACCCACGATCTCCCCGCGGGATGACCCGCGATTTTTATGTGTCACCGCCATTCCGCGTAACCAGCGTGAAACGCAAATGCCGCAGAAGCAGTACCGCCGGCAACCACTGGGTGGCGCATTGATACACACAGTTGAATTAACTTTCTCACAGTTCTGTACAACTGTTTGTATTCATGCGCCACCCAGTGGTTGCCGGCGGTACTGCTTCTGATGTACAGAACTATGAGAAAGATTAATACATCAGAAGCAGTACCGCCGGCAACCACTGGGTGGCGCATGAATACAAACAGTTGTACAGAACTGTGAGAAAGTTAATACAACTGTTTGTATCAATGCCCCACCCAGTGGTTGCCGGCGGTACTGCTTCTGATGTATAAAAAAACAGACCAGTGAAATATCTATATTGTTAAAGACCATATAACTCCTATGAAAAAAGCAGAATCAAAGTTTTGATTCTGCTTTTTTCAATGGAGTTATATGGTCTTTAACAATATAGATATTTCACTGGTCTGTTTTTTATATATTCGTATTTTCAAATAAATCACAGGTTTATTTATTTGGGGGGGGTTCTAGCTATCAATTTTTGAGAATCGTGATCTTTAGTCTAAGCAAAGGAATCGCGATTCTCATTTTGACCAGAATCGTGCAGCCCTACTTTGAAGTACCGGTGCTATTTAAAGGGAGATCAGTGTGTAGTTAAACTCTGATCCAAATTGTTATGCTTAAACCAGGGTCTCTGTCTCAGCTTGGCTGTGCTGTGAGCTCATTCTGTTGTACTCGGGTGTTCTTCCCACCCCTGCGCTGCAGGTGTCAGCAGTGGAGTCAAGGTTTGGGTGCTCTTCCCCAGTAGCCAATCAGGAGGGTGTAGCCTCGCTGTGCATGCTGGGGGAGGATATTTATGGGGCAGACGCCATTGGTTCTGGGTCTTCTTCGTCCAGTGTGGCACCCACCTTTTAGGGTGGCCACATCACGGCTCCCTGGAGTTATGGCCTACCTCACCGGGGCATGCGTGCCATGCGGTGTTCCTGGTTCCGGGGCCATGTTGGCCCTGGAACATCTGAGCAACGAGAGGGACCCAGTGAACAACTGGGTTCCCACCTTTGAGGATCTCAAGCGGTATTGCTGTTCGGTGAGGAGTCCATTTGAGGAGCGCCAATGAGAGGCTGGCGATCCAAAAGGGTTTCGACAAACCACCGGGGATCAAGATAGCCGGACACTGAAGGATTGATCACCTGTCAGTCAGTACCTGGGCGACATTAAGAAGGAGATCCGTAACTGCAACCAGAGGGGGCCTTTGGTGGAGGCTTCTCCCTGAAGTCCATTCAGGAGGGTCTGTGGCAAAGACTTTATCCTACAAATGTTCGAGTGATACTCTGGCTGCCAGGTCAGTGAGAGGGGCCTGTCCGCCCGGGTAGGCATGTGCAAAAGTGAAAAATTTGTTTCGTTTCAATTCGTCATTTAATAAATTTCGTTAAGTTAGGTTCGTTACATGTGTTGAATTCATTTTCGGAATTCGTTCGTTTTCGACCAAATTTCGAAAAATCCGGTCGAAAATATTTCGACCGTTTTTCGAATTCGTTCGTTTTCGACCGAATTTCGGAAAAAAACGGTCGAAATCGAAAATATTTCAACCAGATTAGAAAACAAATAGTCTCTTTTCGAATATAATTTTTTTTCGAATTAAATCCGAAAATATTTTATTTTTTTTATTTTTTTCGAATTCCGATCGAATTTAGTCCGCGGGTATTCGATTCGGAATTCGAAAAAAAAAAATCGATTTCGACCATTTTTTTTCGAAATTCGGTCGAAAACGGTCGAAATTTTTCGCTAATATAGCAATTCGGGAATTCGTATGCATCCGAATGTCCGAATAATGGAAAATTCGTCCCAATTTCGATTCGGAACGAAACGAAATGCACATGCCTACGCCCGGGTACACTAAACCCACTCAGGCAGGAGTGGTACGGAAAGTGTTACATATGGGAACAGGATTGTTTCAAATACTACGCCTGAATCTGCTGTTCTCCATCTTCCTGCAAACTCTATCCTTTTCATCACCAGTTCATTGTTTTTACCCGGCTGGGTAATAAAGAGCACAGAAAAGACACTTGTTGCGGACATTCTTTTACTATTGCTATATGCACCATTCACCCCTAGGAATTAGGAAGGGCCACAAGGTAAATGTGCCACCCAAAACAACTAGCAGCTCCTCCGGGGGTAGTACTACACATACAAAATGAGAACAAATACTGAGAAATGACACCCAGCATATAGAACAAGAGAAGTAGTACTGTGCAGAGTCCATACATACAAAATGAGAACAAATACCAAGAATGACACTCAGGACGGCCCAAAAACATGGGAGACCTGCTGGCAACTATACAGCGAGAGAGGGATGAGTCAGGTGAATGAGAGGAATAGTGATGTATACATTGTGCATGATGAGAGGGGTAAAAGAAAAAATGGTAACTGTCTACATTTTAGGGTGAATTAATATGGCTTCAAAGATTAACAGTAGCAGTGTTAAATCTCATTCACACAAGCATTTTGGGGGGCAGTAAAATCCCACTGCTCGCAATACATCTACCGACCCCCAACCACTACTATCTTTAGCTGTAGAGGCATTGCTTAGCTTTACAGACACAGCAGGAATTATACCCTCTGTCTCTTTCAGCAAGTGTAGTACCCACGGAACGTGACCCATTTAAGTGGGTTGTCTTTAAGGAAATCACATTTGAAGGGGAGTTCAGGGTTCAAGGGGATAAAGCAATTAGTGAGGCAGTAATACAACACTTCCTCGCCCACTTGTCAAGTGATCTCTTCAGAGTGATCTGAACACAGATCGCTCTGAAGAGAGCAAAACTAGTGTGAACAAGCCCTTAAAAGAGAAGTATGTGGTTTCCAAAAACATTTTTTTACTCACCTTGATCAAATGCTGCATCTTTCCCCCACTGCCTCTAAGGCCCCATACACACGATCGGATATATCCGATGAAAACGGTCCGCGGACCATTTCCATCGGATATGTCCGATCGGGAGTTTGATCCGATGGCGTGTACACACCATCGGATCAAATTCCCCGCCGCCGGACGGCGCGGTGACGTAGTGGTGACGCGGCGGTGACGTTGACGCCGCCGCGTCACCGCCACGTCACCGCACCAGGAAGTAAAACACTTCCGCGAATGCGCCGAATCCATTCGGCAGCGGCGCGGCGGTGGTGGGAGCCTACATGTCTGCTGGTAAGTGTACTAACCAGCAGACATGTCGGGCGGACAGATTCCCACCGGATAGATTTCAAAGCTTGCTTTGAAATCTGTCGGGTGGAGAAATCTGTCCGCTAGCCCATACACACGAGCGGAGATGTCTGCTGAAACGGTCCATCGGACCGTTTTCAGCGGACATATCCCCTCGTGTGTACGCGGCCTAAGAGTCAGAAGTGAGTGATCAAAGACCACTAATTGCTCAGTTCTCAGTCTACAGTGAGCAGAGGACTGGTGACTGTCAGTCAGTGCCTCCTCTTCTCTGGCCCTTCAGTGCTTTCCGGAGCGCTGGGCCAGCTTCCAGTACAGGCATATGGGTGGAACCCAACTGTAAAGTCGGCTAAAAACGGATCACAAGAGTGCAGAATTAACTGCACTGTTGTGATCAGAAGAGATGTAGGGCAAAATAAGCTTTGGCTCTACTGCTCCTTTAACTGCTTGCGGACCACCGCATGTACATTTATGTCGGCAGAATGGCACCAACAGGCACATCAACGTATATATATGTTGGTGCCTTGTCGTGGGTTGGGGGTCCGATCGGGACCCCCCCCCCCCCCCCGGTACATGCGGCTGTACGAGCGATCCGGGACGAGGGGGCGGTGGTTCATTTTTGTCCGCCCCCTTTGGATCACTCTCAGCCAATGCGCGCGCTCCCCCCGCTCTGCACTTCCTCCTCCTGTGTAAACACATTAAGGAGGAAATTATGTGATCTCTGCTCACGGCGGTTTTTTCAACCACCTCTGAGGAGAGATCACATCTCACAGTAAGTGTGCACAACACTACACTGACACACAGACACATTTAACCCCCCACCCCCTCCCCCTGTCACAGTGTCACTGAATGTAGTGATCATATGTATGATCACTGCAGTTAGTGTCAGTGTGACAGGCAGTCAGTGTTAGGTCCAGGGTAGCCCCCGTACCCCCCCCTAATAAAGTTTTAACCCCTTGATCACCGCCCTAGTTAACCCTTTCACTCCCTATTGCCAGCGTCACTAAGCGATCATTTTTCTGATCGCTGTATTAGTGTTGCTGTTCCTGCTAGGTAGCTATTTTTTTTTATTGCGATTTTTTTTTTTACTAAAGACATGTGGCTAAATAAATTTTGGCCTAAATGTTTGACTAAAATTTCGTTTATTTGATTTTTCTTATAACAAAAAGTAAAAAATATTGATTTTTTTTCAAAAATGTTGCTCTATTTTTGTATATAGCGCAAAAAATAAAAATCGCAGAGGCGATCAAATACCACCAAAAGAAAGCTCTATTTGTGGGAAGAAAAAGACGCAAATTTTGTTTGGGAGCCACGTCGCACGACCGCGCAATTGTCAGTTAAAGCGACGCAGTGCCGAATCGCAAAAAGGGGCCTGGTTATTTACCTGCATTTTGGTCCGGGTCTTAAGTGGTTAAGTAGCTGACTGCTTGAGCTGTCACACAGAACCACATCACTGTCATGTGCTAGAGTCCCAAGGGTCTCCAAACTTTCAAAGCAAAGGGCCAGTTTACTGTCCTTCAGGCTTTAGGGGGGCCGTACTGTGCCCAGTGAGAAGAAAAAATGCTTTGGCATCAGTGGCTTAATGAGAGAAATAGTGACCCATTCTTGATATCAATGAGAAGAATAGTACTCTATTGATGGTGTCAGTAGCTGTAGAGGGAATGGTACCCCATCATTGGTGTCAGTTGGTGGGATATTGCCACAAGGGTCAGATAAAGGCAAGGAAAGAGCCAAATACGGCCCCCGGGCCACAGTTTGGAGACCACTGTGCTAGACAAAGAAAGGAGGAGGCGCCCACACTCATGTAAATAGAGACTTTGGGAAAGTTAAAGTTTGCATAGTTCAGGAGAGCATTGAGTGGTCCTTGTCTTAGAGGATTTGCAGAAATCATTTTTGCTGTTTGCTGCTTTTTGCTGTCAGCTGCCTGTTGGTTTTGTCATTTTCGCAACAATTTCAGTTTAAGGTTGAGCCGCCCATAAGACATAGCAAATAATAATCAGATTACATATCTGGGCTGGGAAATCTACTAATGATTTTGATTTGTTGTTTCAGGTTAAGTCCCTGTGAATGGGCTGAGCCAGCCAATGAACAGAATCAGTTCACTCTATTGAACAGCCTTTGGTATGGAGTGGGAGCATTCACACTGCAAGGTAAAGTAATGGATTACTCTTCTACTGAAAGTGAAAAAAAAAACTTTTTAATACTGCATGAGCATATACAATGTAGTTAACCACTTAAGACCTGGACCTTTAGTCAGGTAAAGGACCTGGCCAGTTTTTGCGATTCGGCACTGCGTCACTTTAACAGACAATTGCGCGGTCCTGCGACGTGGCTCCCAAACAAAATTGCCGTCCTTTTTTTCCCACAAATAGAGCTTTCTTTTGGTGGTATTTGATCACCTCTATGGTTTTTATTTTTTGCGCTATAAACAAAAATAGAGCGACAATTTTGAAAAAAATTCAATACTTTTTGCTATAATACATATCTCCCAAAAATATATAAAAAGATTTTTTTTCCCTCAGTTTAGGCCTTAATATTCTTCTACCTATTTTTGGTAAAAAAAAATCGCAATAAGCAGTTATCGATTGGTTTGCGCAACATTTATAGCGTTTACAAAATAGGGGATAGTTTTATTGCATTTTTATAAAAAAAAATTTTTACTACTAATGGCGGCGATCAGCAATTTTTTTCGTGACTGCGACATTATGGCGGACACATTGGACAATTGTGTCACATTTTTGGGACCATTGTCATTTTCACAGCAAAAAATGCATTAAAAATGCATTGTTTACTGTGAAAATGTCAGTTGCAGTTTGGGAGTTAACCACTAGGGGGCGGTGAAGGGGTTATGTGTGACCTCATATGTGTTTCTAACTGTAGGGGGCGGGGCTGGACATGTGACGTCATTGAACATGTTTCCCTATATTAAGGAACACAGGATCAATGACAGCGCCACAGTGAAGAACGGGGAAGCTGTGTTTACACAAAGCTCTCGCCGTTCTTCAGCTCCGGGAACCGAACACGGGACTCCAGTGGCTTTGGACCGGTCGCGGGCGCACGCTCGAGACCCACGGCTGGGCACTTAAAGAGCACGTACAGGTACGTGCTTGTGCCCAGCCGTGCCAATCTGCCAACGAATATCTGCAGGAGGCGGTCCTTAAGTGGTTGATCAGTGTGTGTGTGTATATATATATATATATATATTTGTCCAAAGTATTGGGACGCCTGTCTTTACAAGCACATGATGTTTAATGGCATCCCATTCTTAGTCCAAAGTGTTCAATATTGAGTTGGCCCACCCTTTGCCGATGTAACAGCTTCAACTCTTCTAGGAAGGCTTTCCACAAGGTTTAAGAGTGTGTTTTAAGACACACTTCTAAACCTTGTGGACAGCCTTCCCAGAAGAGTTGAAGCTGTTATAGCTGCAAATGGTGGGACAACTCAATATTGAACCCTACGGACCAAGACTTGGATGCCATTAAAGTTCATGTGTGTATAAAGGCAGATGTCCCAATACTTTTGACAATAGTGTGTATATATGTATGTATGTATATATATATATGTATGTGTGTGTGTGTGTATATATATATTTAAATAAAGGTATGACCAAATGCAGTTTACTTTTATATATTATTGCTAACATTCTGTGTAAACCTGGAGGCAATAATAACATCAAACAAGGCTTTTCAACCTGTTAAAGGACTTTTTCCTTTGAGAACACTCATTCAATGCAGTCAGGAGTTAGATCCATAGACATCAGATCATTCGCACTGTTGCCTGTAGGGGGCGATACCCTCACAGGCCTTTGTTGGAACAAGGGCAAGCCATAGGTCATTGAGTATCTTTCATTGGGAACAGCCCAGTGGGAGTGGTGCCCCAGCTGTGCTTACCGGGAAGGGATACTTAAGGGGCAGACGCCATATTTTGGGGTCCTTCACCTCTTGGCCCTCCTGGCAAGAGGTATGTGTTGTGTGATTTCCAGCCCTGGGACCACGTTGGACCGAGGCTGCATCTCTACTAGTAGGCCCAGTTATGCTGGCTGGGGCCTACGAATCCAGAGGGATCCCAAGCTGTCCATCTAAGCGAAGGAAGCTACACTTAATGAAGGAAACCAGGGGAGGGCCTGCCCTGGAGGAGACCAAGCAGAAGGCTTATGTCTCGGGAAAGACCTGGTGACCTTATTAAGGAGGGGTTCACAATTCAAATTGTCCTACAGTTCGCCGGTTCAGCTTAAAGGCTCTTTAACTGTATGGCTGGAAGTTCGGGTGATACATACTGTGGCAGAGGATTCTGGACTGTTCCATTTGTTCTCAATCAGTGTGTGGCAGAGGCTGTTATTGAACTGGTTCGTGCTTCATTCCGGCTGCTAGGCCAGATGCAAGGGGTCTATCCAGGTGAGCAATAGTTGAGAGGTGAATGACTTTGGAGTTTAGGGTAGGGTTGCCACCTGTCCGTTTTTGACCCGGACAGTACGGGTTTAGGAGGCTGTGCCCGGGTTTTCCTCTGCCTCACACCCGGACACCATTTCCAGCTGACAGGGGGTACCACGGTGCCTCCTTTTACAAGCCCCGACACACAGGAGGACCCGGACAGCAGGGGGGTCTGAGCGGCAGGCGGGGGAAGCAGTTACAGAGCAATTTAAACATAAGGGAGAGAGAAGCGACAGGAAGCAGCTGGTACGGAAATTTTTAATAAAATATATGCTTAAAAACAATCCACTCACTCTTCATTTAGAGCTGTAGACATATCAGTCCGTGAAGTCGGCTGTAACATTCTCCCCTTCGATCCACGCGCTGCTGTAATCACTGAATCACCGGAGGAAGCCAAGGATACAGATTACCACGGGAAGACTCTGCAGCGGTGAGCTGTCAGCCTGGGCTTGCTGTGACCAATCAGAGCGTTCCGGAGCCTCCATCATCAGATGACAGTTCACATGAGTTTCCCGCGGCTCTCTGTTTCCTCCAGTGATTCAGTGAAACAGCAGCGTGTGTCAGGGGGGAGAATGGGACAGCCGACTTCACAGACTGACATGCCTACTACAGCTCTGACTGTCTAACATGAAGAGTGAGCTGGATTGTTTTAAAGCATTTATTTTTATTAAAAACTTCTGCACCAGCAGCTGTTACCTCTCTCTCCTGCATTATGTTTTGACTCCTCTGTGTTTTGCCCCTGTCTCCTCTGTATTTGCACCCCCCTCCTCTTCCTGTGTTTGCCCCTGTCTCCTCTGTATTTGGCCCCCCCTCTCTGTGTTTGCCCACTTCTCCTCTGTATTTGGCACCCCCTTTTTCTATTTTTACCACCCTTTTCTCATATTTGCACCCCCTTTTTCTGTGTTTGCCCCCGTCTCCTCTGTATTTGCACCCCCTCTTCTGTGTTTGCCCATCTCCCTCTGTATTTGCACCCCCTTTTTTCTATGTTTACCCCTGTCTCCTCTGTCATATGCACACCCCCTCTTCTGTATTTGCCCCATCCCTCTATATTTGTAGCACCCCCTTTCTGTGTTTGCCCCAGTCTCCTCTGTATTTGCAACCCCCCTCCTCTTCTGTGTTTGCCCCTGCTTCTCTGTATTGCACCC